>VZRQ01001738.1:445750-594367 GCA_013397975.1 Machaerirhynchus nigripectus
CTCACGCTGCAGCAGGTGCAGTTTGGCTGCTGCTCGTGAGAGGGGACCCACGCCAGGAAGTTCACGGAGAACTGTCTCCCATGGAAGGGACCCCACGGCCTCACAGGGAAGAACTCTTCAGCTGGAGCAGTGGAAGGAAATCTCAGTGATGGGCTGACCAAAACCCCCCTGCCCTGCCTCCCGGTGTTGTCAGTGGGAAGGAGGGAGGGCCTAGGGGGGAAGGTGTTTTAAGGGCTTATTTTACTTCTCATTACCCTCCTCTGATTCTGTTAGCAATAAATTTCACTTAGCAACCAAGGTTGAGCCTTGGAAATACTTGAGCCTTGAAATATTTCTCCCACTCTCCTTATCTCACCCATGAAGCCTCCATTAACCCTTTTCCCTCTTTTCCTCCTTTTGCCCAGCTGTGGTAGGGGAAGGTGAGCAAGTGACTCTCGTGGGTGCCTGGCACTGGGCCAGTGTCAAACCACAACAGTGGCAGTCAGCAGGAATACCGTTTTTTGTTGCATTTATAATTCCTTTAAAATCTTGCTTACTGTACCAGCATTTTCCAAGACTGCAGGAACTATTTAATACATGGCTAATAGAAAATCAAAAAAACAGTTCCTCAAGAAAACAAAAACAGAGGTTCCATGCTTTTCAGAGATTTATCCCAATCTAGCACTTGTGCATAATGCAGTAGAACCATTAATCCTCATATTTCACGGAAAGATGAAAGATTGTGGTTTCCACGATGTGCAGATGTCAACAAGTGTCATATCTGGCAAGCAGGAAGGAAATCATAGCTCCTGGACATAAAGTATTTCACTGAAAGTACTCTCTCGTATATAAAGTCAGGAGATTTTAGTTCAAATATGTCAAAAAGCACAAAACTGTTGCACAATGTGTGTGAAATGACCAATAAAATTAAGTCACATCCATTTAGTGAATATTAAAAGAAGCACTTCAAACAAGATCACATGCAGAAACAAAGAGAGCCTTTACCATTAGGAAACATCATCAAGATGAAGAATAAATATTCTACAGTTATATTTTCAGCTACATTTCAAGTGTCCCTCATTTTGTATCAGGTCATTAGGCAAGGAGCTTGCTATTCTAAAACCGGGTTCCCAACATTTCTCATCAGCTAATTTTGAATATAAACAGTTTAAATTTTCATGTGAGATAACACAAATACTCTCAGAGTATTACAACTCTGTCATTTCCCACCATTTGCGGTTCTTCCTTTGGTTTCAGCAAGCAATGGAGCTGGCTTGAAGGTATGGGGAGTCACTGATTATCCTCTCTTCTGAGAAAGTCTAGAATTTCCCTACTTTACAGGAACACTATATAATAATTTAAACAATAATCTGCATACTATCTCAGTTTTTCTTAATAGCAGAGAGAACAAAAGAAATTTACTAACCATTATTAAATTGAAAAGCATATATTTCACTGAGTGTCCCTCTGATGTTAAGGATGAGGATTGACTAGGATTAGGCATATCAGCTGCCGAACTTGTCTATTGTGACCCCAATGCCCATGCTGAGCTTCTTAGTGCTAATTACAAGTCTGTGATTTTGTTCTTAAAATTAAGTTTCTCCAGAAAGAGAACAAGCAGTCTGGACATATTTTATGCTAGCACTCAAATCCCCAAGTCACTGGTTTTATTTTCAGACTATTGGTTAGAGAATTAACCCTCCCCTGTTTTTCTTCAGGACAGATAATAAGTAACTGTTCATACAATGGTGGTAATAATAACCAATTTCTCTGGCTCTGCCAAAATGAAATATGTCTGTAATTTCCTATTTTCTGAGTCCTCTTTTTCTCCTGTCTATCCAAAGCATCAGCATCAGCTTTCTTCACTGCTTTGTTTCACAGCTGAGACTCTGCCAAGATTCATCATTTCCTGCTTACACTGCAATCTAAACCAGACCTTTTAATCAGATTCTCTGTTGTGAATATCTTTCCTTTTCACTTTTACCTAAGACTCATGAGCCCAGAGAATTAGAGAAGTGATAGTTTGCTTCCATCTTCTCCTCTCATTTCCTTTCTTTTATCACATATTCAAACATGATTTAAAGGTCAATATAAACAAAAATATAGAGAGTGTATCTGAATTCATACCATTTTTATACTAGTTGAGGGCACTGACTTAAGTCAGTTTTCATCCAGAAATTTCTAGCAAGGATCAGCTGAAGCCTTCAGTTCAATATAGAACCTATCAGCTACAGATCCAAAACCAAAAGACCAATATTTCACATAAAAGTATTTTAAAAAATAGGCTGGCACTTTTTAGAAAACATTTTTCCCAAATTCCTTTGCTAGTAAGAAAAGAGTGAGAAATATGATTTCACCGTAATTGCATTGTTACAAGAATTATCAAGTACGATAGGAAAATAAATTTAGTTCTCATAAGCTCCAAGTAGCAGATTTTCTTATAATATTAATTCTTTGTCATGGAATAGAAGAAAAGAAATTTTCTGTATTCCACATACAACAGTTTTAGTATAAACAAAAAAATCGTGAAACCATTGGCATAAATCCCTCCTCTCTAGGCTTCTGTTATCCTCAGTAAAACATGGTAACACTTCTGCTGTCAGTTGTCCCATGTTAGCAGCTCTACTTCCTATTAACTTCCAAAAATTGGCAGTAATTTCAAGGGTCTTTTCATTAATGATATTAGTGATTGAGTGGCTTAGGAGATTGGCTCTAGCTCAGCGTACACAGCCCTTTCTATTCAGAACAAGCCTACCCTGTCACTCAGAGTAATGATTGTCTGAAGGTTGACTTCCTTGTGCATGGCTGGGTGACTCAAAGACTTAGCACAAAATGGGCTCAGAGAAAATTCATACTGCATTCAAGATTAGACCACATTCCATGTACAAACCATCTAACTAATACCCATTTTTACAGCTGCAGAGTCAGGAGCAGGATGTTAGTCCCAACCAACAACTGGGCAACAGTTTGAGATACATCTCAGACTGCTACACTAGTGAATCCTGATACCACACATTGCCATTGCTGCCTTCATCCCCTGTCATAAAGCAAAACTTTACAATTCCTTTAATATTTTCTTCTTTTTAATACAATTGCTGCTGTTTATGTTAACTCTGTAAATGTTTCACGGTCCTGTTTTTATTAAGATTATAATGTCCTTATCATTCACTTGCAAGTTTCGCAGATTTTTTTTTCAACTTTGCTACAAGAGAACTCCACTGTCAGAAGATGAGTATTTGAAAGGGGCTGGAGCCTAAATGATTTCTCTACCTCTCACAGCTCAAGTTTCCAGAGGAAGCTGGAAGAGGTAATGCTTTTTAAATGCTGGATGCTACAAAGAAAGACTCTAGGACACGATCCCTGGCACCACAGTAATTTCTAAACACAAAATCCATGGGTATCACAGACTCAATCCTCTATTTTCGTAGTTCTCTGTCTAGCTCCCTAGAGAAAGAAAACAAGACAATAACTGGATGTTTAAAAAAACAATTTTTCTGAATAAGCAACAGTTTTTGCGTTGAAACATCTCTAGGTTACATTCTAAGTCCCTTGCTTATAACCATTTTGGAAAAGCACAAAATACTAACCTTGGGGTTTCTCCTCACCCCATTTATAAGATATTATTAGCAATTAGTACTTTGAACAACTCACATATTTATGGCATGCTGTAGAAACACAACTCACATATTTATGGCATGCTGTAGAAACATTCTGCATCTGACCCCAGAATACAATGCACAGTAGGCAGTATGTTACCAGGAGCCTGGAAGGGACATGAGACCAAAAAAGTGAGAGTTTGGTCCCTGGAAAGCTGATACAAATACTAGCAAACATCATAAAAATGGACAAATTATATAGATTTAGAGTTCTTCTAAAGGATGCAAAGTCCCAAACTCCCCAAGGCTTGCTTAAAAGAGAGGAAAGAAATAGTCCTTTTCTAAGAACTCGGGCTCTCCCAGCTCTTTGAATGGACTTGTCTGTTTCTACTGTGCATTCGCCCTTAAGGTATCTTGTGTTCCTTCAGTGCTCGTTGGTCATAAAAAATGGAAATGCACTACTATGCAAGAAAGAATAAAGTAATAGGACAGGAGCAGTTAAGCTAGAAGTTCTTATCTACATCGAAAAATTACTTTTGTAAGAGGAAGTAAATTTCAAAATACTACTGCCAAACTCAATTATTTTTCCAAGTTTCTTTTACAAGACAGAGAGCTTTTTAAAGTGGTTATTAAATAGTTCAATATGTAAGATTACAATGCACAATATATCCTGACACTAAAGAAAAGTATTACATAGTAAATAGGCCAAATTATATAAAAAGATGATTGGTTCTTTGAAATCTCTTTTCATATCAAAGCCAAAATAAATTCCTGAAAGAAGCATTTCCATCTTCTGCAAGGTGCACGAGAAAACCATTCATTTACTTGAAACAATTCTCTCACATGTAAAAAGTACAGCGCTCACAGAGTTCAGTACCTTAATTAATTCCCACTATTCAATACTATAATATCAGCTGGTAAAAACTCTTTTCATGTTACAGTCTGTGTCAATACACAGCAGTCCCACAGATACTACAGCTTTATCAGGGAATGTTTTAGCCAGATTTATTTACTCGCTAAATACACCAGTGATTATATCTGAGAGATGGCAAAGTCATGCCATTACATTCCTCTTCTTATCTTCATTGAGTATTCTCACAGCTGCTATTCATTCACAAACCTTTACTGGGTTAATCTCAGAAGTTCCTAAAGCTATCTTATTTTGGCAATTTCTAGAAAAACAAATTACTCAGGCACAAGTTAATTATACAAGCAAACGTTTTTCACCTAATGAAAAGGTTTCCAATAGGCATGGATTACTTTGATAGTAATAGTTTAATATGTCAAAGTAAAATGTCTTGCAAGATCCATGGCACCTATAATAGATGTTATCAGCTTGCAGTTCCAAAACTGCATTGTCTTCCCTCAAGAATTATGTAAAATTTATGCTCTATTCAGTGATGAAACAGCTTAAATTGGCTTAAGCAGACAGTAGTTTAAAAACAATCTTTTCCACAGTTCTAGACCTGTTGTCAGCTTGGGCTAGAGATGGAAGATCTTAGTCATACTGTGTTGATCCCTTGCTGTGTTTAAATGTTTTTGTTTAGAAGGTGATGTACAATTGACAATGCTACAACCCCTGTGATGTTAGGCCGGTCACCGGGTTGCACACAACTCACCAAACTCTGGTACCTATGAAATGATAAACATTTCTGGGGCATGGATTCTCTCCTGAGATCTCACCTGCAGAAGGTCCTTGAGACAACTTCATCATTTAAGCTAACATTTTTCTATAACTGTGTCTGAGGGAGAATCTGGATTATTCTTCTCTGTGCCACTTATTTTTTGGAGGGCACTGCACACATAGCCAGTCAGACATCCAAACTGGCTCCACACAGGATTAAAACACCATTTGTCTTAACTCAATATGTTTCAATATGTTTGAGAAAGTCCCCACAACATGTGAAACCATCTCAAATATTTAGAATCAGTTCTCAGAAAGAAAGAGTTGCTTCAGCCCACTTTAGCTCACTGTCTTTGACCTTGGTCAACAAAACCACCTCCCATCATACAAGCATGCCTGTAGCTTCCCTCCTTCTGCTGAAAGTATTTTTTGAATCTCCTCTAGTCCATCTTACAACATCTGGCTTCTTTGTTCTGCCTTTATTAATTTTCCACTACTTCAAAACTCCTGCCCGCAGATAGAAAGCAAAAAAACCTTGGCTTTCTGAGCCCGTTGTCACAAGCTATTTCCGTCTCAACAACCAACTTCCTCAAGGTATCCCTGGTCTGCAGGGAATGTGGTTAAGCCCTGGTCAGCAGCATCAGAAACGCATTCAAAAGAGATTTTTTAAAAATTAAAGTCTTATAACTCCATGAAGTCAACCAGAACGCACTAGGTACACAAAGATTCTGCAAAGTTATCAAAATCATAAATACCCATATGTGGGAAAGTTCAGCCCAGAAATGCTTGCACACCCTTGAGAAATGCCATTGATATCCTTCCCAAAACTTTTGAAAGCTTTATCCATGTGGGCATGAATTAACACCAGTTCACAAATAATGAATACTGAAACACAATTTAAATAAATTATTTGGAAACAACTTATAAGCCAAAAGCTTTTGCTTGAAACATCGTCTCAGCAATTTCAAACCAAAGAAAAAAATGCATAAAAATCCATATCTTGCACTTAAATAGACTGCAAACTGAAAAAATGTAAGATTTGCATATTATTTACTACAAATGGACCACCCTTCTCCTGATGAAACTCTTGAAAGGCTTCGGATAAAATGAACTATTGTGCCTTTTCAGCTTCTTCCTTAGGAACAGAGAGCATTTTGCATACGCTTTAAGGAAAGAAAACTCTGGAACAGTGAAAAATCCGACTGTCTGCATGGAGACAAATACACAAAGAATGTTTTTAAGTGCACAATATCCAGATAAGCAGAAAGTGATACATGTCTGTAGGTACACACCTGTGTCAATGCCAGTGTGACATCCAGCTGGATATATGTGCACCTCACTCAGCTTCAGCATCATGTACCTATAGCAAAAAGCCAAATCAGGCACAGGTGCCTGGCTGGGATGCTGGAATGTGGATAGTGATGAATCCTGATGTATAGAGTGTCCATTTAACTCCTCAAGCATGCACGGGAAAGAAACATGAATTTCTAATGTAATATATTATTGTTGTATATTAAAAACATATTTCCAGCACTTACAATCTATTGTTAATATAATAAGCCTGCCATTTTTAAATAATATGAGTAATGTACTGACAATGCTAAATGACACATGTGCTTCCTATCGACAAAAATAAAACATAGTTGACAAACATTCTTAACTGTCTCCCTAATCCCCCAACAGCTGGCCAAGTAATGACTGAAATTAGTGGAACAGGACTGGACCTAAAATAGAAGTATGTAGGTATTGGTAAGGAGGTGTATGGATGTGATACCATAAAAAAATGGAGTAGAACATTTGCCCCTTTTTGCCAGCTAAGAATTACATGGGTACTCAATATTATCAATGTAATTGTCAAGAAGTATGACTACATACATATATTCTTAATATCTCTAGAGTGCTTCCGTAACGAGAGGGGATAAATTTTAGTAAAACAAGACTCTGAAAGAAAAATTTATGTGTTTTCAAAAACTCCCCTAAAAATACAAAACTTCAGAAATGTGATATTCCTATTTTTCACTCTTACAGGAGAAAAAGACAACCCCAGTTAAAAAAAAAAAAAAAAAAAAGCTTTTCTGGTTTTTTTTTCTGGAACAGTAAAGCTATTTGGGGCAGAGCCCATTTTTATAAAGATTAATGAAACACTGGAGAAGGAGGTGTAAAACAGATTAAATGTTTTATAAGGGACATAAGGCAGACAAAGGAATATGCTTTGAATGATAGAGACAGTACAGTTCACCACCGGTTCTTTTGGTGTTGAGAGAATATTTGAAGAAGGAAATACTGGGAATCGTATCACTGAAGTGGTAAACTACACCTCATAACCCACAGTACGAAGTAGCATTAAAAATAAATGAGAAGAGCAAGAGATAAGCACCAATTAAGATGCAGAATTTACACCTAGAATTTTGCAAGTTCCAAGTCTTGCTGTTTACGTACCAGCTGCAACTGGTTGCTTAAAAAATGTAAAAACAATAAGAATAATTTTCTCATTGCCAACATTATTTTTATGTGCCAAGTTTTATACCATATTGTATATCGTTATATAAAGTGCCAATTAAAAGAAAACAAGAAAATAAAATGTCAACTCTCCCCAAACCCCACAACCAAACAGAACAAACAAAGAAAATCCCCAAAACCAACCAGACAAAAAACACCCACTGGAATACAGGAAAAAAGTGAAAAAAAATCTCTGTTATTTTTAGGGGAGATGAAGGAAAATTAGGGTTGTTAGTCACATGATTAAATTAAAAAAAACCAAAACTAATAACCCTGTTCCACTTTTCCATCTTTGAACATACCACTTTCTTCACTAACATTTACATTTGAAACAGAAATCCAAAATTAACCAGATAACAAGCTCATCATAAAGATAGCATTACTTTCTGAATATTCTGTACCAAAGAGTAAAATTTTGTCATGGGCTTTTTTTTCCCCCACTTGGTTTTCTGCTGAGATAATGAACATTTAGAATCCCTGAAATCTGACTACAAATCTTGAGCACAAGCTCACCCACCATTGCTGAACCCACAATGTGCTCATTCCCAGACAGAAGCTCACACCATGCAGGTAATTTTGGGTGATCACAGATAGACACCCAAGTCTGTATGAAAATAATTGGTGTATTGTATGTACCAGGATTTTCCAAATAAAATACCTTAAGCTTTCCATTTTATTTCTTAAGATTAAGTGATCATACACAACTGTGTAACTGCTACACTGCTGTACCAATCACATTATGTCAATGCTATTTTTCACATAAACAGTGTTGACAGAAATGTATACTGCAGCCCTGAGGCAGCAGAAATGTGCAAACTCCCACATGGAGCTTTTATTTTATTCACATTGCTGTTTGATTAATTAGATGTTTGGTTCCTTTTTTTCCCTCTGTCTCCAGTACTTTTATTTGTGCTTGAAGTAGAACCCCAGCCATTAAGGAATATTGTTATATGAGAAAACAATTAGCTCAAGGAGGAAAGTGATTACATTAAAGACATCACTGTTGTAAACTAAAGTGTTTTACTGAAGGCATTTTATAGCTAGGAGCTATAATTTTCATAGCTTAAAGCTAACTTTAAAAAAAATAGATGTTCTTGGAAAAGGCAATAAGATAAAGTTAATTGAGATTTATTATTTTCATTGCTACCTTGTCTGTGCTGCACAAAGCCTAACAAGCATCTATTGACATCATCCAACTCTATAATCACTTTTGTTACCATGAAATTAAAAAATGTTAAAATATGACTTTTTATTTTATTTTTAATTTGAAAAATGTTAGTGTAATTTTTCTCTTATTCCTGTGTCCTCAGGTCCTACAAGTCTCTGAAATCAACAAAAGACTGTCAGTAAGTATGCTGAAATTTGGATCAGATCCCATATCAAGAACTTCACCTTATTTTCATTTTGATTAAGAGGAAACAATTTATGACTTTGGTTTCACATGTGGTTTTAGTGTCAAAGTACATGAAGAGCAAAGTGCTGAATTCAGTTCTATTGCAGTATAAACTTAGCAGGTGACTTTGAAATGGAAGATTGGACCCAAAATCCAGTAGATCTATATCCTAACATTTACAGTCACCAGCACCTCATAGAGCAGGTTGGTCCAAAACCCTGAGTAAAGTGTATATGGGATAAGTGGGGGTCCACCAGATGGGCAGGTAACAGATAACAGCTCTGATAACCCACAGGTAGTATCTGCAGTGTCTGCTCCTCTGTCTCAGCCCTTAGACAGAATCTAAACTTAGGAACTGTTTACACTCTAATTTTTTCTTTCCTCTCTTGTACTCAGATATTTGAACCAACAGTAGAGAGGCCTTTCATTCACAAAGCTTGAAGTCCACTCCTGCTGCAAAGGATAGGGTTTCAGAGACTTTAATGGATTTAAAATATTTTCTATAGAAGAGGAATGCTTTCTGCCTACTATAGAAGAGGAAAAAATTAGGGAAATTACCAAACAAGTAGGGAAACCTTTGTTGAATCTACTCATTAGACTGAGAGGATTCAAACTTAAGAGTTCCCACCTCCCAGCGAAGTGTCATAAGACCTAAGTTAGGAGCTAATAGGAAAAAAGTGTCATCTAACCACCCTTTTAACCTGGACCTTTGTTTAGTAAAGAACACATCCAGAAGGTTGACATACAAAAAGAAAAAAACAATAGCTGGGCATACAGACAGCAGTGCTGTGTCCTGGTCAAGGTTCATGCTCCAAGGATCTTTTAATCCGTTTACTCTTTCATACAAAATTGCAAATAATCTCTGGAACAGGGAACAGAACAAACAGAACTTTTAGAGTTACTAAAACCACTTCAGAAAATTCATTTTTCATCTATATAAAACATTCCATTCCTTTTTTGACTCTCACTCAATTCCTGCTTTCCTTGACTTATTATGGTGGAGTTCCCAGTCTAACCACACATTCTGTTACTATTTCTTTTCATCAGTTTTGAATTTGCTTCCTTGAATTGTCATGAATGTGCCCTTGTTGCATTACTCTCTCTGAAACCTTTTTTTACTGTTTTATGGCAGCTTTTCCCCTCTTGTCTAAGGAAACAATTCTAGCCTTTCCATTTTAATTTCTTTTACTTGCACAAGTAATTTTTTCCACAAGATAACTAGCTCAAAGAATTATTCTAAATGATACAGCATTGTATGTTTCTATAAAGGCTTTTAATATTTTCCATATGATACTTCACCATTATACATTCTAGCATATAACTTACATTTTAAAACACAGCTGCACACTAAACTGCCTACGGTGACATCTTGATGTCACCAGACCAACTAATACAAGCTATTAATACATGTATTGAATGCAGCTACACCTTATTATAATTCTCTGGAGAACAGGAAATACTCAGTATTGGATCAGATTCATTAATTAATCCATTCATGACTATATTTCTTGTATGTTTTGTTTTTCTTCAGCTCTACAGAAATTAAATCTTACCACTCTATATGGTACAACTACACTCTGCCTGTTGGTCTCTGTCATTGAATTCAGGTGACAAATACTGTCAGCTTATTATGCTGAACATACATCCATTAGGAAGTGTAAAAGGAAAGGGAAGGACATTCATTTAATCCTCCTTTACATGTAGGCTGCAAATGTTTAATTAAAGGCAGAAATCTGCTACGGAATAAAGTTGTTCCAGAAAACAGAACAGCTGAATCCCCAAAGTAATAGGACTCTGTTCCTCGTACACTGGAAACACACAGAGTAGGAGGACTCGAGGGATGAACGAATGGTTTGTGCCACTCTGGAACTATTCAATAGTCAAAGAAATTCCTCAGGAGACATTACAATTGTGTTTGCTGACCCTCTTCCAAAGGGCAACTAAACAAAGAATCAGGCTAATAAATTATGTAAAGCATATTCAGCTGAAATTGCATGTTCAAAGATACAGGAAAAACACAAACGTCCAATGGAAAATGGTGAAACACGAAATCCACTACAAACAGGGGAGACCCACTTGTTCCCCAGCTGCTATTATCCAACAAAAATCTTTGGAGAAGGGGTTTTGATCTAATACCTAGGAGGTATAAAATATTTCTCAAGTTCAAAAAAAAACGAAGCAGAAGCAACTAGGGCCATGGCTGCCATTCGGAGTCCTGGAGCACCAGGCAATAAATGCCTTGTCCAAGGAGTGAAATGAGGCCTAAATTGCACTCCCTGCTACGTTCCTAGGTGGAGAACAACGAGAGTTCTGGGCTGAATTTGATAATTGGGAAGTAACTGTGTGTATTATTGCAACAGCTGGTTTTGTAAAAGTTTGAGGAAAGGCTTGGAAGAAAGTGGAGGATCTTCATGTCTGACTTCAGCTGCTAATGCCAGTTTTCACAAAATCCCCGCTGCCAGGAGGCAGAGCTTTAACAGAGGATGTACCAGTTCTGGCTGGAGCAAAAACTGTATGGAGCCATCTTCAGGCATCGCTCTTATAACCATGCATACTATTTTAACATGCTCTCAAAACCAGAAATAAACGTTTGCAACTAATTTTTGCAACTATACCACAGCCAAGACAAGACAGTGCCCCCAAATTCTGTATATATAGAAAAGCCATCATACATGAGAATTTTCTAGACTCTCTGTGAAGGATGAAGTGCCTGACACATTCCTGACCTACCAGAAGAATTGTGAACATCTATGGGAAAGATGTGTAAAAGAAAATTATTCAGTCAACTGGTGGAATTTACAGATCCATAAATGCCATTAAACTTAGTAAAATGAAAACCTCAAGCAGCTATCCTTCAGAACACCACACATGCTGCTATGGATTCAAGTCAGTGACACAGAATTAGACCAACAGTGAAAACTTTTGGAAGCACATTACGTGGGCAGATTGCTAAAACAAGATTCTACTTGTATTATTTTCCTTGTGAAGTGGTTACTCGTCTGACATACAGATAAACAGAATGCAAATAAATAAATCAAACTACTGGAAAATACAAATGTGAGAAACACAAGTGTAAGATGCCCAAGAAGATAAGCTGAAGAGAATGCACTCAGATTAATGTCTAAAGAGGGTGCAAGACCATGTTCTGTTTTACCTGAGCTACTCAATTACAATATGGACTACTCTAAAACCATAAGTAGGCAAGACAACAGGTTTAGTTACAAGCTATACTGCTGATACTTCAGTCCTGTACTCCATTTTATTAATCTACCATAAATACTGAAATATCAGTAAAGTCTCAATTTCCTAGTGTGCCCTAGAGCTCACCCCATCAGGCTCGTGATGCCCTGTGACTTCTGCCTCTTGTGTCTTGTTTCTACTCCCCCACCCCAACAACTTGTTTGCTTATTTCTCCCACCTCGTTAATGGAGACTAAGCAGGTCTGTTTTCAAGGAAAGTTACTGGGATAGGCCTGGAACTGACCAAAATGGGGCCATTTATTTCAGAACATAAATCTGAACAAATCATAAAGTTTAGCTTTACAAGAATCTTTTCCAACACGTTAGACCAGATGTGGTCCTAAGCAGCAGAAGCCAAATATCAGCTTTAGCACTTAGGAATATATACAAGATTTTGATTTTCAGATCCATCTCTAATAAATTATTTTTCGCACATACTTCCCTCAAACTAGCATCAAACCCAGAAAGGATCTCCAAAACCTAAGTAAAACCCCAAAAGCCATGCACAAGATAAGCAATCCACAGTTCAGTTGCTGAACAATTACTGTTGCAATAACCAAAGAGAGGAACACAGATTTGAAAACAATAATATTTAGGTCTCAAGAGATAAAGAGGAATAAAACATCAGTAAGTGTTTCAGATTCATTCTCTTGAGGGAAGCATCCACATTTGTTCTTGGCTTTTCATTACTCATATCCTCTGATGTGTACACATCCAAGCAGATTGTGTTCTGAAGATAGTATGCCATTTATTAACGGAAAAACAGAGACTTTTTAGCAAGTGAGGTGCCACTGCTTTCTGAATCTTCCTGAGGTGTCATGTTTGCAGATTCAATATTCTTTGAAAAAAGCAATTAGGGCAAAAACAACAGCTGCAAGGACAATGAAAACTTCTGGAGTGGAGCCGTTGCATTTTCTTAATTTTGCTAAAAAAATTTTGATAAATCATTACTAGTTTTAATTTTTTTCAGTGTGACGGCCAGTTGGGTAGATTAAACAACAAAATGGGCCTATAGCTGTTAATCAGGGACCAGACATCTTAAGATACAGCTAAGGTGTATCCCTTGTGTAAGCTGTTTGTTATTAGAATAGCAAAAGCATTTGAGGGATAAAGGTGATCCTAAGAGAATGTTTCCAATAAAACTGGAATGTTGCCATTTCCACACAATTTGTTTGTTATCCAAACAAACTGGAACATCAGTTAATCCAACAAAACATGAATTATCCAAAGGAATTAAATAAATAATTAGAGGTGGTTATGGACCTTCAATAATTTAAGTTATTTGATGCAGGGACCCTTAGCACAAGAAAATTATGCACAGATTACCTTTTTCACTGAAAAAATGTCAATGCAATGACCTTCTATACTGCAGATTAAAACAGTTTCTTGAAAAAAACAAATGGAATCTTCTTGTTTCATAAAATGATGTAATACCCTTTTTTTTAACAAAGGATAAGTGATTTAATCAAACTGTAGAAGACAATCTGGTAAGAACTTATTCGAATATGCTGTGTGTCATTTATTAGAGCATGGTAAATCCAGGAGTTCCAGGCTGGATGCTTTGCATTTCATAAATGGGTTAAATTTTATAAAGAATTATTTCTTACCAGCAGGTTGTTTCAAATAACTGTGCCTTACAACAGGCAGCAAAATGGGTGTCTCAGTCCCTAATCACACTTGTGTGCTCTGCAGAAGGACGGCTGGGAAGTATTTTCTTGGTATTACTTTCCATTCAACCTGCTACTGTTAATTGAAGGACACACTATTTCATTATGTCTCTCTTCCTGGCAGCCTGCACAGTAATTGCGCACAGTAGCTAGAGACAAGTGGAATAAAAGTTTTGGAATTGTGAATAGCAAAGATGAACGATTTGTAAATTAATCTCTTCTTCTCATGGTAACAAACAACTGAAATATTTATAAAAAAAAAAAAAGCAGTTTTATACCAGTTCCGTTTCTCTGCACGCTGAATAATGTCAACCTATTATGAAAGGTTTTGTACTATTCAAATAGTAAATGAGCTCCAGCTCCTTCCTGGAGTTCATTATTATATAAACTTGACTTTTATGGGGGTCCAAAAGAAAATAAAAGGATTTTTGAGGAAGAGATGCCAAATTCAGCTGGAGATTAGTGTGCTTTATTCCCCTGCTCCTATTGTACATGACATTGAAGAAGAAACTCCTAGATCAATCCCAAAATGTGGTTTGTTAGTGAGGCTGGAGTGCTTACAGCATGTAGCATGCGAGTCATGACTGAGAGAGGAAAAAGAAAAACACAGCCCACGGAATGTGGACACAGAAACTGTTTTTTCCTTACTATAAAAGTCAATCCCATTATTGCCATGACAGCTACTATTTTTTCTTTTGTTTTCCTGAACCAAATCTTCAGAAAGATCATAATACTGATGCTTAACTGCAGGCAACTTCTATTTTTTTTTTTTTAATGGAAAAAGAGTTCTTGTTAAAATGCAGGAACAATTTCTCACTTCAGCATCTAGACAATTAATACATCTGAGGTGCAGAGTTCTTCAGAAAAGCCAGGTCTGATAGTCAAAACAAAAGTCCTTTGTAGAGAACACATAAGAGAGTTATTAATAGTGCATACCAGGAGTTATGCTCACATTTACTGAATATTTACTAATATTCAGTGTTAATAATAACACTGAAGGAGATACTGAAGGAATGTTCCTACCTCAAGCACTAGGGCTAATGTTCTGAAAATTAACGCAGTGAACTAGGAGTTAACTGTGGCATAAATAAGGCAGTTTTAACCATTGAATATGTACAATTACTGAACTCTCACTAATTAGGTTTGCAAAGTTGTTACATGTATAAGTAACTGCATATTCACTGTGAGAATGATGGCAAGCAACACTGAACAACTGGACCAATCAGATCAATCTGGAACTCCTAAAAATCTACAAATTAAGTGATAATTCAACTGCTATTGTTATTTATTTTAATTGATGATTTTCTAAACATAAAATTTCAGGGCAAGGTTGGAACTCAGGTCAGTGTATCCCCAGTCATGCAAGATTTCTTCCAAACTTATTTTTTAAAACTATTCTTTAAATAAAGAAAAACCTCAATTACAGGATTTAATCAGGAGAAACTATTCTACAGTATAATGTATATCTCATCACTAGAACTTCTTTTTCCCCTACAACTGGGATTCTTTTTTTTTTCAAAAAAAAATTTTGGCTAAAATTTTTCAATTCCACTTTTCCCAGTTATGGTTCCCTTTTATCCAAGTCTGACTTCTTCACTCTCCCTGTATTTCCATGTAATAAATCCAGATCTGGTTCCAGATGCTTCACGTGGGAAAGAGGGTGCAGAAAACAGGTGGATTCATAGTCCTAATGTGCAGCAACACGGATAAAGGTTCTGAAACTAACATGAACTTTGTGCAAACAAGTAAAGAAAATAGAGGTATATTTACATTAAAACTGAGGAATAGCCATTTTGATCTTTTTAACAAAAGAGAAAACTGAAGAGCAATGCCCTGAAGGTGCCATGTGTGTTCTCCTAACAGCTGTCCATTTAGAGTCAGAGCCAGCTCACTTGTGAAAAACCGCTGTTTCAAACAGTTCCCAAAAAAAACCACAACACATCCTTTACATGACAGGAGGCACACGAAACATTCCCATACTCCAGTTAATTTCCTTGAACACAGGGATTTCTGCTTCCTGCATCTAAATTGATCATCTCTTCGAAATGGCAAGATTACCACAGAGAAAATTGCACTTTATGTGTTTTTTATGCAGTATTACATTTGCCAGCATGATACAGGATTGTTTTGCAAGAGGGCAGAATTTAACTCCAGAGTAATGGCCCACATTACACTGTCAGCCTAAGAGAGAGACAGTGCTATGACATGTCATGAAGTACAGTGCATGATGATTCTTATTCCTTTTCCCAACCTGAAGCCTACATTAAAAGGAATAACCAGAGATAAGAGGCCTGTACTTTTCAATATACAATATATTTCAAAGCCAGTTATTTCAGATACTTTCCATCTACTATGTCCCTCTCTCTGAGCATCAACTCAGATGTTCAGCACTATGTCAATGACTATTTATGCTGAAGCAGAAGTCCATAAAGATAAGACAACTTGAAGTACTTAATGAATAATTTTTGAATGACAAGATCCTGAATTCAATCTATTGATACACTAATACACTACAGATGCAGTGTCAAAGAGATTAAATGTCATTTATATCTCACCTGGAAAAAATTTTCAAAATTCTAATGGTGTATTAATTTAGTACTTTAGCCAATTAAAGCAGGAACCACTGTACAAAACAAGGAGGAGAAATAATTTCAGTTGATACAGGATATGATCTGCAGTGCCATGAAGCAGTAAAAATCCTTCTGTATTTCCAAAATTAGGACCACCAACAGGAGAAATATATGGGATGCAAGTTAGGAACTTACAGAGCAACTAATATATTAATACATTCTCATACAGGAACTAATCAGATACACAAATAAAATTTGTGAAGATCAGACCATAGACAATACACTTATTTAACAAGAACAATAAAAACTATTTAGAAGACAATACAGTAATAAATACACAACCATGGAGATGCTCTGACTTATGACATCTGGCTGTTCTTTTTAAGTGATAAGATGCAGTCCTGTAAATCCATCCCAATACTTGAATGCAACTACTGGCAGGAGCAAAGGGATTCAGAACATGACCCAGCATTGAAAAATAGCCCTGTAAATCTACAGAATGCTTTTATCACCTTTTCCCATATTGGCATGATGTAGAGGACTGTAGTGTTATGCAGAGATTTAAAACCCTTTTTAGTGTCACTCAGAGGTTCTTCTCACTGGCTCTGAGATATTTTACCAATTCTGTCTTGAAGAGCTGTACAGAAAACAACCTTGAAATCAACTTGTACCTTCCTTTCTACTGCTGGAGTAATTCACAAAACAATATCAGAGCATCAAAAAACCTGAAGACCACCCCCATTTTACAACCCTGCAACTTCCCCCTTCTCCTCAAGGCCCCCTCAATGTTTGATGGCATATACAATTACAAGATCAGACAAGACCCATGAAGGATTCATAAAATGAATGTAACATGTCTTACGTAGCAGTATGAAGCCATTCAGTAAAATCAGATGTATCAACAACATAAATGCAGCTGTTTGAAAAAATAAGACAGATTTTTCTCATTTCTGACCTGTTAGCTTTACCTGCCAAAAGATAAAGAGTTTGTAAAGCACTAAAGGAACTAAAGGGAACTGCTGATCAAGAGAGTGGCAAAAGAAAAGGACAGATAGAAGCTTCGACGTCATGAGCATGAACAAGACTGTAAGTAGGAAAACTAGAAAATCAGTACTTATCTCAAAACTAAGATAAAGCTGTGACTAGCACAGCATCACAGATACACTCTAAAGACCCCTTAATACAACTTTTCTTCATTAATAAGATCCAGGCCAATCTCAGCAAAAGTTTTTTTTGTTAATGCAACTTTGATTCAAAGGAATTGGAAAAAACACTGTGGTTTCTAGAGCTATTTAGTCTAACCAAATGTGGGCAGATCCTGCTGATAATAGAATGATTTAACTGAAATGAATTTCTATAATCAAAAATAAACTAGGCTAGAGAGCTCCAGACCAGCCTGACTGAAAGAAAACTTTAAAAACATCAATTATTTGTTGCAGTACAGTTAAATATTAATGCGTCCTCTTTATACTCCTTCCAGTCAATCACTTTAAAAATGTCAAAAGATGGAATGAGAAAGGAAATAAAGTGTAATGTCTGGCTAACTTCCCCTCTGTGTCATATCCAAACACTGAAAAGGCCCAAATAATTTACACAGATGTAAGAGGACAAAACCTGAACTTCAGAAATGCATAGCAAAATCCAGGTTTAGGCCTGACTTCAGCCCCTCTTTGTGCTGTCCTGCTGGAGCAAGTCTTAAGGACAGCTGCTTAATTCAGTTCAATGGCACGAAGAGAAACAGCCACTTTTCCACCACCCCACAAGAATCACAGGGGAAGTAAACAAAAGCAATAGGAGAAACCAACAGACCTCTCCTAGCACACGGGTGAAACCTCTCCTCACAGCTCAACCTCCTGCACTGCACTGCACTGCTGCAGCTGAAAGTCCTGAAAGAAGAGGGGAACACCCCCCCCAGCTGAAACCTATCCGGCCTGACCTGCAAAGACACCTGGTTGCTGTCTTCTAAACATTTTAGACATTTTTTCTGTGTTTCAGACTAGGGTATTTCATCCTTTCCCCCCGTCTTCCTAACTCAAGACTACACATCCTGGGAGTTCCCAAGAGAGGCAGAAGATTGAGCAGAAGGGTTTAAGGAGGTCAGTGTAGGATGATCCTCTCTCCAGTATTATCTGCTAGGTGTCACACCACTCCTACACTTCAGAAACCCTGACAGCTTCTCAGAGATGTTAGTAATCTGGTCACCCTACTTCAGCTTGCTGGTTACATCACATTTGCAGGAGACAGCATCTTCAAAGCATTCCTTACCCTGTGAGCTATTTGGCAAAAGGAGAATGATGACAACTCTTCTTCCTCTGGCTAGTCTGAAAAACCGCTGTTTCCTTTGCTCTTTAGATGTTCTGACCAAAATAATAATGAAAAAAAAAAAGTATATTTGAATCGCTCCAATGCTCTTTTCTTTCACCTGCAATATCTGGGTAAAATCTAAAGTCTATGAAGACATTTCAAGGCATTTTCAAATATATGTTTTGTCATATATAATATCTTCTAAATACAAGTATTGCACAAATTAGCCTGTACTTTCCTAGTTTTCATGGTTGGGACTGTGCGTTCCAGCAATGTTCCAAATAACAGCCAGTGCCCCTGAAATCCATCCACATGTGGAGCAGCCAGCTTGTCCTTCCACAGTCAAGTCATAGGAAAGAAGGCAGCAGTGACATGAACTGTGTATTATCCCAGCCATCTCTTGCTTTCACCAGATTCTCTGTACGTACTTCTGAGAGGCACGTGTAGATAGTGGGCACCTCAAGCCAATTCAGAGGCCATCCTTTTCCCTTAGCCAAGAAAAATGCTTCAGTTCCAGGCTTCCATTTGTCTTTGGCCACTGGGACAAGCTGCAATTTTGTTCCACAAAGCATTCAGAACTTGCCTGCAGCAAATAGTCAGGGATGCCTCTGGAATGGAGACTAAAGTACAACATAACAGGATTTTTATTGCACTTTGCCTCCAGCAAAGTCTTCCTCCATCTGCTGCCTTCAGCAGTGTTGTCCTCACATAAACCACTGCCTACCTCGTCATTTTCTGCCTCACAAAATCAAAGGGGGAAGTGTCTCCCTGATGTAGGTCTCTGACTGTAGAAGCATCTCCAGGACTCAACTGATGGTCTAGAATAAAAGAAAAGATTATTAACAAGGTTTGCAGAAATAAAAAATAATGCAAAAAAAAAAGGAAGAAATGAATACTAAAGACATTCCATTTTTCCACCTTGTGCAGTAATAATGCTAAGATTAGACAATTGAAACATCATCTGCAGGGCAGTGGAGAAACTACTCTCTTTTGTCACAGACTGAAGTTGTTTGTGGCAGCCTGTATGTTCAGTTTTCTACTGCCATTTACAAGCAATAAACATCTCCTTACCATGAAGGATCTTCTGGCACAAAAATTGCATTTGTTGAGTCTCCACTAACACTGAGAGTGACTTTGCCATCTGGATCACACTGAAATTTCAAATTCCTTCAGTTTAAAACACTGTAGCAGTAAAGCAGTAAAAACAGTAAAACATTCTTTTTCAAGGGTCATTTTTGCAAAATGACACGTTTTTTTCCCAAACACACCAATGCTTGAGCAATACTCTCAAACTGAGCAGTGAGGACAAGCTAGGTTCTTACAGACATGGAACTTCTCACTAAGAAAGGAGTCATTATCTTCTTTCTATATTTCCAATGTCATCTATCATCCTTAATGGTTTCCCCAAAACCATTTTTGTGCAGATATTACCATTAATAATAAGTGTCCTCCTAGCCCAGTTTACAAGAATGCAAAATTATTTAACTACAGATCATTATTATTAATATAGGACACCACGTAGGTGCATAAAATTTGAGCTGAGCTGAGCTTTCTTTGGGCTTTCCATCTTCTCAGTGACATTTTGCCTGAACCAGACAAAGAAGCTTTTTTTATTAGTTCCTCTTCTATTTTAAGGAGAAAAAATAAGTAGCATTCACATAATGTTATGCTGTGTCATAACAGATTTTTAGCAGTACCTTTTGTGGGATATTTTATTATTTTATAATTTGCAGCCAGTTGTACTTTTTTTTTTTTTTTAAATCCTGATTGTGTTGATTATAATGAAAAAGACTTCCTTTGGGGATTTTTGACTTTTTTTTTTTAATTTAATCTAAATCGTTCAAGCCATTTATTTTACACTCTTTGCAAATAACATAAGAAATGTAAAGCTTTCTCAGCTAGAGATGCCAGTTGTTTTCCAATACAGAGACACCATCTCACAGTACAATCCATGTAACATATAGACAACTTAATCATTTCTGCCTCATTCCTTCTATGTCCAAAGTTTACATCTCATACAGGATGACAGCTGTATTATTCTTTTTTTACATAATCTGCACACGTCTCCATAAATACAAACACTCATTCATATCAGATGCAACAAAGCAAATATACACACCTCAATTTATATCCCATTTACCATAGTCATTATTCAGAATTGACACACAGTCACCATAAACCTAAAATCTAGTAAATGCTTAGAACAAGATAAACTTAGTTCCTGGTCTACCTGCCTGTTGTGGTCTAAGCCCAGCTGGAAGTTAAGCACCACGTAGCCTCTCTCCCCCCCCACCTCAGTGGACTGAAAAGAAGAATCAAAGTAAAACTTGTAGGTTTAGATAAAATTAGTGCCATAATTGACAATAATGTAAATGCAGTAATAATGGTAAATGACAGTAATATTTGTAATAAAAAGGGAAAACCAGCGATGCACAATGCAGTTGCTCATCACCCCCTGACTGATGCCAGACCCCCTTCCCAGACCCAGGCTGGCCGCCCTTCCAGGTAACTCTCCCCAGCTGATGTGCAGGGCGTGACGTGGTGTGGAATCTCCCACCGGTCAGTTTGGGTCACCTGTCCCAGCTCTGCTCCCTCCCAGTTTCTTTTGTGTACCTCCTCACTGGCAGAGCACAAGCCAAGGAAAAGCGTCCTTGCCTCAGGATAAACACAACTTAGCAAAACACCAAAACATCAGTGTGTTATCAACACCATTCTCATTCTGAATCCAAAACACAGCACTGTAACAGTGCTGAAAGGAAAACAACTCTACCCTAGCTGAAACCAGGGCACTGCCACAACTCTTGAGATCGATTTCTCTTTCTTGTAATCACACTGTCATTTTCAAACTGTTTTTTCTCTTCTGCACTAAAGAAGATCCTAACAAGCAACAGTGGAAACTGAGTATGGATTAAATATCTCCCTTTTATGATATGACTCTCCATAAAACTATCCCACAATTTGTGAACTGCTCCAGCATACATGTTTTTAATAGTATCTAATCCTGAAAAATACTGGAGTAGAAACAAGTAGAAATTTCCTGGTTTCTGCAACAGCAGGGAAAGGAAGGTATAGCCTGAATGCTGCTCCCTGGAAAGCACAGGTATAAATCACTCCTTGACACAGAAAAGGGAGGAAACTCCTTGGCATTCTAGACATAAGACTGATTATGAAATAGATCTAATCACTAGAGGTTAACTGTAAAATCATAGGGGTAAAAAACCAACAGCATGATTTTTAAATGGACAGCATGAGATAGATGAGGTATTAAAACAAAATCCATAGCTAAACAATTCTTAAGGGGTTTTGTTGCTTGGAAGGCAGGTGGGTTGTTATAGAACACAACACACCAATTATGGAATATAAATATTTTTGACAATTAAACTGGAACATACCCAATTAGAAATAGTTAGCTGGGGTTTTTTAATAGAAAAATCCAGAAGTATTGACATGCACTTCAAATGTCATCAATGTAATTTTAAAAAGAAGATAACATTGCTGATAGAAACAGCTATTTACAAGTCCTAGTAGTAAACACTAGCACATGATTTTGCTTTAAACTAATCCTTCAAAAATAAGCTGGAAACATGAAGGATGCAATCTCACAGTGATGTTATAAAAATCGTAAACGTTTAGCTATTTTATTACTTGTGCTTTCTTATGCACAAGTCCATTTTCAAGGCAGGGGAGAAAAGATATTAAGACAACTGTCATGTTTAAATGGCCTGAAAACACTCAAAATTATTGTCAATTATGATGCTAGGTCAGCTTTCCTCCTTCTGCATGCACAAAAATGTCTTTTACCTGGCTTTGCCACCAAATACATTCTTTCTATAGGAGCTACTGGAGTGTTCAGAGGATCAAAGCTGTTCATAAAAGTCTGTGTTCCTGCAAATCTGATGTTTATACATTTTGCTTTAGGTACATGAGTTGTGACATAAAGCTGATAAAAAGGGATGATATATCCAAATGAAATGTGTTTATTGTAATGTATGTCCTTAAAGATTCCTACATAATAGTTTTTAATGGACATAGTTTGGGAGAAAGGAATGAAAAAACACAGAAAAGTGTCATAAACTGATGTATTCTTTCTAGTCTAGCCTATTCTTGTATAGCCTTTCCTTACATTTCAGTAAGTTTGTGATATTGAACACAAAAGGATTTGTTTGTATATTGAAGTGCATTTTTTGCTAACTCTGCCTTTACTTTGACTTAATCTTTTTGATAAACAAAATAAATAAAATAATAATGTCATTGCATTACTCTGAGCTAAAATATTTTGCAGCAAGTTAAATACAGTAGAAATAGGTCAAAAAAGTTAGCTTTCATATTAAATCCACTGTTTTATTCCGCTTTAATAGTATAGGTAAGTGTAAAAGTGTCCAGATCCCCAAGACCAAATTGAAATTAGGCAGAATTTTAAAAAGGATTACAATTTGGAAGAAAATCGTCTTTTTGTAGTTGTTTGACTCTCAAGCCCAAAACCTCTAACCTGGAAAATCATAAGGAAATTGGCTGGTATTTTTGACCTTTGAACTAGAAATCCTGTTCCCATCTGAAACACACAGGTTCAAGTCAGGATACTGTCAGGAAGATAAAACTTGAAAGGCTTCTAGTAATGAATGAGATTACAAATTATTTCACCTAACTTCCTCAAAAGTTCTATTAAAAGGTGAAAAGTACTGTCTCCCAGGTAACAAAGACTGCAGTAGGTGAGACAGGACATTCCACTGAGAGGCATTAAACCAGGTTCTCTCTTTTCCTTTTAAGTATGAGGCTTTTCAAAACCCAGATTTCTCCAGAAACCTCTATCTCGCTTTCTGGCTCTCTAAACTCCCATTCCTGGGGGACACTGCACGGCCTTCTCCTCCTACAACCTTCAGTGAGGTTGTAACTTCACTGTCCCAAGTTACATAGTGATATAAATATATATATTTGGACAGATATTCCATAGCACGGGGGTTTTTTACATCTTCTTCAAAAGCACCAGATGTGGAATACTGCCAGAGATGAGACACAGTAAACCTGATTCCCTGAGGTGAACAGGGAATTTTCTTATATACATCTCTAGTCTCACTTTCTGTTTCAGAAAAAAATACTGGGTGCTGGTCTTCCCAAAGCCCTCAGTATTTAATTGCCTGATTATAATATTGCACCAAGATGAAACCACTTCAGAGAAGCAAAAGGAAAATCATAGCCAGAGAATGTTATGCACACCAGTCATGCACAGAAGGAGATATAGAGCCTGTCAAAACACTCACACCTCCAAAAACTGGGACTGCATTTAATGGGAGGAATTTCAGAACTGCGTCCTGAATAAGTTAGAGACAATTTCCTCCCTGAGAGAGAATTGAGAGGAGACTGAATGTGCAGGATGCATCTAAATTACCTTCAGAAAAAAATATTGGCTATGACTTCCTCCAGGAAGGGCTCTTTTCTGAGATAATTGCTGGCTACCTACATCAATTTGTTCAAATGAAAGAGACAGTTTACAGGTTTTATGTTGGTACAAAATACCTGAGATTCTCTTAGATTCCTCAACCTACGTTTTAAAAAAATCATTACCTGTATGGTCTTTTTCAAATATTCTGTTTGCACATTACTTTATCACAGTATAAGTTAAAGATATTAAAGATAAAGATAACAAACACAAAAATTTATTCTTCAGCCTGTGGTATGGCAGGTGTGTAACTGGGTGAAGTTGGACCTATTATCAAGTGTTCATCTCCCCTCCACATCATTCCAGGCTGTTCAAAAGCTAGTAGGCTCCAACAAAATAGCATCTGTACTACCTCATTTTAGAGTTGGCATCCCAAGAATCATATGCAGGAAAAGAATTTTCTAGTAGCCAGCATTAGCCAAGAAAGTCTATGAGCACATGGCAAAAATTGAAGCACAGTTGATCTTACAGACTCAAATGGAAATTTTCATCAATTGAATTCTTGGGATCAGGACAATCACTAAGTTTGATGTCATAAAACCATTTGCTACCCCAGGCTGGACTGTGAAAGGCTGTGGGAAATGTTCTTCTGCCTCACAGATGACTGAGGAATACAGTGCTCACTTGGGTTGCTGTCACTACAGGAGCCTCAAATATTGGGGTTTTTTCTGCATTGAATTGATCTCCTGCTTGGTCTGAAGTTCTTTATACAGAGTAGTTGGACTTGAAAAGGGATATTTGAGTGAAGTGTATCTCCTGTGATAAACCAGAGATACGGTAAACGTATTTCAAAATTTCCTTCTAAGCTGGGATTTCATGAAATCCAATCTGCTCACTACAGATCCATGAGGCTATACCAAGCAAAGCCTCCTCATCTGCATCTTTCCAGGCTCCTGCCAACATGTGAGCCTACCTCCATCACACATAGCATGTACCCAGTATCCTTGCTGGATACTCTGAGATGCCAGAGCGCCAGACAAACAGCTTGAGGTGTTATTGCTGCAGGTAGCAGGAATTCATGGCCACCAATTGTTGGGAAATAAGAATGGTCTCATTTGGGAATACAGCCTATGTGACAGCACTTGCTATGAATGCATCCTATTTTTCAGCTTATGTTGAAACATCGTACATAATACTGCGCAGTTAAAAAAAGAAGCTGTCTTGATGAAACGCTGCTAACTTTAAAAAACCGCAACAAACTAATGGACTTGCTTTCCCAGAGTGTCTGACAATGGAACAATTTCTGTGGAATTGATTTCTTAGATAGGGTGGATGCTTTCCATTTCCTCAAAAACCCTAATGGCTTAATGGTTTAAGCATTATTCATTCATTTCTGGATTGGGCTGGTAACAGCCTAGTAATGTGAGATCTATTAAGATTCTCAAAAAAAAAAAAATCCTGGATTGTGCATTGTTTGAACTCTTATTTATGAATTCAATTGGCCTGCATAATATCCATGATATGCTTGGAGATTTTGATGTGGAAAATCCCATTAATAAAGAACAACATCTGAGACCTAGGAATATGCAGAGAGCTTTTTTTGCAATCCCCAGAGTACAGAAAGCCTTGAATGCTTACCAAAGAGGGTGATGCACGTCTATTCTGTCTCCTAAAAACACTTCCTCTTTCAGATTTACAGTCACTAAGAACACAGAGCAATTTTGATCAAAAGAAGCAGCAGCAGCTGTAAGGGAAAAGTGTTCATTTCTGATTGCCTCATCTGGACTAGAAGGGGGTAGCAGAACAATTTTATTACACCAGATGCAGTGGAGGGCTTTATTTCATTTAATCTGGAGAACAGAGGAATTTGTCACATAGAGAAAATGAAAATAATCTTGTTCTTCTTGCCACCAGCCAGGCATGATGGTTATTGGCTGAGTGCACAGAAGAAGCTGGACTTTATGATGACTATTTACTAACTTTCTCCTGCATGACTGTCCTAAGAGAGCTGGTATTTTTCTACACTCCAGAGACATCTTCTGTTGCAAAGTTATTTTTATTTGGTATTTGCTGGAGAGCATTTGTTTTGGGAATGTGAACTTCTGGGATTTGTGGTAGGCTCAAACTTTCAACTGTATACCATAGAATACTATTTTTTCCTTAGAACAGACTTAATGTTTAAGTTGGAATTTATTAACACTTAGAACCTTCTGTATGCTGAAGCTTTGCTTGACTGGTGATGTGCACTGATAGCAAACAACAGGCACAGATTTGGGGGTCTGGGTGGGTTTTTTTATTCTGTATCCTTTCAGTAATAGAAAAATGCCATTTATTTGTTCAAGTTTCGTTTCGAGGCTTGTATTTTCTGTAATTATATTTACACCAATCATTCAATATTATGGCTCTGGGTGAAGTGCTTTTTGCAGGAGCTTTGAGCGAAGTTAATAGAGTAATACATGTTAATATATTGCAGCTTCTCAGGACAAAGGGTAATATCTGTACAGAATGGAAAGCAGGGGAGAATCAAGCCTGGTACTTACCAATGAAGGAAGGCCAGGAAAAGGTATTAAGCCCATTTTCTAAAATATGGAAAAGGAAAAGAAAAAGTTATTAATTCCTTTTCCTCTAAAAGGAGAATGATAAGCTATAACTTGTTTTCAATGGACTGGCAAGGTTATTAACATATATTTGCCAACAATGCAGCCAGGAAATTGGGGTTCAGATCAGGTGCCTTCAGGTAGTGTCCAGTGTCTTGATACCAGGCTGCGTCCATTCCAAGCCATGAGAGAGGACACAGCAGGTAAGTATGGCACAGTCAGATACAAAAAGGCAGTGGTGTGTCTCCAGTCTAAAAGTACACAGACCAGAAGTACCAGACAAATCAAACCTTGGAAACATGGTTGACTATATACCAGATATCTGATATCTTTCTGGAAAAAAATCAAGACTTTATGATGGTGAGTGTGTAATGGCCTTAAATGTTTCTCAGGAAGTGATTACACAACACTAAGTGAAAAGAAGAAATATTTTTGCGGATGGGTTGTCTAGAAGCCAGACTCTTGACTGAATTCAGCTCTGTCACCCATCAGTAGAAACTCTTACTACTCAGTATGTTTCTACTATGCATTTCTCCTGTTTTCTGGTGACTTGACAATAGGACTAGAAATTTGTGACAGAAATGACCAGTAAACCACAGGTAAAATTCTCTTTGACATACAAAAAATACACCCTCCCACAAAACATGGTTAAACATAATTCTTTTTAACACCACTTTATATCTCAGTTTATAAGAATAATCCAGCAATGCACTATTATTTTAGAGCTAGAATCCTCTTTTTTATTATGGCTCATGTCATAGGAGTCACTTCATTTTTGGTATCTTTACAGCACTTACAGTCTGCCCAGTTCCCTTATTTTACAAGTCCACAGAGGTGAAGCATGACTCCAGGGCCTTTGTAAGTACTCAGGACAGCTCCAGGATGGACATTTGATGGACAGTCCTGTCAGTGCTTTTGTCATTGACTCTGCTTGCAAATTATTTTTTTAGACCCAGAAAGACAAATCTCTCTTTGCTCTTTTTCACAGAGATGTCTAATTTCAATCCCTTAGGGCTTCTCTATTAGCATTTACTTCTTCCCACCAGTTATTACACAACATCTTTATTAAAAGGATGAGAGGGGATTATCAAGGACTGGGCAGCAGTGACTGCTTTCTTTTCAAAGAACAGAAAACTACTACCAAAAAAATGCTTGTGAAATATGCATTCGTAGTGCACAGTGTCCTGTGCTTGAGGAATTGCATCCACTTTCTCCATTAACTGCACAGAGAGCCAAAGCCTATCAGGCCTGCATTATTAATGCTGCAAATCATGCATTAGGGCCCTAAATATCTGAGCTGCCTAACTCTGTTCTAGTCACTAGAGTAGGCTGCCAAAAGCATTGTGTTCTGATAAACAGGGTAAAATAAAGTAATGATGTTGCTAGATTGAACAGAAAATTAGCAGCATGTTCCGGAAAGCCCTTTCTGCTTGGCACGGGAGAACTGATCACTTTTCCTGAAGGAAAAAAAAAAAAAAAAAAAAAAAAAAAAAAAAGCAAAAAAAGATAAAGAGCATCCAAAAAAGCATATTGTAATTCAGTAATACCATTGGCTTTTGTGTAAAAAGCAACAACTACTACTGCTCATCCATAACTTAGTTATTTCCTTGTGCAGATTTCCATCGCATCCGTGTAAAATTTTTTTGTTGTTATAATTTAATGTATTTGTTAGGTATGCAGTTCCCTATACTGGAAAGGGCTTCCTGCTAAGAATAGGACTTTAGGAATAGTAATCACATCCTTTCCAGGATCATAGACATTCTAAGTGAATAACAGTCCTTATACCCAATCTAACTTCACTGATGCCAAACCTTCCTTTCTTCATGTTATTTATTCCCCATCTCTCCCTTTTCGTGAACCACTTGAAGACACTGATGGTAGCAGGACACGTTCCCCGGCTTGGGCAGAACCCCTGGCGCAAATCCGCGTTGGCGCTGGGAAAAGGGCGAATTCCAGGGGCTCGGGCGCCATCTGCTGCGGCCGCGGAGCAACGCGCCAGGAGAGGAATGTCGGTCAGGGGCGAAACACGGGAGTATGGGCATGGAGTTGGAAAGAAAAACCTTTTGTGGTCTGCACAACTCTAATTACTTTTTTCCTTCCAGGAACAAAGCGTCGAAGCAAAGGTATTCAAACAATGACCACCAGGGTCATGAATGAACAGAGCACCTTCAAGAAAAAAAAAGCAGTCTCTTCAGCTGAGACAATTCAAATTATTCCAGGCGGGAGATGCGTTTGGTTCCCACTTCCATTTCTGCTGAGAACCTGAATGAAGGAATGAAGCCACTGGAGAAGACCCATTACAGAGTCAGAAAAACTAATGCTTTTGTGCCTCAAAGAAAAAGAGAGGAGTTACAGAGAGCTAGTTAAAACAGAGAAACATCAGACAAAAGGTAGGTTCACTAGTGACAAGAAGAGATGCAGTCCTTGCCTTGGGAGGACTCTGCCTAGAAGAGGGCCTCCCGGGGTTGTGATGTGCAGGTTCCAATTTCTCTAACGAGACATATCATCCATGGAGAGAAAAGTGAAACTGATTGATATTAGAGAGAATAAGAGGTAGACTGGAATGGGATTTCCAGTACTTCTACAAGCAAAAGAAAGCAGCTGATGATAAATTGTTTTAAGCACACAGATAAAGATGGAAAAGACTCAGAGCCATTTTGAATTGGCTGTCTGACGTGCTCATAACTTTAATCTCTGGTAAACAGGCCTGAGCCATCACTGCTTCCCACGCAGAGTCAGCATTCTGTCCCCTCACTTCACATTTACACCCCAGATACTCTCCTCAGAGTGGAATCCCAAGCACCTTGTTCCAGTCTCCTGCTGGTGGATAAATTTCATTCTGCTGAGCAAATATTCCTCATATCCCTATGCATGTAGAAGCAGCTTCCACAGCTGCCTCAGAAAGAGTTGTTTGTCCTTCTCTTTAGGCTCTGGGGAAAGTACTTGTTTGTCTGAGTAGCTTTTCCCAAGCCCCAAAAGATCCATTAGCAATCCTCAGGGGGTGAGCAGCAGTGGCTCTGGTTAATGATATCAGAGCCGAGGAACAGGCTGTCCTACCTGCTGGAGACCTCATCCAGCAAACCACTCATGGCTACCGCAGATGTTAGAGCTTTACAGCCACATTTGTTCTGCCCTCCCAGCAGCAGGCTCACACAGCGTGGGAGTCTGGAGAACCGTGGGGGACGGATACATTAGCAGTGCAGAGGATACAATAAAGAATGTCCAAAGGATTGCTACTGTGCCATTCAGCGGCATGCTCAGCCCACCCTCCCGCACCCTCCCCACCTTCGTGGCTGCTCAGCAAAGAAAGAAACAAACCAAAGGAACAAACCAAAGAAACGCAGTTGGTGCTCCAGCTGCACGCTTCTTTTTGATACATTTAATCAAGAGCCCGAATTGCTGGTTTTCAGCACTGATGGCGTTTTGTGTTTCTGAAAATACATTTTAAACAATTGCAAAATGAGCTCGCAGTAAGTATGAGTCTGGTTTATGGTATTTCACACAACTTCACGTTTAAAAGCTTTACAAGATAGGTAGGTGGGAGAAGGTCTGAAAACATGCCCTGGTTTGCAGATGCAGGAAAAGAAAGTCCACAATTTCTAATGATATTTGAGTAGTTTGCTTCAGGTGGATTTTTATCTTCTTTGCAATTCACTTTCCATGGATATCTTAGTGAAAATTTTAATGACAGACAAAGCCACTAAAACAAAGATTGCTATAAAAAGGAGTACTGAAAGCGTGCCTAATTTATTTTAAAGTGTCTGTCCCAAATGTAAGTGCTGAAAAAAATACTTTAAAACTTGGTCTGAATACCACTGAAGTTTATGGAGATCATTATGAAGGGTCTAAAACCAAGCTAAAGGGATATCATAATTCATGCTATTATTAATTTGTATCACAGTAACACTTAGGAGCCTCATTTGTCATCAACAAACTTTTTTGGGTAAGGGATCATACACAAAGAAAAAAACCTGACTCCCATATTAATGACAAATAATCTCTGCTTGAAGTATATGTTGAATAGTTGCTACAAATTGCTTCTGAACAAGCTACAAGGCAAACTACTCTGCAGGCACTGTTTGGTGAACAATGCTGAACAATGAATAAATTCCAGAAAATTGCAAGCAGAAATGCACAGCACAAACCAGATAATTCTTTCCTTATGCTTTGTTCATCCATCTCTCCTCAGCAGGTACTTCTGGGGCAAGTTGCCATGGGTGGTGTTGATTTATTTGATTAATAAATGTCCGTTCACTTACTAAGCAACCACTGGAATAAAGTCTCCCTGCAATAAAAGTATTTTATACATTATGGTGAATTAAATTGGGTCTTTTAATGCCTCAGGCAGTAATTTATTTTTAGAAATCATGTTACCATCACATAATTTTAATGTAACTAGATCCATCTTCAAATAATTTCAAAATAAAATGAGATAGAACTATAATGGGCTGCACCTGGTAAGAGAAAAATTCTTCTCTTTCTTTCATATTAGGACAGTACCTTCAGGGCTTCAGGCATGACACAGGGCATACTCCATATCAGCTAAGCATGGTACAGAAGTCAAGCCATAAATCCAGTGCAATAAGATGTTTTATCGTCAAAAGCCCTTGCAGCACTTACTGTCCACCACACCAAACTTTAGCAAAGTCACCTCAAAATCTTCTACTTTAGAGTGTTCTTTCCATAAAAATACAGTGGTATATCACAGACTAGAGATAAAAATCGCATCAACTTTTTAAAACCAAAATGTTTTAGAGGAAGAAAGTTGTATTGAAACTAATTTGCTACACATTTTACTCATACAATACAAAACAGAGCTTTTACAACAACATATGGAAAGTATCTAAATCAGTAAGACAATGACTTTCATAAATCACTCCAGGTTCCAACTTTAAATTATGTCATGTTCCCTCTCTCAAGGGATATTCACTGCATCTCATACAAACTCGTGGTTATGTGTGCACAGTATTCCTAACTTTGTAGGGAATGATGTCATATCAACACATAGAGCATATGTAAAATGAAGAGTAAACACAGTTTTACATGACCCTGACCAGATGAACCCACACACTCCTGATCACTTCCCTTTGGCTTAAAGGATTTTTTTTTTCATTTTTACATGATTTATTAAATGGATTCACCAAAACTTTGGGGGATTCCTCTTTAGACTTTATTTTTGCAGCAGCGCACTGCGGGTTGCAGTGGCCAAGAATAATGTGGGACAGAAATCCCATTTCCCTAACCTCAGGTACATAAAGGCCTCAGGCTCATACAAGACAAAGTACAATTGCCAACGAATACAATGAAGATTTATGGGATTTCGATCAAAAGCCTGTTAAAATTCAGTTAAGACAGCTGCTCGTGGCTAGTCTTACCTCTCCTTCGGGTCACAGACAGGTTTACTGGACAAGCTCGATTTTTAGTAACAGCCTTTTGTTTTGTCTTCAAAACTGTGCATATTTCTCTCCTAAAAATAATGTAAAAAGAGAGTATATGACAAGTAAATGCTCCAGTTTTCTCTCTTTTCAATAAATATCTACCTGTTCATCCTGTTTGTATGGTCTCAAATGACCATCTCAAACTAACAGAACTTTGCCCAGTGATTTTAGATGATAAAAACATAGTTTTAATATATTCCTATCAAATAATTCTTTGGTGAACTTTCAGCAAAGGCAAGATACAACTAAAGCAGAAATTTACTGTGCTGGCATTGAACACGCATATATTTGAATATGATCGGATTTCGGAATTGTTATTGTTGAACATGCAACAAGAATATATACCTTTGAAAGGATGCTTGATCTACTACTACTACTACTACTACTACTACTACTACTTCTACTACTACTTTAGTCATCTGTGAGCTAACTGAGCTTATTCCAGAATACTGTCACATGATAATCACACAATCTTAAAGCTCAGCTCACACGAGGATCACAGTAGAAATCACATATCCATCTGTATAGTTCAGATGAATGTGGTAAAAGAAACACTCCTCCATCTCTCTAACAAGAGATTTATGAATGATTGGTGTCACTGATTTGCTTCAACATTTAAATCTGTGTGGTTCAGACCTCCTTTCACCCTAACAAACACAGATTTTTTAAAGTGATCATAACAAAATCCACAAAGTTTCCACATGACCATTTTTACTAAAACGTTAGCTGTTTATTTCCAGTGACCTGGGTTTAAATCCAGTTTTAATTTGAAATTATTACATAGTTGCCAGAATTTAAAGAGAAAGAAATGAGCTGTCAGTCTGCAGTCTAGAGATTATTCTGATTTCTGACCTGAGACAAGATATTCTCATAAAATAGCATTTGCCCTTTTCAAATCCCAGACAAAGTTAAGAACATCAAAGCTCAGGGGAAAAAAGAAAAAAAAAAAAAGACAACATTCAGCTTTAAATTATGATGAAGTTTGGATGTACACTATATAGGCAAAGCACAGCCACACTGCAATAAATGCAATTAATAAACCACAAATATATAGTGCAGGTAGCCGCAAAGAGAAAGAAAAAAATACCAGTGCTATTTCCTAAGCAAAATATGGTACCTTTTACTTTACTGGGAGTAAAAAATGCAGGTTCCCCAGAGTGTGACATTACCCGTCTCATATTTTCAGAAATACAGATCAGCTTTCTGGAAGTAACCAACAGCTTCAGTGGAAATTTCATGCCATGTCCTAACAGGAGTACACAGGTGAGTGGACAAACCCTGTAAACAGTTAGTGGATGTAAAATCAGCCACTTGGAAATAAAAATTCTTGTTCATGCAGGTGCATATAAATGATATTCTGAAGCATAGCTTTGAAATTCATGCTACAGATCTGCCTCTCTGCTTTTTGTATGTAGAGCCAAATTTAATTCCTTGGATAACTTCTTTTGCCCTCATTAAACTGTGTCAGCTTACACCATAAAGAATGAGGTAAGGAACCATTTTGCCCTTTTTAACATAACACAGGTGAATTTTTCTATATATAATATCACTCAACTAAATATATAAACTGATTAAGTAGCTAAAATGTTGGTGTTGACTTTAAATTGCTAAAGGGTGCATACATAAGAAACAACATATTCATTTTTTTATTGCATTTAAATTAATGGAACTAGAAGATTCTTATTTAAGTCATGACTAAATAAAATTGCTCTGCTTTACTGATGTCTGTTTCCCTTCACTGAGACTAGCCACATGAATGCTGCCAAATTTATCACTTCTTCTTGGAATGTCTCATTTGCATCCTTTACTGCTGATGCATGTGCCAGAACAACTGGATGAGGACTTTCTGCACCAGCTCCTCCACTGCAGTCACCAAGTTCCCTGAGCAACCACACTTCCTCCCCTAGAGTGGAGAGACCAGAAAAATTCCTGGATGCAACAACTGCAAAACCCCTTTCCAACACTTTATAAGGAGGTCATGCCAGTAATTCCATAGTCAAAAGGTAAGGGTTTCCTTTAAACCACAACTCCAATATTGGATTCCTGTAACAGAGGGAAGGAAAGGCGCCTTTCCATTTAAAATATCTCTTGTCTAGACTGTACCCAGAAGATGATATTTATCACCAAAAAAATCAGACAAACAATTTTTTAACCCTAGGACACTGAAAAATCTGAAAGTTTGGAGTCAGCGGGATGCTGTTTGAAAGTTATACTCTCTTTCTTCTTTCTCTCTCCTCTTTCCTATTCAAAAGCTAAAGAATTCAGAGATTAAAAAATTCCTACGCAACAAGCCCGCAATGGGCACAAAGGGCTATTTCCAACAAAATTAGTAATTTGTATATATGTGAAATGTATTCAAGAGGTTTCCTGACACAACTGGTGAAAATTACAGTCTTTGCCATGCCTTATGTAAATTTTTCATATTTTTGTTAACTTTCCATTATGGAAGTAAGTTATATCATATAACCAGCTGCTCAGCTTGTAAACCTGTGACTGAGTTATTATTTCCCCTGAGAATCACAGGTGATTCAAGTGACCAAAACCAAATGTACTGCATGATGTTTAAGAAATTAGCCCAAGTTCTACAGTTTTTTGTCAAACTTGCAGAACAGTTACTACATGTTTTCAGTTTTTGCTGAGCAGTGGGTGTGATCAGAAGGATCTGTACCCACGGACACAAACTCTTGGTTCCCAGTGTGCATCAACCACCACTTCCAACAACTTGAGTGCCTCTGCCAGCTAGGAAAGTCTGATACGTAGAATATTTTCTTAAACTGCAGACACCCAGAAATAATATTTCTGCCCTGTTTCCCTAGATTTGTTTTCCTCCTCCAGTGTCATGTGGTGTGTGGTGCTGAAGAAGACCAAGGACAATTTTCAGACAATCATTGCTCATTGTCTCAAACAAAACAGAACAAAAAACAAACAAAAAAAAAAACCAACCAAACAAACAAAAACCCAAAAAAGAACAAAAAAAACCCCACCAAACCCCAATAAACAAGTATTCTTTTAAACACAATAACCCGATACTATAAGGAGAAAAAGGTGGGGACTTAAAATGCCCTCACACAGTCCATTGTCTCTCTTAAAATAAAAATGAAACACAAAATATCACGTTGCTCATTCAAAAAATAATCTCTTTGACCTTGTACTTCTCTGCTACCTCGGGCCATTGACAAGCGTCCTCATGAACCACTCCACATCAGCAGCATCTGGCAAGTTTTACATTTCTGTAATAAAAACAAGAATGGGTTGATCAATTTACTTGACACTTAAAAATAAATCTAATTCACCCAGGGATTAACAGCAGAATTTTTAGGCCAAAGAATTTTTCCAGCAGAGATATACAAGATAAATACTGGCAAATCAGATTTCTAATGAAACCCTGGTCCTAATTTTCACTATAGAGAAACTACCATATCTAAAAAATGCAGATTTCCTTGAATATCATGGAATCAAAAAGGGTTTCTTCAATGGATGGTTGTTTTAGGTATCCCAGATGAAATCTACTTTAGTCTTTCTTTAAGCCCAGGTTTTGTGAAAAAGTTAAAAGGCTCATTAGTTAGGCATGAATCATGCTCATTGACGCTGAAGGCTCTTGACAGCCTTCTTAGAGAGGTGTCAACCTCACGTGAACTTCTGATGCAATTAAGGTCTCACTACATCTAGAATTGTAAACTATTCAGTCATTTTTGTCATTTTAGTGCCAAAGTGGCATTTTAGTAAAAATAAAGGCATTTCTTAACAAAAATGCTTAGGTAAAAAAAAAAATTGGGGCTGAGAATGCATTGTCCTTTAAAATACACATCCCTTAAATGTAAAAAAAATCTGGAAATCTGTAGTTAAGCTCTTTATATCTCATCCTGTAACTTCATTGTCCTAATGTTTCGAACTGTTTATGTCACCTCTCTTTGCTCTACAGACAAGACAACTCTTCCCAGAATCTGACTTCCACACTGGACAGCAGACTACTCTCCTTTGGTGCCTTCAAACATTGAAGGGAGCATGATGTCTGGAGCCAGCCTGCTCTGGTGGAACTAGTACGGAAGGGACAGACTAGAATTTTATATTGGACTCAGTTTGAAGATGCAGGTTTCTGCTGAACTTCCTTAACTCCAGGCATAAAGCATTTTCAAGGAAATGAAGAGTAAATCTCTGCTCACACTGCTGGGATATCTTCATCTACATGCCAAGAGATTTCAGAGCCAATAAGAAAAAACATGCCAGAGTTAAATAGAAATGAAACTGGCTACATAACTTGTGTAGCTTTTGCATTTTTCTCTCACTGTCTTTGCTGCTGATTGCTACCATTTGGTTTCAGCTGCCTTGGGCACTGCTCCCTTCGGTTCAAAATTAATTCTCACAGTGGCCAAAATTCTTCTGTACTGGGGTCCCCAGTCTGTTTTGAGAGATCCAATACATTCAGACCATCATCTGAACTTTTTACTGCTATCCAAACTAGAACAAACCTCTGGATATTTTGAGATTCACTCATCACCCTGTTATTAATTTTTACACATTCAGTGTTACCAGTATAAATTAAACAAACTTATTGTTATGTGTACCCATGAAATATAACATAAAGTAAAATGCAGAGAACACAGCTGCACTCACTTTACTTCTAGGGGTCTACACAGTTTTGTCAGATTTGATGAACTCTAATTATATTGAAATAGCTTCCTCTTGTTCACGGTCAGAAATCTTGCCGACGTGTGCATTTGTCTTTGTAACACACTGGATTAGGGGACAGAAGGTGAATGACAGCTTTATCTCTAAACTGCCTGTCTGTCCCAAGAGCTGAACAATGGTTCATATCACATTGCAAACAGCAGTTCGATGGAAACTGCGTGACCTGTCAGCCATAACATCTACCTCAGATTTCTCAGCTATAAGCATTAAACTAAAAAAAAAAATCCAACAACAATCTTTTTATTTTCCACTATTTTGCCATACTGAGATGTGGGGCATGATGCTACATCGCTTCAGCAAGGAATGTTAAACACATAAACACAAAGCTAAATGTGTTTGGTAAGTAGGACATAGATCACAGGGAAGCCTGGTCTGGCATGGCGAAAGCCCAGCTGAATAATCAAATTTTGTCTCAAAACCAGAATAAGATCCCAGATGGGAGTACAGGTATTAATAAACTCACTAAGCCAGTCATGTCACCTTAAAGCATGGTAGGCTGGTCAGCACCCAGAAGGCCTAAAACTGTCCACTCATCAACTTTTCTCTTGCCTGTGGGAGCAAGGTGCACCCGGGAGCAGCAGAGGTGGCAGTGTGCGGTGTTCCCTGCTGCGGACAGGGCAGTTTGTGGAGGGATGTGGGCAGCAAGGCTGGGAGCCACGCAGGCATGTCTAGGTCAGAGATCACCCATAGGCTTGTTCACACACGTGGAGAGAAGCAAGTACATAGCACTGACCTGAAGAACACTTCAGAAGTAAACCAGCAATTTAGAGAGGAAAGGGAGGGAGTTGTTTTGGGATAGAGGTTTTCTGTGTGTTTGGAGGGCTAATGTTTGTTTACTTGTTAAAAAGTGACACTTCATATACATAAAGCAATCATTTAATACTCCTGTATGAAGTTAAAAGGTCTAAATCTGTTGACTTCTAAGTAGCAGCATCAATTTACTCTTACCATGAATTACATAAATCTATTTGTATTAAAACTGCAGTAGCTTGAGCTACAGAATTCCTCTTTTTTTCCTGTGATCTTATTCTGATCGCTCACTGCTGGCTCATTTAAAGTGTTACCTGTCTGGAGTTTGTTACTCCCTACTTCTAACCAAGATGATAAAATTAACCTTAGTCAAAGAGAACATTTTTGCAGTAAGCAAATGCAAAAGGCTCTGAAGTTCTAAAAAAAAAAAAAAAGTCATAAAAAGTAAGGTAGACATGCCTTTATCACCTGAATTTGACATTTTTCTATGTTAGCTTATTGACTCAGTCATGGAGGCTATTGCTAAAGAAAGGGGAAGCAGGTTGGAAGAAGGGATGTCATAACTGCAGACACAAAAACTTGTTTCACTCCCACTGAAGTTTGTGGTAGTGATTGGTTTGACCTTAAGGTGTGGTGTGTACAGTAAAAGTGGACTGAAAGCAACTGAGACTGGTTAAGACCTAAAAATGTTAGGTTATCTTCACTGGACCATAAAAAATAAACAACTGGAAGACTGAACCTTCTTGTGAAAGGAACACAATGTAATTCTCATAACTTCACATTAACTTTATACAGATTTCACGAACAATTCCTTTCATTTTTCAGCAATATTAAATATGTAATAAATTAAAACACGTATTTGGAGGTGCTTGCATTATTTCATGAAGGTATTCATTAACAGCATCTTAAAAAAAAAGACTATCTCTGGTTGCATTTCATCCTCTTGAAAGAAAACATCAAGATTTTTTAGGCTTAACACAGCTTTTCTTCAACTTCTCATAAGATCAATGATTATGATGGTAATTATAACAGTAAAAATAAAGCTTACCCTCATTTTCTCTTGCTCCTCCAAACTAAAAGAAAATATTACATTAGCCTCCTCCTGAACTCTGTGGCTGCTGAAAATAGCCAGTACATGTCTCTAAAATTTTATTTCTTACAACTGGTGCACCAATAATACTTTATGGTTGTAATAAATTTTTTTGCCTGAGACAAATTTAATAAGAATAGATCTCCTTCCAATTTTATTGTGGATAGCATACAGAAAACCTCCTTCATTCTATACAAATTAGGTTTTTTTACAATTAAGAAACGTAAAGCTCCATAACAAAATGAAGATATATTCACAAGACAAATATTTTGGAAGAATATCCAAATAAAACTGGAAACACATCTATTTTTCAAGGTTATTTATAGATACAAATGAATATGCATAAATTGAATTACTTATGCATTCTGTATGATCTGTGTCTAATTTAAAACATAAAATCACTAGCATTCCAACTCAGCTCTTTTCCATTCTCTTGAATGCAGTATCCTGCTTGACTAGTCAGAAACTGAGCAGGAGCAACACTAATCAGAAATTAGTGATTTCTAAAAGATATCTGGCAGAAGGATTAAAAAAAAAATTCACAACCAAACTCATTGTCAGAGACAGATGTAGGAATTCATTCTTCATTGTTTCAGAATGTTGTGATTCATACTAAGCCTTCTTCACGCAGAGAGTTCCCCGATCTTCCTTTTCTGGGAAAAACACTCATTCGTTTTTTCACACTACGTAGTTACATTAAAAAAAAAAAAAAAAACCTAAGAAATATATTTTCTTTTCATAAAATGCAGAAAAAAAGGTGAAAAACTCTTTCCAATTTTGATTTCTTCATTGTGTTTGCAGTCTATAACAGAAATTACATGAACTTGATTCTCCGAGAATTAAAACACACTGGAAACTTGCAGACTCTTAGCAAGGCATTCAGAATCACTAGTCACTTGGGGAAATCAAAAGCCTTTACATTCAGCCCCTTCAAAGTAAAACCAGTAAGAAAATACAGTGCAACTGCAACTAATCTGAGACACCATGATTGGTCTTTTTAAGGTGCAACCCTCCCATTCCAATTCCTAAGTGGAAATCATTCATGAGGATGAATGCAAAGCATTTTCCTGTGACTGGATTGTAACAACCTGACAAAGACTGCATGGTGGTTGCATAATCAGTTATTTATCTGCAATATAATCATACAGAAACAATAAGTCTATCTCTCAGTGTTATAAGAGACATAACAGACTCACTCACAGGAAGAAAACAGAAATAATTTTTGGCATTTGAATTTGTTTTTTATGTTCAGTTAACAAGGATACTACTTTTTATTTATATATAGTATCTCCAGAGCAGACACTTAGAAAACAGATGGCCACAAAGAATGCTACACTCTGTTCAACCAGTATATTCCAACAATAAAAACACAATGTTTAGAGCAGCTGCAACAAAGTCAATGCTTCTCTAACAACTACATGGGGGATCTGAACTAAGAAAAGTCACAGTGCTGCCACTATTAACATACCTACTACAAACAGATTGAATACCAGCAGCAAAAAATTGCCAGAACAGAAGCTTTGCTTTTTTCCTACCATTCATTGTTGGAATGTTGTTTCATTGCTCAGAAAATGGCTCATGGCACCTTTTTATCTTTGTGTTAAACTAAGGACCTAGATTATGGAGTTCATCTCAGCTTCTAGAGCCACATGGTTCTTTTGTGCAAACAAAAAACAATTGTAGAAAATGCACACTGTAGCCAAGAGTGGTAAAGCAACTTTTGTGAGGTCCAAACTGTGTAAGGAATGGGAAAAGATAAAGCACATCATTGCTCCATTGCAGATGGAGGCCTATGTATCTCACCTCTAGCATGTCACTCTTTATAGTTATTATTTTATCCATGGTTCTATCTTTTTCCCAACGTTGAATGCACACAGGTCCAAAACCTCAAAATTTTATGCCAGACAGAATTCTAGCCAGACCTAATGAAGGCACACCTGGAGAAGACATTTAGCTCCCTTGTCTTTCTCACCTTTCTTCCCTCTCTGCCTCTCTCTTGCAGTTCTATTCTTGCCACGTTAATCCCTTCTTCCTGGGCTGCACATTACATCTGCTATGCTGTCCTCAGCCTAAGAACATTCTATTTTCAGCAGCTTCCATCAGGCCGAACCTCAGCTGAGTACAGGCACAAAAGAGATTGGAAAGTGCACAACCAAGAGTGTGAATCCAGAAGAAGAGTTTTCTGGTAGTATAAGGCCAGAAAATAAAGAGGAAGCAAACATTCCAATGAGATGATAAGGAAGAGAGAAAGACAGGGGGAAAAGAGAAAACAACCCAAATATACTAATACCTGATCTTATTTCTCTGTCATAATGGGCAAATTTGCCAAAGGTGGTCCTTTCAGTGACTATTCAGACATTGCTGAGCAGTTGAAAACTTAGTATCTGGTTGGATTAAATGGGGCGGGGGGAGTGAGTTATCAGACAAATTTTGGCATCTTAACCTAACAAAAATTAAGACATATTAATTTAGAAAATAATAAAACAAGCAATTTAAGCATGCAAAAAACCAAAATACTGTGTTTTGGGAGCATCTACTAATATTTCCCAACATTTCACACTATTTAGGAAGTCATAAGAAATTAAAACAGAAAATTAGAAGCAAGAAAAGGAAAACCAGACATCTTCAACTGAGACTTGAAACAAAGAGCATACAAGCAGAAGAAAAATACAGTTGGTAATATTCTATCAAAAGAGAATTACATGTGAAACTATTGAACCAACATATCACAGCTGGGGCTTTTGGAAGCAAAGTTATAAATGTGAACTGTAAAGGATATTCTTTTTCCACCGGCGAGGAACAAAATAAAAGAGTAACACGTTTAAAAGATGGATGTAATGAAACTATCAGCAGTTTAGACTGTTGCCTTTTTATCACCCACTGCTTCAGAAATCAAGGCTAATGCAAAGCCACACTTAGGAATTAAAAAGAAAAAACATTTCCAACGAATCTTCAATAGATGGTAAAATTATATACATATTTTTAATTAATCTTGAGGTCTTGATAATTGCCAAAAACATCCCTGAAGATGTCATTCACTATGCAGTATGCAGAATACAAGATATCAGTAGGCCAGATATCTTGAGAGGACTCCAGGGCATTAGAGAGAAACTTATGTGTATTAACTTAATATAGAGCTAACAGTAGTCATCTGTCTTTTTTAATTTTCCTATCCAAATGTATTTTACAATGACTCTCAGAATCATTGATAGTGAATCTACGACCTCTAAAGAAGTGCTTTTTTTCTTTTTAGTCCCTCTTTGCAGGCTGTCTTAATACACTCGTGTACTGTTGACAGCTACTGAACTTAAAAAGGTAACAAATAGCATTTTAGAAAGAAATACTCTTAACAAATACACAAAGAATTCCTTCTTATTGCAGAAAACATAACTGCATGGATGAAACAGATACAGACTTGTACAACATCTCTGGTTTTATTCCACATCACATTCAGCTTATGTCTTGAGCAAAAGAAAGGCATCTTAGAAGGCTTAAAACCAGAGTGTTAGTGTTTGAAAAAACATCAACATGCATTGCTCATGTGGGGTTCTGCACTATTAAGTGGCACTCCAGTAAGCCTTGTCTACACACTCCAGAATTCCTTAATGATGATGACAGTAGGTGTAGTAAAATACAGCAGATACAAGGATGACAGGCTTTCAAGACAAACAGACCTGAATTTCCTAAATTAACCTGCATCTTTTCAGATTATATTAATTTCTTCTGCAGGAAATATGAAGTGATGCATTTTGGAATATGACATGCAGGCCATACTTACAAAACAGGGACCAACAATCAGGAGCAAAGGGAATTAATGAAAACCAACTTCTGAGAGCTATGCTTTGACTTAAGAAACTTTCAGATACGTTAAGAAGGGAACACAAAAGAGAGACAAGACAGGATCTCAGCTCTGCATGGAACAAAGCACAAGGGAGCACTTCATCCACTACTGGTATCCATGTTATCTCTACATTTTTCAGGGTTGTTCATAAAGGCATAAGTAAAACTGAAAGCAGCTTTTTTTCTTTCCTAGTCCAAAGTAGAACACAGCTAACAGATGCATCAACACTTTTGGCCAGTTTTAGCACATCATACAGTGTTTCTAGCCACTGTTCTCTGAGATCTCGCTCCATCCTATTCTAAGTTTTTCTCAGTGTGAATTTGAAAGCTGCTGACCATGTGAATGACTTACTGACCTTCAGTCATGCCCATCCCTGACACTGATGAAAGATTTTCATGTTCAAGTTTTGCAAAACACTGGGGACAGCTTATCTATATACTGATGTGTAGGCACACATTTACATATATTTGTGTAACAACAGAAAGTGCCAGAAGGCAATGCTGAAGAATGCCTATCAAACTTTGTTCAGAAATGAAAAGTTCCTTGTTCTAGTCCATGTTAAGACACCTTATTCAAAGGTTCCATTTCAAATTCCTGAAGTAAAATTAAATTAAAATTACGTATCTTAATCAGATGCCTGTATCTGATTACAGAATAATTTAGTTTGGAAAAGACCTTTAAGGTCATCAAGTCCAACTGTAAACCTAACACTGCCAAGTCCACCACTAAAGCATCTCCCTAAGTGCCACATCGACATGTCTTTTAAATACCTCCGGAGATGGTGACTCCACCACACCTGTGGGCAGCCTATTCCAATGCTTGACCACCCTTTCAGTGAAGAAATCTTTCCTAATATTACACCTAAACCTTCCCTCATGCAACTTGGAGCCATTTCCACTTGTCCTATCACTTGTTACCTGGGAGAAGAGACCGAACCCTACCAGCTACAGCCTCCTTTCAAGCAGTTGTAGAGACTGATAAGGTCACCCCTGAGTGTCCTTTTCTCCAGGCTGAGTAACCCCATCTCTCTCAGCTGCTCCTCATAGGACTTGCGCTCCAGACCATTGCCCAGCTCTGTTGCCCTTCTCTGGACATGCTCTAGCACCTCAAAGTCTTTCTTGAAGTGAGGGGCCCAGAACTGGACACAGCCCTCGAGGTGTGGCCTCACCAGTGCTCATGTATTTTGTGACACCACAGACACAACCACACCTAGAACATCCCTTCTGCTATCCACCATTTGCTTCCATTTTCACAGGTGGTCTAGAATGTGAACCAGGATAATAATTCACAATGATCATTTCTCATTCATCTTGCTGAAAATTGCTGGATGGAAGGGGACCAATCACATTACCTCTGCCCTTCATGCAAAAGACTAATAAAGAAAGAAAACCCCTTATATTACTGTGCCAAATAATATTTTATCATTTTCTACAAAGGAAAATGTAAGAGAATACATGCATATACTAGCGATACAATGGATGATCTCATTTGCAGTGCTTTAGGAAAAATATGTCCAGCAGCATATTGTTTGGACATATGGGTCACATTGACTTTTTGACTGCTTATCAACAAATGACAAACATGGGCCTGCAGAATAACATTTGCTTCTTTCATTCTCCAGCTAATGAAAAGCATTCCCGACAGGTACTTAAAACATAAGAATCTTAAGGAACACAGAAGGCTTCTCCTACTGCAGGATCTGCTTTTAAATTTTATTTTGTAATCTAAATGTCCTGCTATCTGACATGCAGAGAGTAAAGAAAATATGAATAAGAGGTCTCATTTCTGATTAAACATATACCACCTAAAGAACATCCTAATTAAGGAATTTGTCTGGGGTTTAAAGACATTCCTATCTTCTAGACTATGTTTTTAATCTCCAGAGTCCACAGATTTACCTACATAAAATAGAAAAAGTTAGCAGCTTGCAGCTCATGTGCACTGTTTGGCATAATTTTCTTCAACCTGTGGCCTGAGTTGTGTTAGGATGTCAGTGCATTCAAATAGGATTAGTGGGAATCCTTGCAATCTTTCAGCTTCTCTAATGTTCCCTTTTGAGCCTGTTACCTTTTAACTTCATATTCTGTGAACAGAAATACATTAGTATAATTCTGGTGGTCTTCCAAAAACTACACCCAGTGCTTTCGGCACAAAGCAGATTACAATGTTAATCAAATGAAAGGGAGATATGGTGGCTGTTTTTTATTCCTGCCTGGATGAAGTGAAAGAGGAAGTGACTGGAATCCACCTCTTCATTTTATATATGTTTCTTCTTCTCATCAGGTCAGTTTCTGACATTTAGGGAGAATTATTACTCTTTTCACCACACTGTCATTTATAGAACATTTATGACAGTTTTCTACATATTAAACTCTAATATTAAACCCATGTTAGTAAACATATTTATTGTAATAAATTAGTTACAAATAAGAACTTCTTAGTGATACAGTAATAACAATTTCTTTCTTAAACTACAAGCCTTTACTACTCCAGCTAACGGAGAATCCCAGGCAGCATGTGACAGCTACACAGTGTTATCCAAGCCCAGCCATAATTTCCTCCTGTTCAACAGCATTTCATTCTCAAATATCAGTAATGTCGTGCCTCTATGAACATAATAAATTAGATTTCATTTCTCATATAATGGAGGAAAGTTTTGTTTGTTTTCTTAACATAAAATGTAATATTCCAAGGCTGCCTCACAGCATTTAGTAAGGACCTAAGCAATTATGTTTGGACCTTCAGTGCAGGAAAATCCTGTATTTTGTTTAGATTCATTTACATTTTCTTTCCAACTGACCTTAGTCAAATTACAGCATCAAACTTTTTATTCCTCAGATCCTGTCTGAGTTTTCTAAGAATCTGTAGAAGGTTAGAGTCTTACATTAATAGGACATACCTGGCTGGACATGAAAGCAGGAGGGAGGAAAAGTCAGCAAAAACAGCATTGCAGATTTGCATTAAGAAATTTATATCTGCCTTCTTCATGTGGTTTCCATTCAGCACTAAAAATGTAACTCTGCATGGAAAAAAAGGTTTGTCAAAACGTTTTGCTGTTGCTAAATGAGGTCTAATTTGCATCTGCTGACAAAAGGTTTTATTAGCATAACACTAGAAAGACAATGAAACCAACAGCAGCAAAAGAGCAAACTGTCCTGACAACTTTATTTTTGTTAATGACAAACAGAAAGAGCTGTATGATTATTGTCTCAAACAATCTCTGGGGTTGATTCAACTCTGTCTGAGGTCTACTAAATTTCAGTGTTTGACTTAAGGAAGATTGTTATTAGGATCCAAGTGTGTTGCATTGGCAGATACTGTAATTTAAAAAACACTTGGTAAACCCATTTTGTACTTGATTCTATTCTTCACTTACCTTCAAGTTATCCTTTCCTTTGAAATGCTGTATTGGGTTTACGTGGCAAGGTTTTGGTAACACAGGGTAGAGGGAGGTACAGGAGTACAGGGTTGGCCTGGGTGAGAAGCTGCCAGAAGCCTCCCCCATGTCTGACAGAGCCAACACCTGCAGGCTCCAAAACAGACCCACAGCTGGCAAGGCTGAGCCATGCCAGTGATGGTGGCAGAACCTCTGGGATAATGTATTGAAGAAGAAGGAAACAAAAGTTACTGCACAGAAGTTATTGCAGCCAGAGAAGAGAGGAGTGAGAACATGTGAGAGGAACAGCCCTGAAGACACCAAGGTCAGTGCAGAGGAGGGGCAGGAGGTGCTCCAGGTGCCAGAGCTGGGATTCCTCCGCAGCCCTTGGTGTAGACCATGGTGAGGCCACTGTGCTCCTGCAGCCCACAGAGGTCCATGGGGGAGCAGAGATCCACAGACAGCTTGTGGGGGACAAATGTGCTCTGGTAGACTCTGGTGGAATGTAAGAACAGCAACATGTGGTCACATCAACAGTCCATTGAGCCTCTGTCTCCAAAAGTGGTCAGACACATGACAAGAACCCAGGAAGCAGCTTGGGACACAGCTCCACAGAATGCTTTCACCTGCTAATATTCCTCAGCTTCAGAGACTTCAAAGGCAGCATTTTCATGAGTTATATTATGGTTTGCAGCAAATAACGAAGACTCACTGACCCTGTTGACTAACACAAGTAATCTGCTCTGTGATTATGCTGAGAAAAATTTTGTCCTGTATTACTTGCGTGGTACAGACACCACAGGCCTAGATTTGGTGTAGTTTCTTCCATTATAAGAGAGTAAGGCTTATTCTCAGGCACATAGCTTCCAAGCTAAATGACATTCTAGGCAAGTCTGTATCACTGCAATCTGAAGTTTTCAAGGGCGAAAATAAAAAAAACCACAGTCACATACAGTATCACAGCAGATTAGAATGTTTTATGTCTCAATTTTATACTTAATGATCTATTTATCTTTGAGTTTGCTAACAAAGCCAACTAAAAATATTAAATACTATATTGATCTGGGAAATATTCTGGATATTAAAACCAGAGATATAATTTACAAAAAATCATTTGTAAATCGATTTTTAAATGACAAAATAAATATGGAAGGGGACTGGAAGCTAACTCAGTGTAGTTGTATAAAAAATGATTGATAATGCCAACAGTCAACTCAAAGAATATTTTATCAAAGAGAGTTAATGTTAATGTAAGTATATTGCAATAGTGCCTGGAAGAGCTGCTGAGAACATGGCCCTACTGTATTAGAAGTTGTGGAAAAACAAAATAAAACAAAACAAAGCAAAACAAACAGCTTGAGTTCAGTCCCCAAAGAGTTCTTTCTCTGATAGCAAAGCAGGAAAGGATGGCATAAAGTTACATCATGTCAAGGACCAAAGAGGTGGTCCTCTGCTGTTAGTTGTGTAAAAAGTCACAGCTGTTAACAATGTGCTCTTATACTGTGCCCTTTCCAGTTACACTACTAGAAGAATATAATGAAATGGAAGAGAAATTAAAGTGTTATAATTTTAAAAACCCCAATAATAATTAAAATATTAGAAGTAGGGTATGATTAAAAGGCCTTTTCAAATAGTGACAGTGAAAACTTGGAAATTGGAACTGAAAGAAATATCAGGAGTATTTTTCAAAGGCAGAGAGAAAACAATTATATATTATTAACATGAATGTAATGTCACCCACCTGCGTTCAAGGGTAGATATCTACAAAATCAGTGCATCATAAAGCGATTGCGTTGTTTTTCCCTTGTGCAACAAGATCAACTTCTTCATGTCCAATAGCAGGAAATGATAACCACTTTGCCAGATGGGTAATATTTCCTCATATGACTTCATCCCTGGAATAAAGAAAAAAACATCAAAATGTTACAGGATCTGCCTCAATCCCACAGAACATCAAGCAGAACATACCTTAATAGAAATTTGCATTTTTCAAACCCTACTGCAGATTCCTTTCACTATGCTTATGTGTATTAAAGCAGGTATCAAAAAGCCCTGCTTAGTTGTCTATTACACAAATGATATATAACTGTTTCATGCCTAAGTAGTTTTACTCACTTTGTGAAGAGATATTTTGCTTTTGGAATTTTGTTGATCGTAGATTTGGACACTGGTTTAAAGAGAGATGTTGTTTTATTGTCGATGTAGTTTTCACTCCTTTTAAGCCAGGTCCTATTTTTTCTGCCAAAACATGCAATTATTTAAAAAGTAGAAGAGCCTGACTTAAACTTTTATCCTCATTACTGACTTCCCAAGGGGGGATCACAATTAGACACTGGAGGGTAATTAAACCAACAACATTGCAGCAGGTGGAAATGTTGCTTATCTGGTACTTGTCAGCATGTATATAGCACAGCTTTCCTCTCTGCCAGGAGCCCTTGAAGCTCTGAAAAATTGGAACCTCCTGCTTCAGCTGATTGTTTGGCAAACTGTTCTTTTGATACATCTGAGTGCAGTTCTTTTGACTGCAGATACAGATTATTTTTACAATATTTTTAAAACAAAAACCACTGACAGAAATTTTTTAAGTACAATGCACTGTTAGCTAGTTGCGTGTCTTTATGCAAAGTCCATTCCAACAAAAAGAGCATTGTTTACTCCAACAGTTTAGATTGGGATTGAATGAAAAAAAAAGATTACTTGCTGATTTGCCAGTGATACAAAACACTTCAGTGAGGTCCATGCTCTGATACAATCTTTCATGAATACAATGAACTATCCAACCAAAGTTGCCATTCTTTTGCAAGCATATTATTAAAAGGAAATCTGTTAGAAACAACAATGAAGTCAACATCAAAGATTAGGGGAGGAGATTTTTTAGTGTTGAGTTTAATCACAAAGTATGTCCTATCCTCTGGTCTTCACTAAGAGAAACTTCAGTGGAAGTTTTGTCTGAGAAAGCAGGATTGTAATTATTACTGCTCTAGGATCCATAAGTTAAAAACTAGTGGGGATTATCTGCCTTGTCTCAAACACTGACAACACTATCTATGGCTTTCTGGGGCCATAGATGGTGTTGTCAAATTTCTGAAGAGCACTTCAGTATCTGATGAACTTTCTGATCCTTTAATCTACTCTTCATGTCCTTTATTAATATTGTGAAGTAATGATTATTAGTTCAACAGATTAGAAAGCAAAGTATCTGAGATTAATTCTGAAGTTTAACTGTTTGCTATGCATCATCAGTAAATGAAACTTTTTCTTCTATTTCTCGCTCATTTAGTTCAACCATTAAGGAATGTTAAGAACCATTTACTACTCTAAAATATGTTTGTATGGCACGGTTTTAGTTTTGCACTGGTCATCTGCATTGCATTGTTACACAGTGACACTTTTGGAGACGTCTCTGAATTTCCATAATGTTGTTTATGATTTTCTCTGCTTAAACAGGAGGCCCATATTCCAACATGAGTCAGGGAAGACCCATGTCTAGGTTCTGATATGATATTCAACACTACTTCACACATGGTAGCCTTGGAAATTTAATGAAATAGGGTCTAGAGAAGTTAAATATTGAGGAGTCAGAAATAGTACAGTCATTCATTCTCTGCATCAATTTTGACCGAGATGTCTTTCAATTCACCTGCATTAAGACATGATTATTTGTATTACACCATTCACTAACAGCTTCAGGAGCGTGGTGTTGGGCTTACAGTAAAACTTAACATTAAAGAGGAAAAGATTCCTTCTAGAGAGAAGATCAACAGCTAGAGAGTGCAAGGCTAGGAACAATGAAACCAGAAGGAGTTAGATGCCTATTGAAGGGGTGGATTTACCAACAAGGCAGAAGCAATAGCTGTGGTAGAACAGGGAAAAATGACGTCTCCAGGCTGTGGAAAAGCTGCAACCCACTCAGCTGGACACCTCTGAACATCAGGTCACATCAGTGTCTTGCTCCAGCTCAGTCGGAAACAAGGCAGCAAAGCCAATGGTAGAGGTGTCCCAATGGCACCACCATTCTTCCAAGATACAGTCTAGCTCTTAAACATAAAGGAGTCCTTCTTTTGGAGGCTGAATTTCCCACATTTAGAATAAGAACAGTGTACCAAAAGCACTGAGACAAGAATAAACCACGAGTACTAGGACACAGATGGGGTTTCCCCCTGCCCCGCGCAGCAGTCATAAATCAGTCAAAATTTTGGGGCTTTTTTGTTTTGGGACTTTAGTTTGGTTGGGGGGAGTGGAGGTTGAAGGGGTGGGTGTGAGCTGTTAATTTCTTTTTAACTAATGCATCTGATCCAGAAGACTTCAAGCATTAAAAAGTACAAGAAGTCAGTTCCAGACTTCATATTTCCTATGCCAAAAATAAAAAAAAATTATACTCATTATCAAGGAGTAACCACATCAAACAAATAAACCACTGTAGAAGGTTTCTCTAAGTTTTAAGGCAGTCTCAAGTTTGTTAAAAACCAAATTAGTACTATTAATGGTATTTTCTCAATTGTTTTTCTATGTGAATACTTTCCGGGTTCCACCCAACATCAGGATCTGGCACAGATATTGAAATACAACCAGAAGGACACTTTTATGCTCTTTCCAGCTCCCATTGAGCTTCTGGCATGCAACTTGTTCAGCTGTCTGTGGGACGAGAAGAAGAAAGTGGCAGTGAAAAGAGCACAGGCATGACAGCAGTTGGTCAAATACAGCTCAACAAGGAGACCATTTATGACATTCAAAGCACCAGGCAGAAGTGGAAAAGAAAAGCACATCCTAATCTGGCACAGTCATGCTAGATGTGATTATTCTGATTTTACCTATTGTTCTGTAGCATGAACCTGCACAAGACCTAAGCTTTTGGCTGTTTTGTGGAATGAATATGTCCATAATTGATATTTTGAAGACCCTTCAGCAAAGGTCCATCTTGGATATATTCATTAAGCTGATTCTGCATGGTATTGAGTGCTTTAGTGACCCTTGAGTTCATTGTCAATGAAAAATCTCAAGTGATGCTTCAGAGCAGATGCAAGAAGAGCAAAAATGGCAGAGAATTAGGTTGAAAACTTGTAGTAATCTGACACAGCTGCTATGTAACAGCTCATTAGTGGTTTCTGACTGCTCCAAGGAAAGTTGGTAGATATTTATTTGGAACGAACACATGGGAACAATAGAATAATAAAAAAAGGCTAAGTGAAAAATGAAATAATATAACAATGTGCATACAGTTGTTCAACACAGTTGGGCTCTGGTACAAAATACACTTGATGTTCCCTTTCCCATAAAAAGTAAGAACACAGGTGAAAGGAGTTGTTTCTTGAGTTCAGTGAGCTTATAGTAAAAAAGAAGCAGCAAAATATTCATTACTTCTTGACTTACAGGTTCAAGAAACTAGAAACTCAGTTGTCCAACAACACGAGTAAAGCCTCCTCAAATCCAGGCTCCTTTTTCTGCCATCAAATCAAGGTGGTAGTTTAATATTCTCTTTTCCTTCTCCATGGGAGCTGTACCATGCCCTCTTGCAAGCTCTTATTTACAGAAGAAGTTTGTAACTAGATTTATGCTTAAACCATGTGTGACAGACAAGATTATTATTTTCTTTTATTTTTTCTACATTTCATTCTTCCTCTAAGAAATTAAGTGGATAACTTGAAGGGGGGTGTAAAAGACTGTGCCTGGCAGACACAAAGCAAGATTAGTGGAAGAAGGCCAGAGGGATTACAAGATGCAGCAGGCCAAAGAGTTGCAGCACAGAACTTCATGTGAGGGACAGAGTCACTGAATTGACGATGGCAGGGACAAGCCTGTGAAAATAGAGCAGACAGAAGAACTGAGAGGGAGTGGGAGCAGGGGAAATCTGTAAACATGTCATGCCTCTTCTTACCAACCACATTTCGTTTACTCATAAAGTTAATTACTATATTTTTATTTTTGTTTTTATTAGTTGGGGTTTTTTTTAACCTTATTGCAGTAACACCCTGCCTTGATCTTAAAAGCATCTGAGTCCATTTTATGGAAATCATAGGAGGTCTAAGGCAATCTTTGGTAACAAAGCTTTTTCTTACAGTTTGCAAGGATAACTTCCTTAAGTGTGAGAAAGGCTACAGTGAGAAAACAATCAAGAAAATGGTATTTTTCCTAGGTTTTTCCTGAAGTTCACTTTTTCTTATCTGTTTTCCCTTTTTTGCCATCTGCAGATATAAATTAATGAAGAGATGGTAACTCCCATGGAACAGATGTTCCCTACAGCTGAAGAAGGTGATGAAGTACAAAGATAAATAACTTTGTTGAATTATAGGGAGAGTTCATCTGGATTTTTTTTTCTGAGACATATCTCTCAAAATGTCCAGATTTTTTTCCATGGGTCAGTTTAACATCACAACACATAACTTTCTTCAGAGACATAAGATTTTTTTTCTTTTAATAATAAAATCTTTTGTTCTTCCCTTTTTTCCCCCAGGGTTCATAGAATAATTCAGAAGGACCTCTGAAGTCCATCTGATTCCCTGTTCAAAGCAGACTACTCAGAAGCTTGTCCAGTTGAATTTTTAATATCCCCAAGGATGAATATCTCACCTCCTCTCTGAGTAACTATTTTAAATATTTGACTACCACTTGTTGTGAATATGGTTTTTGTAATAATTAACAACTTCATTTGTTGCCACTTGTGTCTGTTGCCTCTTAAGTTTTTGCTATATGCCTTCAAGAAGTGTTTCCCTTCTCTAAACCCTCCCATCAGACACATGGTATACAGACACAAGGTCTCCTTTTAGCCTTCCCAAAGGCTGAACAAAGCCTGTTCACCTACTCTATTCTTGTGCTCCATGTGCTCCAGTTCTCTAATGACACTGGTGGCCCTCCTGTGGGCTAGTTCCAGTGCATGGCCACACTTGCTTCATGTCCTCCTTCATGTTTCCTAGGAATCTCAAATCCTTTTTTGGCATAGCTGTCACTTAACCTTAAAGCAAAAAAAAAAAAAAAAAATCATCATTTTAGGTAGGCATTCTTGCGAAAGGTCCTACTGCTTTTCTTTAGCAGCGTCTTAGAATTCTATCAGTCCTCTTCCTGGAAAGCTTGTATCTGGTCTGAAATTGTGGAGACAAGACTGGGCAAGGATTCAAAGAGGCTTAAAAATGCCCTTATAATACAAAATCTACAATTACAGCACTCCTGCCTGTGTTATTTGGGCTATTCTACCATAAACTTGCATGATGAGCAATTAATCGGGTGTATTTACTTTCAGTTCAATGTCATTGAACAAAACTATTTAAAATATTGATTTAAAAGGTCAGCTAACCAATATTTATTATAGCCAAGGGACTTTTAGCTTAAATAATACCAAGACACAGGAGGAATTTATAAATTACTCTTTTGACAGAAAGGCCTTCCAGGGAAGAGATTATGCTGTCCTCATTATACATTTAAAAAAAAAAAAAAAAAAAAAAAAAAAAAGAAAAAAGATAACTCTCTATTATTTATTAAAATGTTTAAGCAACCTTTACAATGTATTTTTTAAACATTTTCATGTTACATGTTGAACATTCACATTCCTGTGTTCAATTATTCAATTTTTCATGTCATAGATAAGTAAGTCTTCCCAGAGTTAACTAGCATAAAAAACTATGATACTTGTAGTAAATCTAATGGAGCCAGGTGGTGTTCATATGAACCTTTGACCTCCTCACACAACTGTACCTAGCACAGCTTATCAAGATTAATCAAATCACCACCTCGGGCCTTGTTCTGAGGGTAAACGACAGTACAGCTCTCTTTCAGGCATAGAAAGAGAATAGAGGAATTCAAAAAGTTTATAAATCTGAAATGTACTCTGCATTTGTTTTTCATCACAGGATGCCTTATTACCGTTACATTTACTTATCTTGCAATGTTTTTTTCTTGTATGATACTTACAGGCTGTAAGGTCTGGAAGCAGGCTGCTTCCCAGTTAACTCTGATGCACAGTGTTCGTTTCAGCAGGCATGTGCAATGTATGCCAGCAATAAAACAGCCACTGAGCTCTCTGAGATTCTTATCACCCTCAATAACAGGATGCAATAACAACACACTTTGTACAATAAGATGTTAAGCAGGTATCTTCATTTCAGTCAACTTAAAAGCATCAATAGGTATGATAACCCATACATCTGAATGGACTCCCCAGTATACTGAACACAGATAGGAGGTGTATCAAATTCTTGTACATCAAAAGTACGCAATAGTTTATCTGGATTTTTGGGGAGATTTTATATAGGTTTTTCTTCTTTTATATATTTTAGACATTTTATACATATCCTAAGACTCCACATTTTTAAGAAGACAAAAGGTAGTCTGTGGCAAAATAAGTTTGTCTTTCAGAATTAACAGTACATTTAAACATCTACAGTGTTCTACCCAGTACCATTGGTACCAATTTGTGTGTGAGACAACTGTCTAACGGTGACATCTAAATCTATTCTTCAGACCTCTCGGGATTTTGATAAAGGAATGTAACTGGGGATTTATTCAACTTACATTGTTAGGTTAGCCATGGAAATACTTCTGTTCCTTGTAAAAAAAAGCTTTTGCTTTGATCCATCTGGAAAGGTATTCTGACCGTGGCAGGGACAGGAGTTAAATTTTATTACTCATCTCTGTCTTGCACCTACTTTATACTGCTACTGCTCTCTGTAATTATATCACACTGTCATAACAGAGCACATAAATCCCAGGATTTTTATATAAATGTTTATTTTCCACACATCTTCCTACCACCAGATAATAGTCCCCTTGGTAGGGGCTGGACCATCTGGTTACTCTTCCAAAAGACCCATGGATGTGCACGCTTAACTCAGGTTACTCCTTTTGAAAGAGAAGTAACTGACCATGAGGCAGTAGAGGTAAGAACTTGCACACACAAGCAATTTCCAGGGGCCAGCTTGCTCTCTCTGTGGTAAGATCACTACCAGTTTGCGAGTTCGCAACACCGACCTCTGCGAGTGAATCAACACTTTCCTTTTGAAAACACTCTGTACACTAAAGTTTGTCAAGCTTCAGTTCCACAAAAATAATTAGTAAGAAGAGTACATTAAGAGGAGATTTACACCATTTGATATAAAACACTCAAGGATTTTTATACTTTTTTCAGCCACAATGAAGAATAACTTGCAGTTTATGAGCAAGAATTTTCCAAAAATGAAGAGTTCCAACCCTCTCCAAGCAACAAAACAACACAGTAATCAGGGCTGGCAGCTGACAGGATAAATTTCAGCTGGGTAAAATTAGAAATGCCTCACATGTGGGAGCTTTGGAATTGAATTTGCCTGGCAAAAATGCTAAAATTCTATGTAAAAAGATTTTTGTTCTAAAGGGTTTAAAAGTACCTCACTACCACAGACATTTATTTCCACCTTTTCAAATTACAGTGAACCCAAATATTTGTTCAAGGCTTGTATTCATATTTTATTACGAAAGATTAATTTTCCTAAAGGTTTTTTGCGTTTTTTTTTTTATTATTTTCAATTACATTTTCTGTTAGGATTAGGTAAATATCCAACCTAGAACTACCTTCCATCTTCATACATTTCTCGCTGAAAAATCAAAGTATGCCTCTCCTAGGTTCTCTTGATTCTCTGATATTCACAGTGAGTGGTTGCTGACAACAGTCACTGGAAATTGGCAAAAAATACAGGTGATAGCTTTCAGACACAAAGCCAAAGCAGTGTATTAGAACCATCCATACATGTGCATTTCACACTTGCCAAACAGAAATGTAGAACGGATATTACTCTTTAATAATATGCACATTTTCAAACATCTAACAAGCCATTACCAACAATGGTGGGTAACAAAAATTCAAACTTAACAACAGTAAGCAGCATTATCTTTTGGAAGAAAAAGAGCTAAAACACAGTTTAGCAGTTTTAACGGTGAAATGAGTTCTCACTAGAATTGTCTGCCTGCCTGCTGTTTATGATTTCCATATTCCAAGAGTTTTTCTGTAATGAAGCCACAAAACCACCAGGCATTTACCCCTATTGGCTTTCCTGGAGTTCATAGATGCATAATCAGGAAATAAGTTGTTCCACTTTTTACATCAGTGTCCTGCTTATGTTCCCCTCAGCCTTATAGGGAAGAAAAATTTGGTCACATCTCAATGTTGTTGCAAGTCTTGTTCCTTTGTCATTGCAGTCAGAGTGACAAATGCAATCTGGGAACTTCTCATGTAGGACAAATTTTAGTAGAGAGGAATATTTTCTGTAGAGGCCTTCCTGTGGATCAGCTGTATGCCATTGTATAGCTCCTCCTTCTACCTACAGTGTTTCACCTGGATTCTCCTACATCATACCTTGTTTTGTCTAAAGCACCTTTCAAAGCCTTGTGGCCTTTTTATGAAACAAGAGAAAAAGAAACCATCACATCTCTAGGTAATCTGTTTCAACTCATAATTGTGCTAGCTACAAAAATACATCCTTATTTTTCATTTTAATTTCTTTGACCAATTTTGACCAATGCTGGTGCTTGACCTGATCTCTAGATCAGGATCTCCATTCTTTCCCAACTTTAACAAAAGTTGGGCATTTACTGAGTTTCTTTTTGAATTAATTGAATGAATGCTGGAGCATTTAAAATGTATTTCCATAAAATGCCAGTTTTAAATTTATTTTGATCTTATTTTGAATTTTTTACATTTTTCTCTCCTGTGCTAACCTATCATAGCATCTAATGCCAATCTTCATCGTTCTGTGGAACAACAGAGTCCCACACCCCATCCTACTACTGCTCCTGGTGCCTTTTTATGGCAATTAGGAACTGCAGCAGCCAACATAGTCACACCACTAATAAAGTTGCAGCATTTTTCTCATTACAACACAATAATAGCTTTTAGTGTTCACACTAAAATTAGCAATTTGTATGCTATATTGATCATCCCACTGTTTGAACCACAGTCCTTATGAGGCAAAAAACCAAACAGAAAAAAAATTCCAACAGGATAACCCGTAAGATGAGCCTCCCTGAGCTTGGTAAATATCAATTATGAAATGCTAAGGACTACCAAAGAGTAATTTTCTGAAACGTTAAGAATCTTGCATTTTGTCATTGCTCTGTGGAAACGGAAGGTCAGCTTTATTTTTCAGAAGGCAAAAGTCTAAACTAGGGCTATGAAATAAATTACTAGAACTCATAGTTTTGCATTAGACTACATTCCAATGCTCACCTTGTAAGTTATATTTCATTTATTCTGAGAAATGTATCTCTCCCAAGCTCTTCATGAAGCCACAAATGTCTTGATACTAATATCAGCTAAAAGACAAACTACAGCAATGGTGTTTAAAAAAGAAACCCAAAACACCACACTCCTCAATTGCCTTCCCTGTAATTTTTAGCAATAGAAATAGAATTAATATCTTTTAATCAGTTCCATGTTCTGTTGCCTTGAGCAATACAGGTGCCCAAAATGCAGATGGAACTTAGAGTTCATACATATTTTCAGAGGTCATGTGTTTTGGGGTTGTTCCTTTTTTCTCCTTTCTAGTAATCTACAAGACCCTTGGCTATAAATTGTTCCTTCTAGCAACCACATGCCAGGATTTTGCTGGCTATTTTTATTCATTAATACCAGCTGCCTCACAATGCCTGGATGTAACAGCAAAAATATGTATATATGTTTTAACCATATGGTAAAAAGTGATGAAGACCTTTTATGTAGGATAATCCATATACCCGGAGTATATGAATCTCTTATGCAAAGGCCAGGCTAAAAGGCCTGTTCTCCACTTGAACCTTCAAGAACTCACATCACTACAAGTTTCTGAGCCAAATCCAAAAATGTCTGTTTGTAATGCTCCCAGGAAGTCAGAAGAGCAATGCCCGCTTCCATCAGTGTGTATTTTCTCCTCAAGTTGTGAGCAAGCCTTTATTAGCCTTCTGTCCAGGGGTGGATTTTACCATTGTACTTAAAGATAAAAAAGCATAGGCTTCCTTCTAACAACCATTTTTCATGCAATACTTTGGTTTCAAAAGTGTTCTGTTGCCATCATTGCTAGACAAATAAGGTTCACTTTGAGATTATCTAATACCAAAGTTTAACACTTAGACAAAAATCAAAATAGATGACATAGTTGCAAAAATAATTTATTCCAAGCACAGGTGTTAATAGTCTAAAGTATTAAATAAAGTCAAGGACATTAAATGCTAGCACATAATCAAGTGCAGAATGCTTTACTTTGGCTCAGAATAAGTTTGCACAAAACAACAAGCTTTGTACCTCTTAACCACAATAGTCCTGAACACAGAATCATAGGAACACATCAGAACAAAATACAAGAAGATCAATTAGAGAGGCAAATGTGATTGACAGAAGAGTAACAACAAAACATGATGGAAATATCATAGATGGGTTTATTCAGAGGTACTATTGGGATCCTAAGATAGACTAACTCCTGAAAATGATATTGATTTATTTTTCAAGAGGTTACAGACAATTCTACATTACTTTTCTTTTCATGATGATCTTCCATTTCAGTTAATAGATTATTTTCAGTACATGACATTTATTATGTAAGAATAGAACAGGCTCTTTTTTTTGTATGCACAAATGCATATATTCATGAGTTTACTTTCATATCAGTCTCCCATTTACTCCTTTACTACTACTTTCAGGTATAAAACATTTCTTGTTAATATAGCCATCACAATCTCTAGCACAGGAGAAAAGGACAATCCAGCCCTATGAAATCTTGAGCATTCATTTGTGCTCCCTCTTAATTAAAGAATTTGACATGGAGAAAACCCTTAGATCATCTGGGACATAATGTCTTCAAGATTTTCCATTTCTAAGCATGGGACAAAGTTATACCTACTCAAAAAGTCAATTATAGAATCATCGAATGATTAAGGTTGGAGAAGACCGCCAAGATCATCAAGTCCATCTTTGACTGAACACCACCATGTCAACTAAACCATAGGGCTAAGTGCCACATCCAGTTGTTTATCAAACACTTCCAGTAATGGTGACTTCACCACTTCCCTGGGCAGCCATTCCAATGCTTGACAGCCCTTTTCAGTGGATAAAATCCTGCAGAACTCCTCTGTGTTATAGACTAGAATTAATCTCTTTAAATGATGTCAAACTGAATTATAAAAAATGACTAAATGAAAGTTAACTGTATGTATTTTCCTTACTGTACTCTCAGTGAATATCAAGCTAATTCAAACCAGGATTCTTCTACTCTATATAGAAGACAAAAAAAAGTGTTAAGAGCTTTGCTTGAAGCCTTTACGAAATCCTGAACAATAATAAAACCTAATAGTGGTGCAAGTTTTTTACTTCTGGCTTAGCAGGAAAACTTTTCTCAGTGATATTATCTATTCTCTCTGTGTCCTTGTACATGCACTATGAAGTTAAAACAAACTATTGCAAAACCACATTGAGAGTGCTTTTCTGAGCCAGGATAATGCTATCTTGAATTCTAAAAATTTTCCTTATGTGTCAAATGTTGACTTTTCTCTCCGGTGGCCATATTAAGACGTATAGGTGGCTTGTCAATGTAACTTTGAAAACTGAAGTGAGGAACCTGAAAGTGCTTAAAATAATATTCTGCATAATCCCTAATATCCCAGAAACTTTCCAACGCTGGAAAAGTTACTGTTTTCCCTCCCTCACTGATTTTCATACTTCTGGTTTGCAATACTCCAAGCTTAGTTGCCTAGAAAATATCTTTTTCCCAACTGTGAGCAAAGAATGACAGGATCTGAAAATTCGTGTTAAATTGTTTCTGCCAGAGGCTATGGCATCTGTCCTCTGCACAAAATAACTAGACAAACCAACCACTTGGCTGATTAAGCAATATGGTATCCAGCTCATTCTTCCATAGCTGTATTAGCCTGTAACCCCAACAGGGATAATCCAGTGGCTTTGTTGCTGAAGAAAACAGCTGAATCTCCAGAGAAACCTATGTTGTGGTTACGACACTCTCTCCTTTCCTATCTCTGTCTCTCTCTCTATCTCTCTACATGTATACACAAACACTTAAAAATTCATACCTCTTGAATGTGAATAACACTGAAGAAAAAAAATATGCCACTCAACTGTGACTTTATAAAAAAAAATAATTACAGGCAAAGCTTTTATTTTAAAAGGTTTCTTGTATTTCTCATGATGTGATTCCTACTAAATAACACCTAGCACTAGAACTCTACAGAACTAATTCTGCAAGCCAAAAAGCATCAGTAACAAATCTACCTCTCGAGCATAAATTAGGATAAAAACCGTCTAGTAACATGATTTCACCATACTGAGTACACCTTGCTCACCCTCATCAGGCATCTTGTCCTGTGGAAACAGACCAGCATATCTAGTGCACATTCCTAGTAAAAGAGAAAAACATCACAACATGAAAAAATTATTGCAAACTTAGTTTGAAAAATAAATTGCTTCTAAAAATGGCTTAATATTTATGTCTGGTTTTAATGTTAATTGAAATGGTTAAGCCACAAGTAAAATAGTTTGGTTCATGGGTAATAACTATAATTAAGTAGAAATCCAGAGAAACCAATAAACCAAAACTGACAGAAGTTAGATTTGGCAAGTTCTTCTGAGAAGCAATGAAAAGCCCTATCAAACTTTAGAAAGATGTATGAGGTCTAATATTATCCCCCTCAATGCTTTGATGAAATAGAACCCTATAAAACTACATACCCTAAAAATTAAAATGCAATTTTTTCTGTTTCGGACTTACAAGGAGAAAAAAATTTTGATTTAATTCACTATTCTCTTTATTATAAAAGTATCCTAATGTCATTACACTAAATGTATGCTTCTGTCAGAAGGGAATGCAACAAAACACAAAAAAAGCACGCATCAGATACCTCCTTCTTAAGGAGATAAAATGGAGACCAGAAAGGACCATGTTTCAAAAGTTTTACTCAGATAAATATGACACTCCATGACTGTCTCCATAAAACAAGGCTTAAATAAGCCCGTAATTAAATCCTATCCAGTTCCTGCTTTTTTATTTGGGCAAAAGATCAGAGCAAATGCAAATAAGCATGTCACATATGAAGAGCAGGTCTGGCTGGTATTTAATTTTGAGGAAGACTGATACAGTCCTGCTTACTCAGCAGAACTCTGCAAAGGGAAGGTTTTTATTCCTCTACTTGTATTTACAGAGAATGTTCAATTTTACAAACTAAGACAGAAAGGGAAAAAGAAATCCCTCAGCAACCACTATGTTTTCAACAATATTCTAATCTTCCAATTAAGTCAGTCTAATATACAAGACAGCAAAGCCCATTCAGCAGTGTCAGGAAAAGATCAGGTACTGACTCCTGCAGTGAAACCACAGTGCCCTTTCTTTGCACTTACGAAATTACTTTTCCAGGGACAAGATTCACCTCTGAACATAAGAGGGCATCTACCAGCACTGACTGCCATAGAAAGAAAGTCCAAATGGCTTGAAAGTCTACCAAGGCAAGAACAAGGCAAGAACAGCTGTTCCCATAGTAACCTGTTTTCACAGAAATCTACATAGCATTTTGCACTTCACCCATTAAATTAATCCCAGAGCATGAGCGTTAAGGGCAGATCTGCTGTTAGCCCTTTGGGAATGACATCTTCTAATTAGTGCAAGGTCAACAGGCCCACAGAGAGGCTCTGACAGAGCCCAGAGACATGCTCACGTGTAATAACCATCAATGTTCAGATTGTTATATTTTTCAGGATGGGTTGAAAACACTCATGGTACCAGAGACAAAAAAAAATCTGAAACATTAAGTAACTTACCACTTTACAAGTGCACTTGTCTGTCCTCCTACAATTTAAAAGTGTTATTAATTGAAACAAAAATTAGCACATCTTGGATAGCTGAAAATCAGCTTAAAAACAAAAATGGTAATACTCAGTTCTTTGAACACACTTAATCTTTCAGCTTTTATGCAATCAGCTCTTTAATAAAGAAATCTGATTAAGACCAGTATCAATGAAAACACTAAATTCCTTTAGTATTTTGTCTGTGTTGATTTGAAATTTTTATGCTCTCCCATCCCCTGCACTCACTGCAGGATGTTTCTACTTAGAAAAGAGTGGGCTTTTCTTTTGCTCTTTGTTTCCAATGAAGCCTGTGAAAAATAAAGTCTTTTTGACTACTTCCTAGGTTGTGCATCAGTACCACGGATGATGTCTGAACAATTTTGTGAACACTTTGCAAATGAAGTGCTACCAGATGCAGCTTAATTATGTCATATTGCAAACAAAAAGGCTTTCCTCATTACCAGGATTATTTATCATTTTACCTTGAAATACTGAGGAAACATGGCCTTTACGTCAGATTAGTAGCAAACAAGGTTTAATCTCTTTGATCTATGTTGCTCATCAGGGAAGTATTAGAGAGAACAAAATACAGAACACGTAGAGATGAGGTCAAAAGATGAAGTTTGCATTATTCAGAGACATTAGGAGAAAAAGGTAATTCAGAGCTCCTCACTTTTTTCAGTCCAGCTGCTTCCGTGTCACTTGAGCTTATACTGTTTCCTCATTTTTGAGGAGAAACCATTCTGACTGTTGTACCAACAAAATGAACATAACGTGGCAAGAATAAAAATACTACAAATAAGTGCAGTGTTCTGCTTCCAGATCCGGCACAAGTTCTTTCAGCAGGCTTCACCTGTGCATTGCCACTTGGTGTTCCACAGATAGAAGCTTTTGTAACTAGAGTTAAAAGCAATGGAATTAGAGCAGTCACAAGCATTGCAACTGTACTTACTATGTGCATACATCAAAAGAGCAGTTTCTGCCAAATATGGAAATATCCCAGGATACCTGGAGCTGAAGCTGTTCCAATCTTCGTAGCTCTTGTGAAGAAACAAAGGTTTACCGGGTTTGTTTGGGAGGGAAAATCCTTTCTTTACAGTAGCTCCTATGACACTGTATTTTGTATTTGTAACTTAACAGCATGGGTGACATCAGTATTTGAGCTGTTGCTGGATATTATGTGCATTCACTGTTTCTCAGCAAGTAGGTTGTTGACTGGAAGCTGTGACAAAAAAAGCAGCAGCAGAAGCAGAGAGATGGTGAACTAGGACACTTTGGTTTATACTACTTGTATATAACTTGTTTTCAGCTCCACATATATGACAAGGGAGAGGGGGAAACCACACGCCCAAAACCACAGACCACAAAAACATGCTCCAGAAATAATAAAAATAGCAAAGCTCACTGAAAAGCATGCTCCGAAAACCCACAAATTCTGGCTGTGAGAGACATTCAGCATCTGCCACAGTCAGGAAGCAGTTGAGCCCAAAGAGAACCAGCACCTGGAGCCTCATGGTGATAGCTACACTCCAGGTAAACCCAAAGTATGAAAGGTCAAGGCCATCAGGTCCAAGACCAATAATCCCAAAGCAGCCAAGGTAAAGGCACAACCACATGGCAGACAATGCTTGCTTTTCTAAAGATAAAGGCAAATAGAAGAACATTAACACTTTTCGTGATTTCTCCTTACACAGACTAGGCTCGATATATTGTGTAGACAAGAGTATTCCAGATGAACATTCTACCAGAGAAATAGTGGTATTTGCCCTGGCTCCAGCTTGGTATGTAGTGTACAAGAGATCCAACCCCAGAGCTCAGGGTCTCAGTTCCTCTTTACTCCACGTCTTTAACTGGAGAGCAAGAGTTGTCTTTCCTTCAGATGTTTGCCAAGGCTTGGTGGGTTCAGAGCTGCTGTCTTAGCTTTCACTGGGTCCTTAGTTGGATTTATGCAAACCCAAAATGCCAATATATACCAGACACTTTCTTGCATGTGGCACACGTAAAATGGAGTTTGGCCTAAAGAGGAACATGCTAACCCCTCAAATAGTGCCTACTTACTTTTTTTCTTTTATTTATTCTTGTTTCTTTGAATGCATCTGTACTTTGCAATTTTATACAGACAAAATTAATGAAAACTTGTTAACTGTTCTTCTAGGGCAACAGGTTTAAACTTGTGAGCTGTGCTTCCCAGAAAGGCTCACAGACTGCCATCAAAAGACGACAGGTTGACTAATGTTTACTAAAACAAACAAAAACCCTTAACCAAAAGAAAGAAACCCTATACATCTGTAATAGTCTGCAAACAAAACAAACAAAAAAAGACTGTATACTCCTTTTATATCGACCCTGACCAACACCAGAAACTCCACTGTCACAGAACACTCCCCAGTCCCTTCTCTCAGTTTGCACAGCTGACTGATGAAACTGTAAACTGCCTGAGTTCCCTTTTAAACTGCTATGTTTCCCTCGGAACATCCAAGCCAAGAAAATTTTCAGCCTGAAACAATGATAGTATCTTATGAGAAAAGGAAGAAAAATACTCAAGAGGAGAATGTATGCTGTTACAATACCATGTGAATGTACGACATTTTATTAAAACTGCACGCAGAGATAGAGCAGACTTTGAAAATTCCGCAGGAATCATGAAATCAGAATAAAGTCATACTGCAAAAAATCCTCTTCAAAGCTGGAATTCTTGACATTAGTGGTAGTCTCCCTGGGGAGTATACACAGTCACAAAACTCTGGGTTTTAGTGGGCAGACCTTCTTTAACTTGTACTGATCATTTTGTAAGCCACATTTTTGTCTTTATTTGGCTTGTTAAGATAAGTCTGTTTCTTTGGAAAACCCAATTGTGTCACATTAAAAAAAAACAGTGGCTTACTCCTTTTCTGTCAAAATAAAAGCTCTATGTAGTCAAACAGTCTGTCACAGACTGAAGCAGAGAAACTCAGGAGGCTCTCAATACAGTCAGATTCATTTCTCCACAGATCTTACAGATCTTACTTCAAATTCACACTGATGAACATCAAAGATGTCTTCCACAGCTTAAGACAGAAAGACAACATGGAAAAGAACCTATTTCCTCAGCAGTAGCTTCAAGGTTCACAGACATGTAGGATAACAATCAAACCAAGAGTGCATAGAGAGGCTCAATTTTCTTTCATTATTTACATGGTTACATAGGAAAATCTCAAATGAGGAATTATTTCATACAGGTGAAAAAAGTTAATTATTTATGTCTAAATGAAAACATGAGTTTTCTTGTTTGAAACTGTCTAGTGCAGGATTGGTCTAGATTGACCAGGATTTTCAGTTCTTTGACAATTCGCATTCAGCAAATTCCCAAACTGAAGACAACGCAACTGGTTGAGTAAGAGAGAGAAAACACTTTGGTCCCCTATCAAGGGGAGACACTTGCATAAATCAGGAAATTCATGTTTAATTTTTCAAGCACATTAAAAATGTGAAAAGGGAGTTGGTTTTTTTTTCCCCAGAAAACTACTGACTGAAGAATGTTCATTCATGTGGTGCTCAATGGCTCTATAGCCACATGGAGGCCGGTAATGAGAGGTGTGCCTCAGGGGTCTTGGGATTGGTGCTATATAATATCTTTATCAATGACACAGGGAGATCGAGTGCATCCTCAGAAAGTTTGTAGGTGACAGGAACTGAGCAGTGCAGCTGACACAACAGAAGGACAGGATGCCATCCAGGGGGCCATGGACAAGCTATAGAAGTAGGCCCAAGGAACAAGTCCAGAGGAGGGCCACCAAAATGATCAGAGGACTGGAGCATGTCTCCTGTGCAGACAAGGTGAGAGAACTGGGCTTGTTCAGCCTGGAGAACAGAAGGTTCCAGAGAGACCTTTTTGTGGCCTTTCAGTATTTGAAAGGGACTTAGAAATAATAGGGAAAGTAATTTTTTACATGAGCATGGTTTAAAACTAAAAAAAGAAAAGATACAGGTTAGATTTTAGGAAGAAGTTCTTCACTGTGAGGGTGGGGAAGCACTGGCACAGATTGCCCAGAGAAGCTGTGGATGCCCCATCCTTGGAAGTGCTCACAGTCAGGTTGGATGGGACTTTAGGCAATCTGCTTTCATGAGTGGTGTTCCTGCCCATGGAAGGGGGTTGAAACTAAGTGCTCTTTAAGGTCCCCTTCAACCAAAACCAATCTAGGTTCCATTTGGTTCTGCGCATCTTTTAGGCAGAATATGCTGCTTTAAATTTGCATTTGAACCTTAATTGTGATTACAGAAAAGGCACAATATTCTTTTGAAGTTGTGCTGGTTTTGGCTAGCACAGAGGTAATTTTCTTAACTGTGGCTAGTATGAGGCTGTGTTTGGGTTTGTGCTGAAAACAGTTCTGATAACAGAAAGATGTGTTACTTGTTTTGCTGAGCAGTGCTTACAATGTCAAGGTCTTTTCTGCCTCTCACATCACCCCACCAGCAGGGAGGTTGGGGGTGCACAAAAATCTGTGAGCAGACACAGCCAGGACAGCTGACCCCAACTGATCCAAGGAATATCCCGTACCATAAGGCAGCATGCTTAGCATAAAAAGCTGGGGGGGGAAAAAGGGAGGAGGTTTTGCAGTGATGGCATTTTTTTCCCAAGAACCCATTACACAGGCTGAAGTCCTGCTTTCCTGGGGACGGCTGAACACCTGCCTGCCCATAAGAAGTAGTGAATGAATTCCTTGTTTTCTTTGCTTGTGTGTGGCTTCTGCTTTAGCTATTAAACTGTCTTTATCTCAACACAAAAATTCTCTCACTTTTACCCTTCTGATTCTCTCCCACATCCAGACATGGGGGGAGTGAGTGAGCAGCTGTGTGGGGCTTAGTTGCCAGCTGGGGTTAAACCACATATTACAAGATGTGGGTTTTTACTATCAGTGCTTGAGTAAGGTTATCCTGGAATTCTCCACCACCAAATCACTGTCTTTAAATACACTTTTCTCCAGTCCATAAAGTATTTGACAAGAAATCCTCACAATACAAATAAATCCCCAAACCAAAGGCTAATATGAAAAAGAAAAGAGTTAGAGTTGTTTTAATAGTTGATGAAAATTCACCAATCTTTACATAAGATTGATGTTTACAAGACGACTTCTTTGTACAGAAGGGAAAATCATCAAACTACAATAAGCAAAATAGCCAAGAACATTTACAAAGAAAAACTTTGAAACTTAAATGTTCTTTGCAAATCCATTTCGTGGTAGAGCTCAGAAGTGTCCATGTATTTAAAAATACAGCAATCAGACAAGCTATGAAGAATCACTGCTATTCTGAGCATCTCTAACTATCAAGTAAATAATACACATTTTCCATTTTGAGAAAGAAGCAGTATTTTTCCTTGAAGAAATTAGGAACAAAGGAGTTATAAATAACTGTCTCTAATGAAGAAGTGTCAATAATACTTAGCATTTTGCACTGTACTTACGATGTTGGCTTTGCTGGTATGTTTATTGCTCTGCTGTCACATAGTATGATAGGAAATTTTTGCTCATATAACTACAACACTATCTTTCAGACAGTTTATATTTAAACTAGGATGCAGTAATAACACTAAACTTTTTCCTAGTGGAAAGTTAAACATGGACTTGTCTCATAATTGTCTTCTTTGTCTGGAAACAATTGAATCAAATCATTAAAATATTGTTTTTCACAGGTCATAGATGAATTATAAACAAGGCAGAACTCAATGACACATGAGCAATCCTGCAAACAGCCTTCCATTGACTAATCAACTGCAGTTTTCCATTCTACAGCAGGCAGCCTGTTTGAACCCAGTGTTTAAGGCTAAAGGAGTTTCTTCTGCTTCCACTTAAGTCTTTGAGAAAGCTGTCGATGAAACCAAATTAATAAAACAAAAGCCTAAATAATTTCTCATTCTCTAAGGAGCACTGTTGAAATCAGAGAAATGTTTGCATGTTAGAGTGGGTTTGTCCTGAAAAGAACAATCTTTTATAATAAATAAAATGTATCAATGATGTTCAGGGAACATTAACACATGGATACTGGTGTCTCTCATTTGTCTCATCACAATCCTTGCAAAATAGTTTACTAACTATCATTACAAAAATAATTGATTTAGACCACAACAATTCAGACACAAGTCATCTGGGTGGAAAGCCTGGAAATGTGCAGGTGCTCCGCAAAATATAAAAACTCACAGCTTGGACTGAAACTTTTTTTTTCATGTACCATAACTGCTGTTATGAGATGAAAATAAATGGATATGGCCAAAATGTTTGTATTATTCTCATATGATGAAATTTAGAGTAATGAACGTAGGACTCCACAGACAAAACAGCTTTGCTTCCAGAGGATAAAAAGCAAGATTTGGGCACTATTTCCAGCCCACTACAGTTTATACTGAAACAGGTATTTTTTTCCTCTTTTTATACATAGACAGGTATCACTCTAACTACAATCATACTTCAAAGCATTGTGTAGATGGACCTTAACATGACGATCAGGTGACTACTCTTATACTGAATCCAAGGCTACTTGAGTTTTATGGCATATAAAATCTCTGTATTCTCTGTTTAAAGTTGGAGCCACTAACAGTCTAAGAATTCCAGATGTGGCTTTAAAGCTGTGTTTTCTAGCTTTCAGTGTAGTTGCCTTTCCCCCTTAACTTCAAAATTATATCAAGATGAGCTTTCTAGGGCAAACAGCTCTGGAAATACTGAACGCATGATTTTGGCTCATGAGCATATATAACCTCCACAGAGAAGAAAAAAGTGATTTTAATAAAGACTAAATAATGAAAAGGGATACAGGTAAAAAAAAATTAATTCCACAAGAACAGACACAGAGCTTGCAGGAGAAACAAAGGAAACCCTTCAATGGACACTTCAAAAGCCTAGTAAAAACCCAGCTATATTCATAATCAAAAAGTTTTTTGTGAATGAAAAAGCTAATTTAAAAGAGGCGCTGCTATTCCAGCCCTCAGGCTTTCTTCAAGGTAAAAACAACACAAATGAGCAGAAACCTCTGCACAGTCTTCCTTTAAATCACATGTTTACCTGGCATTTGTTTGGCTGCTGGCAAGGAACTCTCATACCCATCAAATTGGCCATTGAAGGCTTTAAATTTCCCCTTAGCAATCTAGCTTCTCAGCTCCATCTGTAAAAAACTAAGCATGAAAAAAAAATGGAACTAGAGTCACTCTTCTCTTTAATAGCATTTAAATCAAGAATTTTGGTAAGCAAGTTTTGAAGACCAATTCAAAAAGAAAACAAAAATACTTATTCTGAGCTATCAGTTGCTTTCATTGTAGTGTTTAATTTGGCCAACTCATTCCAGGCTGAAGTCCCTGGCTTTTTATAGGTGATGGTGAAGGGATTCTGTGTTATGTTTGGGTAGAATATAATCTCTACACATTTCTTATGAATGTCCTAACACCACAGTAAATCTCACTCCTACAGACATACTTTCAAAGAATAAACAGACATACATGCAAAGTTAAATGAAGATCCAGTTTCCATCTTCTTTTTTCCCTATGAATTCTCCCTTATGAAGTGAAGGATTAGTTTTTCCTTTCCCTTTCCTTTCCCTTTTGGAGATGGTGCCATAGATGCAGTAACAGATCTTCTGACTCACAGGGAAACAGAGATGAGAGGTTTTTTCTGTGTTCCTACAATGCCTATCACAAAAACTTAAAAGATTCATGACTAAAGACAAAAGGAATGCTGAGAGTCACACACACACACTTGTTGATGATGTCAACATTTACAGGGAAAGAGTGTAATATACTGGTTAGCAACTTTAAACTGTGAGGAAGGGAGAAGAATCCGGACTACACTGTCAGTATTTGTTTGGGGAGCTCAAAGTAACTTTTACTCCTTTTCTAGCATGGAAAGACAATATGTTTAATACTCTGAATGACCCACTTACAAAACTTTTTAAAATTAAGGAAATATGAAATGTAAGAGGGGTTCAATTTCAGGCAAATTGCAGTACTGGCTACACAAGTCATGGTAGCCTTGTTCCATTTCCAGAACCACTATGCCAGGACAGCCTCTCATTTCCTCCCCCTCCTGATTTCTACCGCATTATTCCAGATGCAGAAGCTTGATTGGCTCCAAACTGCATTTAAAAAACAACCTGGGACCTAGACTACATTCTCCATTTTACATCTCCGATGCATTACTGAGTTGCTAGTGCTCAGATTCCCAACTGAAAGAAAAAAATCAGACATAAGTCAGCATCCTTAGCATTTATCTACTGTTTTTACATCACAGCCTGTAGATCCTTACTTGAAAAGTTACCCTGAATACTCACACTATTCAAAAAAAGGCTTAAAGGAACTCACAAAGGAAAAAATGAATTCTCAGCCATCAGGTCCTTTAGAAAATGTTTCCATTTTCTTACGTTGTTCATGGGTACTGCAGGAATGACTTCACCTAGGAGATGCAGTAATTTTGTACCATTTATTTAACCCCAAGGATTAGGGTTTGGTCATCTCCACCTACCTCATTCATCTTGTAATTTGAAAAGCTGACTGTGTTTGTATCAGCCATATGGATCAAGGGTGTTCCTACTTCCATACATCACATGCCCAGTAATCAGAATGATCCTCTGGAAGAGAATAATCATCTTGAGACTGTACAAAAAGTACAGGATAATGGCCATAAAATATCCTGTACAACAGTAGCAGGTAAAGAACCATTTACAATGTAAAGAACCATTATAAGGTTCTTTATGTCGCTGTTGGGGTGGCCATGACACACAGGGACACTGCACGGGATTAATGGCACAAAGTGTTGTATTTCAGAAAGACTGCGTATTTATAGACCTTTGTATGTTATCATTCGTGTTACAAGTTCATTGGCTACTAAATTACAACAATGGATTCCCTGGCTATCATTTAACTACAATATAATACTATTGGTTACCTATAGCATAAGCATTCAGAAAAATAACAGGTGCAGATGTGTTGCTGTTATCTCTTTCTATTGTTTTGGATTCTGTACTTCTGTTGATACTACACTTCCACAGGTAAAGCTGATTATTTTGTTCTCATGGGCTTTTCTCATGAATAGAAGCTAACCATGTCCAAATTAAGATCTGTGAAGCCTTCAGACTGGCTGTCGGCATCAACATCTTTATATATAAGATCTACCATTTATAAGGTAAATCAATGTAGACAGAAAATATGAGGCAGGGGGGACACTTTTTGACATTTCTGATCTTAATGAAGAATAAAACTCCTCTTGACCATTAAACAACATTTAGAAAGATGACATGCCTGGAAGTTTGGTTTTGTTGCTCTTTGTAACAACGCACCAATGCTATCCACTGAGCGAAGGCAGGGAAAAGCTGAAGAGAGACACTGGCAAAAGAATAATTGTTGGTAGGGCAGCACTTTCTTGTAAGTAAGGCTTCCTTAATTAAGGCAGCTGAAGACAGGAGGAAAAATTTGAACTCTACAGTGAAAACTCACAGGATACAGGAAAATATTGTTGTATAGAGCAAGTCCTGCCCACAAACTGATCAGATGCTCGTGTTCAGGATTATCATTATGCTGGGAATGCTGTGGCTTTAAGTTCACAAAAGCCTGCAGCTTTTTGAATACAGAGCCCTCCAAGAAATGCTTTGCAGAAGCTCTATAACAATAAAATGGGTTTCATCTAGAAAACTAGATCTGCTTGTTATCACTGTATTAATTTGCTTGAAGGCATCCCTGCTTCTAAATTAACTTCACAGAATGATTCACATTCATGTTCATCACTCCCATTTATTTTCCAGGCTTCATACAGCATTTTAAAAACATTAACTTCTGTAGACATTCACCTATGTTTGCTATTCTGTCAAAATTTTGTTATTATCTTTCATCACAGCTAGCAAAAGAATCAAACCTGACAGCAAAGAGTCCAAACTGCAACTTCCAACAGCAAATCCCATTTTAGCAGCTGACACCTCTAGTTTACTTTCATGGTTAAACTTGGAAGTTTTGCACGAACAGCTGTACATAGGCGAATGGATTCTTTCTTCCAGATTTTGTAGAGCCTATAGATTGATACAATCTAAAAAGAAAGCCAAGTTTGAAGAAAATCTGTTCAGTGATTCTGAAGAAATAAGCTTGACACTACTAAAACACAGTCTCAAGTAATTGTTGTATTCACTAATAAACAAGCCTCTTGTTTTTTCCCAATTCCACTTTACTGTCTATCATAGAGGAAAGAATTTCACTAAACGATAAATTTTACATCTCTTCAGAGACAGAGGAAGAAAAGAGGAGGTCAGCATTTGTCTTAAATGCTACTGCGAACAAGTAAACAAACTGCAAGTAGCATACACGCTACTCATTACACAGATCCCCTCATCACAACCTTCCTGGCATCTAAAAAATCTAGAAGAACACATGCTTCATCCAGTATCAACATTCAAAAAACAATTTTGAGACTGTTCTTCCTATATACACTGTTTAACAAGAAAAAAGTAAGTTTCTGTGACAAGAATATGAGGTAGTTTCTAGCTAAGAGAGGTTATGACTGTTCCACTGATGACCTGCAAATGCTTGAAAAGATACCAATAGGTCAGTGTTACTTTACACTTGAAGAAGTGCTTTACTTTCCCTTTTTTATGTTTCTTCAGGATTTTTGGAGAATCCTAAAAGAATATATGCTTTGTCTTTAAAGCAGGCAAACCTGACTCATGAGAAGATTACTCTTTGGAGACCTTGAAAAATACACAGAAAATTAATATCTGAACTAAGCATTTTTACCACAGGAAATGCCAAAATCTAAGGATTTTCTTTATTTTTCTTGTAGTAATTCAACATGAATTTAAGTTTGGTCTGCCATGCTTTTAAAAAGTTGTAGTAGGCTGATCAAGAATATCTGGAATCAAAAACCAGCAAGTTACATCAAATAACATAAAACATACCCTATTGACACCTATGGCAGTAAGCATATGCAAAAACAATATGTGAATTTGTTAACAATTCAAAGTGAAAACCAGGTATTTTCTTTTATTCATTACTTGGCCATCTTTACAGGTCCAGAGCAGAAGAGAATCACCGTACAACTCAATAAAATCCAAAGTTAAACAAAGAAAGCAAAATTTTAATTATGCTACATAAAAAAAACCTTCTGCTTTTTGATTACATATAGTCAGAAATAAATTTTAAGTGCTTCTGGAGATGATAATGATGAGATAGAGATGAGGACACTTTTACAGATGTTTTGAAACATTCTTTACTTTTTTGATTTATAGATAATCTATCCATAGTTAAGGGACTAACCATTACATTTTGTCCTACAAACTACTAAAACCAGACACTATCCAGCAGCTTAAATAACATATGAAAAAGCTGCGTCTATTTAACAGCTGCAGAACTCAGGACAGAGGCAGTAAAATTTAAAAAAATACAAGAGTTAAAAATCCTACTGCAAGAATATTAACTGTAATAAAAGAGAAGACATTAAAACCAGCAGCTAGTTAGGTGCCAGGACATAATGGAACCCATAAGGGCAGGCAAAGAATGATGCTAAGTTAGGAAGAAAGAGTCTGTTTTCAGAGAACTTCCTGACAGACACCACAACAAAGCAACATGAATGGTGACTGTGTGGTCCCCTTCTCGTAAATAAATCAGGCGTCAAAGGTTGATCTGTAGTTAATAAGAGGCCTAGGCCTTCTCCAAGGATTTGTAGTATTCTGTCAGCACAGTCCAAGCCTTCGGAGCCATGAAGCCTTCCGGAGGGTTTTGTCCTTCTCGAGCCAGCTTGCGCATGCGGGTCCCCGATATAAAATCAAAGTCTTCATGGCTGAGAGAGTAGGGGTGGAGGCAAAGGGGGAGGAAGAAAGAACATACTTTAAAAGCAGGCAAAGTTGCTCATACTCCTTCTACTTTCTTGATACTTTATACATTTCTTCTTGGGAATATAATGCTGTATAGCAGCTGTCATTTCCAGGCCAGCAATACCCGTAAATCTCAAGAATATACATCCTCTATAATATTCAGCTTTGGTAACTCCTGAGGTTTTAGCAGCATGGTGCAACTGAACCCCTGTGGACTGAATTCAGTCTGTGCTTCCATTAAGCCTGGCTTGCTCTCTGTGAGGAAACAAACCCCTGTTGAAGGAGAACCATCTACTCTACCCACTGTCTGAACCCCCTGCCAAGGCAACAGCAGCCATCCTGATTTACACCTTGCCTTGCCAGGGCAGGATAAAGGCAGCCCGATGAGCTGGTTGAATGTTCCTGTGCTGGTTCAAGAAGGTCATTTCAGTGCCACTTGAGAATGTATTGTACAAAATCTTAGTGAGGGACTGTTTGGGAAACAGAGAAAATAAAAGACTCAGAACCTAGAGGTAAGCTTCGCAGCCATGCCGTTGCAAGACACTGAGCACACATATACATATTTATGACTATCAATAATGTGGCATATACAGTTCAAAATAAAGAGAAAAGCAAGGGATTAATAAAAATACCTTCCCTTAAAGATGCTTTTCCCTAAAAAACAGAATACAGTTGGACAAATGCAAAATTGAACACAGACCAATTGTTTACCATTGTTAACAAGAGGATCCAAATTATTATTTACTTCTCAGGTATGTGGTCACAAGCAGCAAAAGCTCCACAAATTAAATTAGTCCTCACAGGACTGAAACAGTAAAAGCAAGACAAGAATGCTAGCATTCTATCAAATGCTCCAAAGGAAAATATTATATATTTCTAAATTAAATATGCAATTTTACTTATGCCATTCACTCAATTTGCAACATGTATGCATTACTCATTCTTTACTTGTCTGTTTGAAATAAAAACCAAGTATTGATCTCAGATGCACATGCCTTAGCCAGAAACAAGAGCCAAGAGTGCACATCAGAGGGCAGAACTTGGCTCTAAGTGTTGGTCTAAGCTCAGTAGGGTATGGAAGTTAGCAAGATGCAGAAAGCATTCCACAGTTCCCTTTCACAACAACACTTGCCCCATAACTTTTTGATTTGGACTGTATACATTTACACACCAGCACTGTCATACATGCTCTTTTCTTGTTGCTCTATATTTGGGATTGTGGCTTCCTGAAGAGTCACAAGGCAAAAAAAAACCTACTGTGCTTTAGTCCTGCAAAATAAAAATTACATAAAAATGAAAATTTGATGTAGTTCCATGGGAGAAAAAATTCGCACCGCTATTTATAACATCTGAAAATTTTATTCCTTAGTAGAGAGATGTCTGTTGTTTACTAACACTGCCTGAAGATACCTTGAGTTCTTTGCAAAGCACTATTTATATAAAACATATGTGGGGAAGTGATAAGCCTGGTTAATTCTGTCAAAAAAAATACCAAGTCTTCAATGAAAGCAGGAAGAGAAGAGTAAAGCAAGTGCTATAAAGTTTCTCTATGTGTGTTTTCTCCTCGCTGGGGTAGCAGTGCCAAATCTGAAGCATTTAAAAAAAAAAAAAAAAGGTGCTTTACCCCTCCTTTTTTCTTAAGTTTTCAGTAAAACACTCAACTTCCTCCCATGCACTACAAGTGAAATAATGCTACTAAACCACTACATTTAGATATGTCATAGAAGTTTGCTTCAACAGCACATACAACTCCTTTAGCTGCTTCTTATCCCTAGTTGCACAAAAAGCAGCTAAGAATCAGAGATACCAAGAAAGAGAGAAACACAAAAAGAAGCTAAGGAGATCTACAGAAATTATTAAAAAATGAAAGAAAAAAAAGTAAGTGAGGATCATTTCAGAAACATAGTACATTCAGCATCTCTTAACATTTCTAGAAATGTTTCCAAAATACCATAAAATCACAAAAGTACTAATTACACCCTCTCAGTATCCTGAATGTCTATTTTGAAAAGGTATTTCTTTATTAAAAAAAATACTTTAACTAATAATCACTGAAGTGACTCAAATGGAGCCTTGGCAATATATACACAACAACACAGTATTTTTTTGCCTTTTTAAAAATTACTGCATTTACAATTTTCAATAAAATTTCAGAAACTGAGATTCCTGCTAAGGAGAAAAATCTTACCAGTACTTTCACCACCGTGGCATCATGTTACCCACAAGCATTTTGAAATAAAACATATCAGTATGAGTAATTTGCTTTAGTAGAAGGAGATAGTAAAAGGAGTCATCAAGTAATTCTTTCAGAGTGAATTTTGAGGATATTAAGGGTTGCTCTGTATAAGGTGGATTTGAGTCGAACGTGAGAGGGGGAAACATTTGACCATTAAAGATGCTATAAAATTTAAATGCCAAAGCCATTCAAACTCTGTTCTTGTCAGATTTGAAATGACCCTCAATGAAACTTAATGCAAGCCTTTTCTGAGTATGGGATTTAAGTGCCTTTGAAAATTTTACTCAGTAGTTGCTGGAATCAGCTTTCTTTCAGCCACACTGGATGCTACTAAATACTTGTAACATTGACTTGACCTTTTACTGCCAATTGAGTTTGACTGGTACTGACACAATACTTTGTACCACTGCAATTAAAAGCATTCTCCAAAAGAAACAGGAAAAGAAGGCAAAATAAAACCACCACAAAAATTTGTCAACAGAGAAACAGTCTTGAAATATTTCACACGGAGGACTGGTATTTGCTCTGTGGCATAGCATCCTAGAACTCTACTACACTGACAGTACCGAAAAAACCATACCTACACACATTGTGAAATTTCCTTACTTATGGAGGACAGGGATTTCAGAGACCTTACAGTTCCTGTGACAAAACAAGGACATCACCAGTTTGCAAGTAGGAAGTAACTGCCACAGGCCTACAGGAACCCTCCTGTGCTGCACCCCTGAGGTGCCAGTACCGTACATTAATACAGTAACTCCAGAGAGTATTTTTTCCACTTCAGCATTATTCCCTACAAATTTAATCTAAGTATAGACCGCATTACATAGTAGACTTTTCATCTGGGAGCACGAAAGGTTAGTCATAATCTTGGGAACCCTGACCTCCTCTTAGGTATTTAGTACTGTGCAAATTACCTTCTAGGAATTCCCATTCTCTGTGGAGGGCAATGTCTGGTGCTCTCAAGGTCTTAAAGAATTACTCTTAAATACAAGACTCATGATAAAAGTACAGACCATTAATTCATAGTTTTGCCCTCTTTTTTTAGGCAAATAGAATAACAGGAAAATAAAACAATAACATGACTTATTCACCCTGGTCTGTCTTCAAAACAACTGTGATGTTCTACTCAGCTGATAAACTTTGGACTAATTTCTGGGACAATTCACAGCCTCCTTATCTGGGGTCCAATTCTAACCTTAAGCCCTTTTAAGAAGGATTTTCTCTGAATTTAAACTTGCTTTTGCAGCATCAAGTCATGACTTACACCGTAACTCCTACAGGAAGTCTACATTATGCCTTGGGAACGAATGTCCCACGATGCTGAATGAACCAGCTAGTGCCAGCTAGGTTCAAATCCCAACCAGCCACAAACAAACAGTTTGTGCAATTAGAACACAATAATGTGATTAATATCAACATATGCAAAGCAAATCCTTTACTAATTCCTTTCTAACTGGCAGGAGGGTTTAAGTCTCCTGGGCTGATGTAGTGTTTTAGTGTATCCTAAATTATCTACTAATGGTAACTGAGAAACCGTATTTCACATAACTAAATTTAGGAGAACAGTCAAGTGTGCTCATCTCAGCCTCTTACTAACCCTTTAAAAAACAAACAAATTTGAGAACAGTATGTACTTAGTTGGAATAGGTGTCCTGTATGATTTGATAGTATTAAAGCAGTAATGGCAACCATATTACAGGCCTTGGGAAAAAATATATTAAGTTAAAATCTCTCTTCTTCACAGATACCCATGCTTCATTCACCTTTTATAGACAGCATGAACAATCTGCTCCAGTCACCTTACTTATGGGTTTCTTTTAGCCGAAATGTTCTCTCTGGTTTTCTTTCAGGAAGAAAAAATAGTAATTTATTTCCAGGCACTGCTGTGGCTTTTTAAATTGCCAGACTAGTTTCCTTTCTTAATTGAGTTTTTTTCTCAGCAGCAGTTTGTGGCTGTATTTTATAGGACTGATCTTCCATAAAGAATTAGGAATTTTTGCTCACAAAACCAGCTTCTATTATTAAGCCACCAATCCCAGATTACACTTGTCTGTGGTAACTGTTCGTGAGGCCTTTTTGGCTGAAGAAACACACGAATTGTTTTTCTGAAGGGATTTCAGCACTGGGTAAACTTTTGGGAGGGGGGGTAGTAGTGTTATTTGTTGGTTTCCTGGTTCTTTGGTTGTTTTCTCTACACTTCATTCTACCAATGGTTTACAGGTCAGACATTCATTTTAAATTACTCCATTATAACTAGAATTCTTCCTATAAACTTTTCCAAATACATTTGGACATAGTCAATTATAGATCAAAAATTCTATGAACCCTAAAACTGTAAAAACTTTGATAAGGACTGTATTCATACTAGTTTTGATATGCATTACTTCAGAATTCTATACAAGTCGAAATGCTGAAGCTTCCCACAGAAACTTAGATTAGGCTTTCTATCTGACTTGAGCAACAGCAAAAATGGCAATTTTATTTTTATTATCCTCATTTAGACCAAAGGGAAAATAAAATTAAATTAGCTCAACCTGTGCTGCTTTATATCACTTCAAATGCATTCCTCAAATCCCTTTCCTAGACCTTAGTTTTAGACATTTTTTTTTCAAAAATATGTTTCAAGAGTTCAGTTTCATGAGATGATAAACCTAGTTCTAAGATGTCTAAGAAACAAATTTAAAAATGTGCTGGCTTCATGAGGTAAAATACAAATATAATTCCAAGTCGTTGGTTGTTCATATATCTTAATACTCTAAAGGGTAACTTTATTTAAATAATTTATACAAGTTAAGCGTTGTGCACCACTCTGCAACTACAGTTGCTGTGCAGCTGTTACAAAGGCTTTCATGTCAGTCTTTCCTTACCCCCTTTCCTCACAGACAATGCTCTGTTATCCTGAATGCAACCAGGATATTTCTGCCTTTCCTTACTAACAGCACCACAGCGGCTCAACATTGTTAACCAGCAGCATGAGGTCCTGACACACAAATTCAACAGTCTCCAGACTGTTCCCAAGCAGATACTGGATCAACTGAAACTCCAAGGGGAGCACATGTTCTGGAGGGTACTAATGGAAGTGAGAAACAAACTGAACTTCTAGATGAACTCCACAAAAGTGCTTTTGTGTGGACACCTTTGGGAGCAGAAGACCTCAAGCACAATAACCTCTTGGAATCACAGGCAGCACACCAGAGAAGCAAGGGCCTTTGGTACTGCTTTGGAGGCAGGGCCAGTGTAGGCTTTTTGATGCTTACCAGCAAGGTCATAAGCAGCTTGGCCACAGCCAGGTCTCACACAGTTGCCCAGCACCTTACTGTAGGCAGCTGACCAGTGCTGACCCAGCCTCTGAACACCCACCCCCACAGGCATACAAGGAATGCTATCACCAAGTTACACCTTTCTCATAAAAGCTGAGCAAAGCAACTCTCTGCCACTGCTAATTTTGCAGCCACAACTTTTCAGACATCCTTCTGGCAGCTGGATCAAGCTTTTGGTAACCTCTCATCACAAGCCAAAGATACACCTACCACCATCCTCATGTTAGGACTTCCCTCAGAAGCCAAAAGGTATTTCACTAATAGCAGCAAAAAGCCCAACTGCAATAACATCTGCATGTCTTTGCTGTCAAGACAGGTGTGGGTGCAACTCTACCAAATTACAGAGACACTCAAGAGGGTGTCTATTATAGCTTCTCACAAGCACCTTCCCAAACAGAGGAGTGCAGGAGGCCTGAAAGAATAGAAGAGGTGGTCATGTGGGGAAAGAATAACTACACCCAGCAGCTAAGACACATGGCCAGCTGTAGCTCAGTCCAAGGGAAACCCCCTTGCCATAAGCTTCCACTCATTCATTAGTGATGTAAATTCTGGAATTGCCTAGCTGGCTGTCAAGTCTCCAAGCCTCAAAGAACTGAGAAAGGTGCAAGAGATACCAAACGACCATTTCCTAAAACAAGTCCCAGCAATGCTTCTATGCATACAACCCTCCTCCCCACATTTTCATGCTGCATTTTTCACTCAGTGAGCTCAGGAAATATTTCCACAAACATCACTATTTCACATCCAAGGGTCTTCCACCAGTACTGATCCTCTCATGTTTCCAGGCAATCTTCTCTTCCCTGCCATCCTCCTTGCAGAGTCAAATACCACATGGTCCAGGAGTCTGCCACATTTTCAGCATTACACAGACTATGTTGAAAGGCAGCCAGCTGCACCCACCCAAGCTCTAACTCTGTCTGGAGCCTACCACAGTGCTCTGTCTCTGGTGAGCAGGAGCAGTAATGGGAGCCTGCGTGTGTCCGCATTGCCATCTAGAGGATTGCTGCCACACTCCAGTCCATCCACAAACAGTATCCAGGGAAGGACAGGTCAAATGGGCTTATAGCCTGACAGCAGCAGGGCAGAACTGCACATTAGAAGCAGCATGGCCTTTATTCCACGACAGTTACAGAAACAGGAAAAAAAGTGCCCCAAACTCAAGTGCCTCAATCTCAAAAAGAGGCCTCACAGACACAGTGAAAGGATAAATGATGCAGTCTGTGACAAAAGGCAAAATCTGTTTCCACAGCTTTTCATAAAAAACCTCGAAGAGTTGTTTGGGTTTTTAAATCATTTGTTCTAGCTAATGACAGAGGTAAAATTTTACTCCCCTTGATCCAAATCACATCTATCCTGCTAATAGCACAGTATCGATGATCAGAGAATCAATATTCTGAATTTTGGCCTGTCACATTGCTACTCCCTTACTATTCCAATTTATTAAGAACTGACACACCAATAAAACTACTTCACTTTGATCTTTCTGTATTGAAGCATAACCAGCAGGTCCAGGATTCTCCCCCTCTATTCCACTCTTGTGACAGCCCACCTGGAGTACTGCATCCAGACCTGGGGACCTCACCATAGAAAAGTCCATGGATCTGATGGAATGAGTCCAGAGGAGGGCCAAAAATTTGATCAGAGGGCTGAAGCACCTCTCTTCTGCAGACAGGCTGAGAGAGTTGGAGTTGTTTAGTCTGTAGAAGAGAAGACTCCAGAGAGACCTTATAGCACCTTCCTGTTCCTAAAGGAAGTTACAAAAGAGCTGGAGAGAGACTTTTTGCAAGGGCCTGTAGTGATAGGAGAAGGAGGAATGGCTTCAAACTGAAAGAATGTAGGTTTAGATTAGATATTAGGAAGAAATTCATTCTTGTGAAGGTGGTGAGGTACTGGAATAGGTTGCCCAGAGAAGTTTGCATTTCAGTACCAACTTCAACTGCAGTTTGACGTAAAACAAAAGCACATTTCAATAATCTGAACAAAGAAGATAAAACTAAAATGACAAGTCATCTTCCAGTATCATTCATTGTCACCAGAGCAACACATACACTAAGTTTTGGATCTTGCTATGCCACACAAGGGAAAAATAATGTCAGAACATGCATACAGAACATTGAACTGTTCTGTAATTGGTTAAAAAAAAAAAAAAAAAAAAAACAGCTAAAAACCCTGGGACACAGAATATTCTTAGGGCATAATTTTGCATTATTACTAACAGAGAAAATAGCTATTTGTCACCCCATCTTGTCCACTTTCTTCTCCATGCTGCATACTCTCACTGTTTTTCTTCTCTCCTATCTGATGCACACCTGATACCTGAGAGGCTTACTTAGAAAGACAAAGCAGCAGAAAGCTAATCTTACCATTATAACAAATAGTTATATCTTTCTCTGGATTTACCAATCTGTGCCACGTTCCAGAATCAGAGAAACCCCAGTACCTGGGGAGCCTTCATGTGGCAGCTAAAGTTAGATCAGGTAAACTAAACCATGCTGAAATCAAGCTACATTTGACTAAAAGCTACACTGATCTAAACCCACATCTAAACACTGCCATATTTGAGCAACATGAATTTAATTACAAACGATTTTTTTTAATGTGGGCACGGGCAAGAGGCAGTTATTGCTCAAAATTTTCTTAAAATGAAAATACAGCTTACTGATCAGAGTCATAATAATCCATGCACTTCTTCTTTTTGTTATAAGCTGCCACCCTGAAGGGTACAATTTCCAGTGCTCGGAGGCCTGGAGCCATTGTCAGCACTTTGGCCCCATGGGTTGGTTCATACAGATCTTTCCCAGTGTCAGGGTGGGGCATCCCTGCTGGATCTCGCCCTACAATGTAGAAGTTAGCTCCTGCAACCATCCGTGATCTGCAGTGCCACTGAACCTACAACAGAGACAGGAAAAACAATTAACAGAAGAAAATGCTCCAAAAATGCAGCCCTCAAAATGGGCATGCACTCTAACTACCTTCATCAGATGTGATTTTTACTATGGAGCCACAACACAATAAAAAACCAATTATGTTGATAATCATCAAACTTACAGCTAAAACATACTATCCCCGTTTTATTTGCTTAGTAAGTGCTCAGAAAGTTACTTCAGCACTATCTATACATTCAGAAAGAAAAATCATCCATGTTCAGCATTTTCAGCTTGTACATGTGGCAAGGATGTTGTTCAAGGCAGAATTAACACTTAGTCTGCATGAACATTAAGACCCAAAGGACACATAAACGAGGTACACGCTGCACCTGAATGCTTGTAATAGATTTACTTTCTTAAGCAGGTGAATTCATTGCATTTTGATACACCTTTGCCTTACAGAACTGTTTCTTTTCTTCCAAGGCACTTATGAGGAATGTTAAAAACACAAAAAATACTAAATCGATATTCACGAAACTTGTCCATTAAGATTTTTACAGACTGGAAGGACACATCCACCTTGTAGATAACCATATGACCAGCTGCTTGTTCTTCTGTAAAGCACTTGTGCTATAGAAACAGATCTAAGACCAATGACTTTTAAATAAACTATGGAAAACTATTAAATAAAGAATCTCTTTTATTACTGGAACAAACATTCAGGCTGTACTCTGAGGTCACTAGAAATGCCATACAGTCAAGGAGAAAAATTTTATCCTGTTCAGAATAAGGATTGTGGATTTTGTTCCTTCTCACGCATACAAGAATGAGGTAGAAGATTTCTGTTAATTCTCACAAAAGGCCTATAAGGATCCGAAGATTCCCCACATTAACTCACTCTCATGCCTCATCTAGATCTGGACTGCAGTTTTTTCTCTGGACTGAAAGGCAGGGCAAGCTCCATTTGACCAGTCAACTGGCCAGCAGAAAATAAGTGGCATCTGCCTAATTTAACTTCACTAGCAAGATCTCCTATCTATGAAAAAAGCTACCCCAGAGTGAACCTCAGAGCCTGGTCAGAATTTGAACTTCCTGTGATTCAAGGTGGAGGGGAGCAAGGAGGGGGAGAAAAAAAGGAAAAAAAAAAAAAAACCACCGAGATGGAGAATCAATATCCCCTAGAGGAACTGCCCTCAAATGAGAACATTTATTCTTTCTGCTGCTTTCCACAAACCTCTAGGGACTCCACCCCAAGACCTGGCTCCTTAACAAAGTGTTGCCAAAGAATTATTTCATACAAAAGCCTTGAAACAATTCTCTCTGGATTAAGTTTGCCAAAAAATAAACAGACTGCTCTTTTCTTAATATGTGTATAGCGCTCCAACATACAAACTTTTTTGCATAAGAGTCATAAAATTTAAGTATTTTAACATTTGGGACAATCATTTGGTATGTTAACAGATCTTACAATTCCTTCTAAAAAAGACCATAAAAAAGCAGGAAGGATTAATTTATTATCATATCCTTGTAACTGTAAATAAAGGAACCTAGAAACCCAATATTTTCTCCCACCATTTCCAGCAAAATCCTCCAATATAGAAGTTCCTTCATAAGAGAATGTTTTGGTTGGTGACAGAGACTTGATAATCTGCTTTCCAAGGACAAGTAGTCTCCTCTCTCTCTCCATTAAAACAACACAACACACAAACATCAGACATAGCACAAAATATTTCAGTGCACTATCAAAAGGATTTTGTTTTACTTTGAACTCGATGTATTTACCTCAGTTGGTCCTGCGTACATCATGGGGGAAGGGAATATAGCTACCACTGTTGTTTCTGGATTCAGGATTCCCTCCTCCAGTACTGCAGCGTGCTGCTTCATGCGCCACATAAGAGGAACATCATCCTCCTTTGTCCAGCCTCCAAGGGGGTGCAAGAGTAAAACTGGGCGCCGGTAGCCACGTTCCAGAAGTTGCTTATGAGTATCCTGCATTAAGAGAGCGTGCCCATTGTGCACCGGGTTGCGTAACTGGAATGCAAAGACCGCATCTACAGAGAACAAAATGAGACAAAAGATACAAGGAAAGCAAGTTATTTTATCAGGAGTTGTACAACCACAGAAGAATCTTCAGTACGTGCTTTCCTCTGAACTATATTAAACTATAATAGCAGTGGTCACAGGTCATTACAGAATTATTCATTATTACAAAATCACTGTAATGAACAAGCAAAATTAATAAAAAACAACCATACTAAAAAAAAATCAGCTTCCTTAACTTCTGAATTTTCTGCAGAATTACTTTATTTTCTGCAATACCTACAATCTTCTATTTGGATTTTTCACTTGCATACGTATATTATATTCTAAGAGGAAATCAAAATATGCTATCTATCTTAAAGGCTCAATATATCATCAAGACAACAAAAGGACCTGTTTGGAACAAAACTAATAAAAGGGGATTCCTTGCTAAGTTTCCTTCACCTTAGTTTAGTAGATTTTAAGTGTGGTAAGAACAAATCAAGACTAACTGCTATTCCAGAGTATTACAAACCCTTCAATTAAAAAACCTGACTCAACCAGGATTTCTCTCTTCAGCAAATTCAGATGAACTAAAGTACCCTGCAAGACAGCAAAATCACTGTAACTGAGAGGTTTTCCACTACAGAACCAATGAAACCTAGAGAATAGGTTTTTTTCAGATCTCAAATACGTGTTTGTTTAGGGGTTAGCCTACAGATCTTGGATATACTGACCACACAGAACAAAGACAGGAGCTGAGGACCAATTGTGGCTTGCATTCTTGATGTTAATCTCTCTCCTCACATTTAGAAGTGCAGCTGCCTGCCAGTCACTGCCACAGTGAAAGCAGCATGTTTGTTCTCTGCTTTATGATATTCCTCAGCCTCTTACTTACCTGCCTAACACAACTTCTTCTGTGAAAAAAACTGTTTTATTTCTTGTGCAGGAAAGAAACTTGGCACCAGCCTACCTGCACTACTTTCATAAGCCTTGTTCCCCAGAAGCAGCATGGAACAGACTAAAAAATAGCAGAGCATGAAAGCTCAGCACTCAACCATACCTCTGAAGTTTTAGCCAAACATGATATTTAAATCACATTTTACCACATTTTTGCATTATCTTTTCTTGCATTACTGACATGTCTACAGCACATGGAAAGATAAAGTTCAGAACCTCAGGCATTACCAGCTTCTATTATGTATTTAGGCAATGCAATGCAATGCCTGAGATTATAAAAATTATTGCTATTAAAAGCAAAGAATGCCACCTACCAGAGCATTCAAAATCTTCATCCTTGAAACAATGCCAGCCTCAGTAGTAGCAGCAGACATTTGGATAAGCCTCTGCAGGAAGAAAGAAAGCAAGAAAAACTTACCGGCATTCATTTCCTTGAATTTCTGCCTTAGTTCAGCTGGAGTGAGACGGTATTGATCAAGTCCATCATTCCAATAAATACGGTCAAGGACCTGTAGATCTCCCCCTACAAGCCAGTTCCCTTGCTCCATAACCATCTAAGAAAAGAAAGGAAAGTCCTTGTCAGGTTTATTTATCAGATTCTCCTGACTATCTAGATCATTGCAATGGGGACACATCTTTACCAAGGAATGAGTTCCAGGTTAATTTTATTTGACAGTCGAAAGTAAAGCATCAATGTGAAAAAATGAAAGAAATTCACTGGAACATAGTCCAGACGTTACACCAAGATGTAGGAGAGATGCCCCAATCTTCAATGGGCAGATGCCTTCCTTTCAAAATTGAGATAATAAATAGAGATGCAAATAGCCAATATTCTTAACCAACACTGCATGACAAACAAAGATAGTGTCTGGAAAGCCTTGTTTATTACAATTTATTTCGTTTTTTACTATATATACATTAGTATATATTTTTATTCATATACATTTTTAAATTTAATTACAATCTATAATTTCAATGAAGTTGCACTTTCTAGTTATTGGTCAAAGCAAATGCTGTTGCAGTATCACTCTGTAGTTTACAAGACTCTCGTCAGCAATAAAGTACCAAACAAAACAATTCTCATTAACTACTCATCCACTTTAACCTAATACTAAAATCAGAATCTTTGAAGTAGAATAGCTTTTGGATTTGTTTCATGGTAGCAGTTTACCCAAGTAACAGATGTTGGACAGTCACTACACTTCTTTTTATATCTTTAAATATCACCTCACCCTTTCTCAAAAAATAATTATGGCAAGCTGCTTGACATACTCTACAAATGGCCACAGACATTACTTGGAAATTTTTAACTTCTAGGAATGCATTTTCTTTTGAAGATGGAATCACACAAAGCTTTCAAGTTTCATACACATTTCGGATAATTTTTTTAGCCTTATGTAACTTATAATTGACAATAAATCTTGATATAACAGAAGATACTACATACTAAACCCAAAAGCCAAGATGTGAAAATTAAGCATGAGTTTTTCAATTTATTTTTCCTTTGACCTGCTGGAATTAAATGATGACACAGTAACCATTCCCTTCCTGAAGAAAATGCCAGACTTTGACATCTTACCAAGGCGCAGGGAAGGTGTGATAATGATATGAAGATGAGAAAAATCCTCACTACAGAATCTCTCAGGTACCCAAATATTTCTGATTAATTAAGGGCCACCAAATTCACGTGGTGTCATGTTACCACTACACACCCCAGTACAGGCATAAGAACAGTTTCTCATCTTCTACATAGCAAGTCATTCAAATTTTGCCTGCATAAGATTTTCTTAGAATTTATTAAATCTGTGCTATGTTTTCAAAAAAGGGGTAGTCTTATGTTCAACATCATAGACCACATCAAGGGCTTTGAAAATCTTCTGTTAGTCACGCAGATACTTTTACAACAGTTCAAAAGCTCTCCCTTTTCAAGAGCAAGCTCATAATTTGGGGATTTTCTTGATTTCTCTTTATCTAATTTTAAGTCACACCTTTAAACAAAAAATACCTCAGAGACAAATGGGGAAACAAACATATTTTGGCTCTGCAGAGCTAAGATGCAACATTCACATCAGCTTGCATAAGCCACCACAGCATCATGGTATGGTACAATTAGAACATTTCAGTATGACATACACATAAGGCCAAGATAATAAAACATAACAAACGCAATGGATGGGAAATTACTCCCCAGAGGCTTAAATGATTAAGTCTCCAGGAATAGGGTCTGTTTCAAAAACATCTAAAGCAGGCAGGTCTCACGTGCTCCACATGCAGGCAGAAAAGAAGTTTTCTATCCTTCACAAAGCATGTATCCACTGATTAAGGAGCTTTGATGATCCATCTGGTGACACAGAGGGATGTGTTTCCTAGGCACACTGGAGGGCAAAGTTCCCTCTTCTGTAGCACAGATTCTACAGTATATTCTAAATTCATTTCATGTGTACATATCGACATTGGATTTTCACACTAAGCACAGACTATTCAACAGCTGCATAGAAAAAAATTACCTTTGTTTCTGCTCAGATACTTTAATTAATTTTCAAAGTAGTTTTTTTGTCAAAGTACATCAGTCATGGACATGCACTTCACTTAATTTGCAGCTCCACAACAGTACAGCAAACAGGACTAGATTGTCAACTTTTAAACGCACACCTTGATATAGGGATGTTCCTTGCAAGTTGTTCCCCATTGCCTAGCACAGCGTTCCTCTTTCCTGTGCTCGTAGAACTCTGGATTACGGAGAATGGCAACGCGGGAACCTTCATACACCAGTGCAATTGCTGTACACCCATCGAGCCTTTCTTTGTCTTCTTGGGTAGCTGTTAGCACTATAGGCACTGACAGATTAATAACTCCCCCTGCAGACAGAAAAAAAAAAGCCCTTTATCCTTAGTAACAGTCATCAATGTTGTTATGAAAATCTACCTAATTAACAGGTTAATTTTAAGGCTCTAAGTGTATTACACGGCTGGTAGTTGAACTTAAAAACTTATTTTAACAGGGATTAAACAACTTTTAGAATGAACTCATGCTTCCAGAAGACATATGTGCTATAAAATTGAGCAAAAACTGAGGTTTGATAAAGAGTGAACACAGTACTGAAAACAGCAAGTACTTAGAGCTGCACACAAATATTTAAACAGTGAGGACACTACTTTTTGGTAATCTCAAATTAATACCTTTCTCAAGAATCTACACAGAAGGTAGAAATACACAAATAACTTTTTAAAATAGATCATCTAAAACATCAGACAAGATTGCTACTGGAGTGGGTTATTAGTAAAAAGGAAATTATATTCTCAGTAGACATACTTCTGGCCCCGAAGAAAAAAATCAGTGCAATAGGAGCAGACAAATGGACCCAAGTAGTTAACATTCATAATTCAACTATTTCAAAAGGTGACTTCTGTTGTTTACTTAAAACTGTATTCAGATTCAAGCATTCACCTTTCAGAAGAAACTGCTGAGTCAGGCAAACATTTTGCACAGCTTGTTCACCTGAAAGTTTACCAGCTACTTTACTTCTAAAACTAAGCCAATGTAGCTGAATTTTAAGGTTATGTGTGGTCCTCATTTTTAAGCACCTACTTCACTGCCAGATGCTGGAAGTCTTGTTTTTCTTTACTACAAGAGTGAGATTTGAGAAACCCAGTGGAGTAAATATCCTAAGTCTTCTACAAAGGCTTGGGTTCTAATAAGCGTATGCTTAAGAGTAAAACTTTTGGGTGGCCTCCAGGAGAAAAGTCATAGACCCTTTAAAGTTAATGAAGGTTTTGGCATTTGCCAAGACTCTAAAATAAGGCTAATTTTGCTATTCTTTAAGCAATACATTTTTTATTAGGAAATTAAAAATTATAAAGCTGGATGAAAAGTTTAAGAAAAAAATAGGTCCCCCGTCTTTCATAGCACAATATGCATAATGCATGCTGTGCATCTCCTCCTAATTTCAGTCTTGGTGCCCCACAGTTATTTTCAAAGCAACTGGGTCATAAAATGGAGTTTGGCAGCAGTCACAGAGAGTGGTTTGACACCCCAAAATTGACAATTTAAAAAAACCTTTTCCTTTGCAAACAAGTACATAAATATTTCAAACTAGGAAGAGATCTCAAACCTGTTGTTTATTAAAATTTTGTCCATTACCAGCAATAAACATATAATGTCTTTTACATTTTTCTTCAGCCACTGTACAAATTAGAAACTTAGGCAAGGTAGTGAAGCAAGTCTGTTAAATCACAGATGAGCACAGTGTCAGGATGAGACTTTCAGACAACTTAATCTTTCAAGGGAGATTATCAACACATCTGCACTGATCTCCATAGCCTAGAAGTCAGCCAGTATGAACACTACGTTTAAAGCCCAGAGGATGAGATGTATTGCAGGTAATAAACTATCTCCCTGTCTTCAGAATCAAAGCCCTGCAAAATGACTTCTTCTGTAAGACCCAGAACTAGCATACCAAGCAAGGAGGAAACTTTCAGGATGTTGTTTTGACTTAACTGTTGCCATTGCTGCAAGTAGCAAAGCAGCTTAAAAGCAATCATATTTTTCTGAAAAGATTTTCACATATAAGTGTTGTAGTAAAGATCTAAATAAAGGAAATCAGTAATAGGAAATCTAGAAGAACATGACTGTTTTATTCAAACTTAGAACTGAAAATTATTTCCATCAGTAAGTTATTTTTCATTACTCATAGCTTTTGTAGCAAAGATGAGATACTCAAAACAACTGCAAAAGAAGTTTAAAAATTGTTATATTGTTATATCTGAAACACTCACCTATCCAAGGTCTTAAATGCCTTATAAAAATCCTGATTTACAGAAAATTACAGGACAGAACTAGAACCTACAAGCTATTTTATTCGCTGAATGCATTGCATGTCATCTGCAGAAGACTTTCCACCTGGATGGATGTACAGAAGGCAAATGAAATGAAAACAAAACTAGCAGTCCAAAATTATACTGCAAACTTTAGATACTCCAAAATAGCAGGATGGCTTTATGTTGTCTAGGATAGTACCTGTGAGACTTAGAGAAAAGGGAATTAAGAAATACAAGAAGGACATCTGTATCATAGAATTGAAAGACAAGTGACTTCTTTTTCTTCTGCTATTTGGTCTCTAGCAAGACAGGAGTAATGCAAAAGGAAGCATGAAGATCAGAAAAAGGCTGGAGTAAAACAGAGCCTTCAAAGATGAATAAATGAAAAATGACAGAGGATGGCAATCAAATTCCAAAATCTGAGGATGTTATGAGTTATTCACTACCTTAACTAAGTTCTTAGCCAACTGGAAATGCAAAATAAAATTTATTCATTCATCATCACAGGATAATTACTAAGTCATAGTAATTTAATTACATGTGACAATTGTTCATTCTCAAGCCACATACTCAAATTCTGATTTCACACTTGCAACAGCTCCAGCACTCAAGTCAGTTTGTTGTCCTTTCCTTCATTACTAGTACAGAAGAAAACTTTTGGTACACAGAGCTAAACAGCAATGAAACTGCAATTCCAAATTCTAAGATCAATTTCTTCAAAACAAATTAGAAGTGTGCATTTTAGAATTAAATGTTTTTCAAAAACTAAGATATTTGAAAAAAAAATCGTAAAGGCAAAAAGACAAAATATTCAAATTCTAATATGATGGTAGGTATAAAAATAATAGAACCATCAAGTTTAAAACTGGTTATTATAATATTCTATTCTCTTATCCCAGACCTCAAGTTGTGCACAAGACTGATAATGTGTGACCACACCACCACTAAGAAGCAAAGCATCTAAAATATTTTAGAAGTATGATTAGTTTGCTTGGTTTTACAAAGGGTGTGTTTTGCCCTACCATCAAGGAGACAGTCAAAGTGAAGGCACTGGAGGTATTCTCTCTCTCTCATAAAGCCATTCAGGGGTGTTGCCCAACCTTCTGCTAGCACTTGTACCCACTGCATATCCACCTTGTAAAGAAATGAAGAAACAGATTTAGAGCAGATAAAAGTTGCTGCTTAATTACTGGCATCAGTTATTAATCATAAAAGATCATGATTTAATTCTAAAATGCAGGACAATATAAATGGAAGATTTCTCAGTACTACAGTTTTTAATCACAAATAATTTAAAAGTTTCTACAAGTAAGGAAAAAAGAACAACTTGTTCCTCACTGTTCATATTTTTGGCTGTTTTCCAGTCCTTATACTGGATCAAATTTCCATGTGCTAAAAAAATCCAAACCAACAAACACACAACAAACTTTATTTGTAAATCTTGATAAAATTCATCTTAACAAAGTTGGGGAATCCCACTTGCCTTTATTTAACAAAAGAAGGTAACAAAGACGTTTAAAAAAAAAAAAAAGGAAAAATAATAACAACACACAAAATTACCACAAAAAATATGAGAATTATGGTGTAAATATTAAGAGGTCTAATCTCCAAACAAATGAGAAATAAATTTTTTTCATAAACCAGTGAGACAATCCAGAAGTTAAATTCTCCCTGGACTAGTACTTATTTTAGCAGGAGATATCAGTTTACACAGGATTTCCTTCCTTAGCTCTCAGTCACACTATGACTTAGTGTGTGGTCTCCATCACTTCTGCATGTGCAATACTAAGACTTGGTCAAGTTTGTGACAAGGACAGGCTTTGCTTGTGCAAGTCTCTTTTGTAAAGGGCATGACTAATTTTATTACATGGTTTAACTTACACTGAGGAAAGTACAAAACACAGTTTCTTACCAAGCTTACATTATATACTTGTTTGATATTTAACAAGCCACTGGTTGGGGGTGGAGGGAGAAATTATTTGTTTTTCTAGATAGGGAGCAATTTAGAATGTGACACTATCAATGTTTAATAATGGTGACCTTAATTGTTTATTCCTCAACAAAGCAATGAATAGTTTTACACAGACATATGTGAAAAGGAATTAGTAATATGTGGTGAAAGGAAGTATTAATATTCATTACTAGTAGAAGACCAGGTAAATTTTAAAACTATTTAGTTCAGTGCTTAGTATGTCACCCCAATCCTTCAAAGTCTACTCAATACAGATGCCGAACTCTGAGCTTAGTCAGCTCCTAGATCAAATGCTTAGCTCAAAGTTCCAGTAATACTGTCAAAAAAACAGTGAAAAAACGCATGGATTGTATCCCTGTATAGGCTTAGTTCTTCAGAAAAATGAATTAGGTAGAACAGAAACACAGCCAGAAGCCACTTCATCTAATTGATCTCAGCTGAAAAATAATGCATTTAACCAAAATAAGAAAAGGGTTGATCAAGTTGATCCATGCTTTTCCACATTCTCTCTGCTGGAAACCAGACGAGTATGTATGAGTACGTTCTAATCAGAAAAAAAGCGCAATAAAGTACATCTGATCATCTGTTTGCAACTGTTTGAGTTTGGTATACATATTAAAAGTTATTGTTGTTCAGCTGAAGACAACCAACAGGAAGAATCAAGAAACAGTAACTGATTTCCCGCCTATTTCTAGGCAATTACAATTCAAAATAAAATGGTCTCTGCAAGGAAACTAAAAAAAAAAAAGTTAGCAATCCTTCTAAAAGCAATTTCTCATACAAGACATTTAAGGCATGGTTTACTCCATGGATTTGGGGGGAGCGTGGGAGAAAATCACCGTAAATTTTATCTCCAGGCTAGGGACAAACTAAGTAACACTACACCAGACATTGTTCATGACATTAGGAAGATTTAATTATCTCTGGTAAGTAAACAAAGAAAACACAGGTGCTGTGCTTTCTCTCAAGGAAAGATGGAAAAAGTGCATCAAGCTGTATTCTGTAAGCAGTACAGGTATTTCAGCTACATCTACTTACACACTAAGCAACAGATCAGACTTTCAACTGCAGCAGAGGCACCTGAACACACAATACCTTATTTATTTCCAAGGTTAACAGAGACTCAGCATCAGTTTTGGCCAACTGTAGCTTGTTTTCTGGCACATAAAGCTCTTTCACCTCGTAAGAGGCATCCACTGGTACAATGTCCTGTATAAAAGGAATAAACAGAACTTAATGTTTGCTCAGAATGCCTCTTGGGCACTGAACATACGGCAAGAAGTAAAATTCTAATGTTGCACTACACAGTAGCAAGAGTGTATTCATTACGCAATTTTTACTCATTTAAAAGCCAGCACTGTTCCAAGATTATGACAGATTGCTAGTTACTCAAACCAGCAGATTGGCTAAAGTGAAACATTGTGACAAGAAATTTTTTCTAAACCTTAAGTAACCCATACAACATTTGCCTAGTAAATATTTAACCACTGAATTGAATGAAGTTTTTATGACTTATTAATGCCTACATTATCTACAGTAGAAAGGAAGACTCTAGGCTTTTACACATGCTGAAGAAGTAAAAAAAGTTTTAGAGACTGAGCATTTATGAATTTAAGACATTCACTACACAAGATACATTGGAAATGATAACATGAAAGTAAAATAAATAAAGCTCCTTCTCTACTGAAAATTAATACCTAAGTACAAATTAAATGTATTTCCTACAGCTAATGACATACCACCAGTATTTTCATCTGTATACTAACTCTTAAAATATTTAAATCTGGTATCATCTGTGCATATATATGCAATGAACTGAAATCTAGCTCTGTAAGCAACATATCCATTTTTTATTTGAAAAAAAATTCAGTTTTCCCCCATGGGTATTAAACAAGATATTCTCACTTCACAATGCTCAACACTCAAGACCGTAAACTTGTTAGAAGATATTAACACAAAGATAAAAACATAATTAAAGAAGAGAGATGGTCATCATGATAAAACTGTAAAGAGTCTCCTCCAACAAAGGATGGTGTAATATATCAAAACCCAATTTGATTTTTTTTATATCAAATTTATATTTGATATATTTCAATAGCAAAAAATCTGTGAAAAGAGGCTGACTGGCCTTTTTAAGATATATTTTTCAGTGTTTGAGAAACCTTTGTAAAGTAAGGCTTTACTTTTTGAGAAAAAAAGCTCACCCTTAGAGAAGGGTATATACAGACCCATAACAACAATTAATAAATTATCTTTACTTTTCCAGTATATGCAGGCCAGAGTAAATTAAATAGGCCAGATTAAATATGCTTGTAGAAAACACAGGAATTTCAATGCATTTATCAGACCCTAGGCATTACCTCCACGGAAAGTAAAACAAAGGCAGTAGAATGCTGACAAGTGAGAGATAAAATGACTATGGGAGTTACAAGATGTTATGAGTCTCACTGGCTGTTGCATAATTCATATCCTCAAAGACACATCAAAAGAAGACAAATCAAACTAGCACTTAGAAATGGTGTTTTATAAGGAAAAGCTTATAGGTCCATTACGTATCAGACATAATTTTGGAAGCAAATTTTATTGCATTGTAAGTTAGGCAAGACCTGCCTTTTGTTTTCTCTGCCTGAGCAGCAGCATTACAGCCCAGGAGAGCTGCAGGAGACTCCTGCCACAGCAACAAGCCCAGAATCAAATGAAGGCATTGCCTCCTGTAAGGAACACTATAATGATGGAGTGCACATTATGCTGCTTCACACAAGATTTCCCTCTGGACCCTACCTCATTACCAGGCTAGGGTGGCCCAATTTTACAAACCATCAATAGCTTAAAATAAACATGCCTATTAAAAAGATCTCTTCAAGTATTATCCTGGTTTTAGTGTCCCACTAATGGGCAAAACAATGGTTTCACAATGCAGTTTCTGTCAACAACCTACTTCATTATACAGATGTAAACAGCTTGAAGACAGTTCCAGCAACTGACTCTCACATTTAGAGAACTTGTAGGATTAGTAAACCTAGACCCCCATTGCACACGTGAAAGTGGTACTTAAAATAACAACTTAGATTAAAAAAAAAACCAACCAAACAATAAAATCCGCAACAAGAGGAATCCATGCATCTTTAAACTGCATGAATTTTAGGAATTAGGAAAATGCTAGGCTAGCAAGCCATCTAGTGACCATTCTAAGGCATCAATTTTACTGAAAGCCTAATTCTACCAAAGGACAAGTTACAGAATATTCCTCAATATTTATTATTTCTCAACACGTTCATATAAAAAATGGCAAAATGATATATAAAAAAACTAGATGCTTTATGGAAATGTGCCTCCTCACACTGGGGTGGTGGGTTCTTTGCTGATGCTGATTGCCTCTGGAGATCATCCCGTCCAGCCTCCTGCTCAAAACTGGTCCCACTACAGCAGGCTGCTCAGGACCCTGGCCAATCAAGCATTTAATATCTCTAAGGACAGAGCATCCACAAACACTCATACCACCTTGTTCTAATAATTGATCATCTTTATAGCAAAAGGTTTTTTTCCCCCTATGTCTAATTTTAATCTCCCATATTTCATCTCATGTCTGCTGCCCTTCATCCTACCATTGTGCACCTCTAAGAAAAGTCTTCATCAGTCTTCCCTGTACCCTCCCATTTGGATGATAGAAAGAGCAACAAGAACTCCTTTAGCCTTCTCTTCTCCAAGCTGAACAAATCCACTTCCCCTCAGCCTCTCCTTGTGCAGTGACATACTCCAGCCTCCTATCATCTCGGTGTGACCTTCTGCTCAACTGACAGAAGCACATCAATGTCTGTTTTCTTCTGGGTGAGGGAGAAGTACACAAACCTGGACAAGGTATCCAGACAAGGTCTCACAAGCACCACATAAAATTGCAAAATTGCTTTTCCCAAGCTCCTGGCTATGCTCTTGTTATTTACAGTAGAGCCTGCAGGTAGTCTTCTCTGCAGCACAGGTACCTGTTTTCATAATGCTAACAAATGTTTTTACAATGCTGAAAATTTTATTTCATAAAATCATAGAAGCACAGAATGGTTTGGTTTGGCAGGGACCTTAAGGATCACCGAGTCCCAGTCCCCCTGCCATGGTCAGGGATACCTTCCACTAGACCAGGTTGCTCAAAACCCCATCCAACCTGGCTTTCAACACCCCCAGGGATGGGGCATCCACAGCTTCTCTGGGCAACTTGTTCCAGTGTCTCACCAGGCTCACAGCATGGAATTTCTTCCTAACATCTAATCTAAACTACCTTCTGTCAGTTTAAAGCCATGTCCTATCCCTAAATGCCCTTATAAAAAGTCCTTCTTCAGCCTTTGTATAAGCCTTTTTGTTCAAACTACAGGAAATCTACAGAAATTATATTCTCAAGATAGCACTGCATTAATATGGTCTAAAAACAAGATGTGCCTATTTAGCCTTGCCTTTATTGCATTGTCTCTTATTGAACTAAGTAACCACTAAGGTAGCTTGCTATTCATGATTCTGTTATCTTCAAAGAAAAGGAAAAAAGTGCTAAATGTGCCTTAAACACAGCTGACTGGGCTAGGTGCCAGCAGTCAGCACTGTGTACCAATGCAAGACTTCAGGGATCACTATCTTGGCACAGGCGACATTGGTTTCTACAGCTGTAAAACACACTGAATTGTTCTCAGTAGGAGGCACGGGGCCCCCCACAGTCAGGAACTGCCACCTCTCATAGGCAGGACTCCTACACACTTCTGCTTTTTTCTTCAAAAACAAAAAAATTCAGATGGGAATTTAGGCAAAAATCTAGAATTCTCTTATGGTTTTCTGCCCTGTCTTATCTCCTGAGCAACTCTGAGCAAGTAGTCATCCATGAGGAGTTTTCTTGAAAATTTCAATACAAGAGACTAAATCTCTCCAGAGATGTACTTACACAGAGGGTTAAAACTAACTCCGTGCTGGCTACATGATGAGGTCTTTGCTTGTGTCAACTTCAACATTTGGTGGAGCTTTACTCAAACTACTGTCTATACCCTGAATTTCCAAAATATCCAACTGACATAAAAAAGCATGAGTAATTGTCTGCAAGAGTATCTCAAAATAAATAGTTGTCTGGAATGTCATCCACTACCCACTGACTATAGACAAGAGTGTAAGGAAACACATTTCTTCTACATGAAGATTAGCAAATTCTAGGGGTATGGTTTCAAGAGGATAAAGCCATCTCTTGGCTGCCTTCACTTTTAGTGTTGGGTTTGGGGTTTTTTTGTCTATTTGTTTTGTTTTCTGTGTGGGGTTTGTTGGGAGTGGGGTGTTTTAAGTTGGGTAATGAGCTGAATCCACATATCAGGCAACAGGAGAAGGCTGGGAGACTTCTCAAAAGGGATGGTGTAGATTGCAGGCATGAGCATGAAACAGACCTACCTCTTCAGAAGCTATGAACCATAAACTCAGCTCAGCCATGCGAAGAAGATCAGCTTCCTGAGCTGCTCATTACACAATTGCAGGACCACTTTTACTAGTGCAAGAAAAACAGTGGAAACAAGGGAAAGCAGACACAAGCACAGCAGCCCCTATTTAAGCGAGATCAAACCACGAGTAAGAGCACGCCTGTCTCTTCACATCTGCAGTATATATTAACTTGTACACTACAGAGACAACATAAACTCAGATGCTTAAAATTGGTTGCTAGCATTTTTAGGTCAGCATTCTCTGTTGGTTCTGTAGCAACTGAGACAGCCTTCTCTCCCTTCCAATTATTGATATAAATTAATTTTCCACTTGTCCAAATCTTATTTCACTTGGAGATCAATGTTGTGCAATGTTCAGGTTTAAAAAGGAAACACACAATAGGACAAGTTTAAAAGTCTGAATTGAAAGATTTATAAGCCTTTAACTCTCAAAAACTGTCTTTGTTTTTCTCAGCACTTACATTCATATTGCAGGCACAAATACTTCGAAAAAAAGTTTCTAAGATATGTCTCCATTTCTGCTCACCCTCTCTTGAAGAAGTTCCACAACTTGTTGTATACAATCATTCACATCACAGGAATCAGTCTTCAGCACAAGTTCTGGGGCTTCTGGTTTTTCATACTCAGAGTCAATCCCAGTAAAACCTGTAGAACATAAGACAAAAATATTAGGTGACTTCTTCCTAAAAAGATGACTCAATTTTAAGGCTGTTCACAGACAGTTTTCTATATATAAATCAACACAACAGGCAAGAACACAAGAGTTTTAGCTTCCTTAATACAGGATTTCATAGGGAAGTCAGCTGTTTTTTTCTTTATCAGCCCCTTTGCTAATCATACTACCTGACTGCATCAAACTTCAGCATTCTGCAGTACATACATAGCACTTTTTTCTTGGTGAAGCTATTTGACTTTTACTGTGAATAAAGAAAAGAGCACTGGCAGAAGAACTGTGCATATCAACCCAGAGCTAGTCATCCATCCACTGTCCTTCATTATCAGCTGATTGCTGCTCTTAAAAAAAATAAAGAAAAGATGAAAAAATATTATGGTTATCCGGTATATATGTAAATTTACACTCATACCACCAAGCAGTACTCTGAAGTAAGGAATCAACACCTATTGCATTAGTTTAGCTAATATACTTATCTCAAGGTAGCTGCTAATGTAAGATTGACGAGTGTATTTATTATAGTTACAATAGCTGTCACAGACTGTACAAGCTACCAGTGACACTTGTTCTGGCCTACTTAGCTTGCAATCTGCTTTGAAATCGTGGAGATTCTAACCACTCATGCATAAACGAGGAGGAAAAATCAAGCCCAAAGGCAAAGAGTATAAGCATTACAGGTCAGATCTGCATCAGGAATATCAGCTGGACTACAACAACTGAACATCTGCATCCTCCACAAGTGCAAATGCAAACATTAGAACTCCTGGTTTTCACTTCAGATTTAAGTACCCTCAAAACTAGCAGTTTAGTTCCTCACCTAAGAAAAATATCAATTACTGCAGTACCCCATGTGATAAAGAAAGGCTGGCATCTTTTCCAAAACCTGTACAGTTTAGAAGGATCTGATTACCGGAGGAGCGGGAACAGCAGGCAAAGAAAGTGTCCCATTATCATTGCCAGAGAAAAATAAGATAACAGTTGCTGACATTCCTTGTGAACTGGCAAGTTTGTTTAATTTTCATCCTTCATATATCAGATAGGTCATGAGATACAGCCACTGCTACACCAACTTGTAACTTACTCAGACACTGTTTACTTCACTACCACTTCTACAGGAACACAATTCCATTATGGGGTTTGTAAAGTTAAAAAAATACTAGGGATATTCTACAGCACAAATAAGCATTCTGTACAGAACTGTATCTTTGTATTGTGCCAGCTCAAGCCATCTTGCTTTGATTTTGAACAAATCTTAGCTCAGCTTTATTCCTGGTGTTACATGAAATATTGTGTAGTACTAGAAGCATCAAGCAACCACTCATATGGAATGTCTTAAATTTCTTCAATTTTATATCACTTTTGATTAACAGTGAATTCATACAGCATCTGCAAACTCCACCCCCAAAAGTGATTACTTTAAAAACTGCTTTGCTACTAAATACAGAGCTAGCTATCATCAGTCTCTGCAAACTATAATGTAACACAGAGCAAAGCAGCACTTGAAACAACACTTGCAATGTATGATTGCATAGCTGAGCTTTTTTTAATTGCAGTTTATACTTAAATCTTGACCTGAGGGTGGGAATAGGAAATAATGTTCATGGGCACTAGAATAGAACACTGATTTAAAAGTTAGTATCTTCAGAAGTGTTCTTAATGGTCTTTACATGTAGACAGTGGCCTTGCCTTACTTTTTGGAAGATACTAGCAACTAGCAACTAATGCAGTTGTTTAAAGACTTTAGAAAAAATCAGTCTCTTTTTTAACTGGTCAATGGCCACACAAAGGAGACAGACTATCTTCAACCATTAAGTGGTTTCTATTGCAACCTTTAAAGTGCTCAAGGTTTTTTCTGTGTGAGGTTAGCCACTTTTACCCTTTTACTGTCCTACACACTTAACTAGTCAGTTCCATGAGTCAGAAGTCAATTTCAATTTTCTTCTCAGTCCTGTCCTGAATCCATGCTCTTTTTAAGGGTGGTACACTCAGATTTGGGCACATCCACTTACATGACGCCAAATTACACCAATGTTTCACTTATGCAGAAAGATGTGATTACATCTAGGTTCACCTTTAATTTCTCCAGCCCTGGCTTTCTTATAGAGTCCTTTAACATCTCTCTGCTCACAGACATGCAATGGGGCATCCACAAATACTTCAAAAAAAGGCAAACTTGCCCCTTCATGAATTCGTCTGGCATTATTACGATCCTGAAAGAAAACAGAAGAAAAATCCTAAAAGGTTGCCCCCACATATTATTACTGGTTTTTAACTTTGAAGTTCATTTTAAAGAAGCTGACAGCACAATGTAAACAAGCTTTCAAAGTCAGAAAAAAAGAAATGTGATTTGATTACCTGATGCCCTGCAAGCTACATCACTTTGGCTACAGTACATCACATGGTAAGAGCTGACAGGAAGATGTGAGGTATTTTACATTAAACTTGATTTATTACAAAAAACCAAAAGCAAACCCAGCCAACAGGATGCAGGATTTTCTATACCTTTACATATATATCTGAGGAATTACATCTGCCTAGCTGAGTACAGCCAGGAGGTGTTAGCTTGCTGCTCCTAATACAACCAGCCTTCTCTCCCAAGCACCAATTTTCCCTACAGTCCTTAATCTGACAAGACTTGTGTAGCCAAAATATCGTATTATTTGTATTAATTAATTTTATTGTATTATTTCTATGGCTTGCCAAGCACTGGAACAATATTGGTGACTTTCACTCACAGAAAAAAAAGCCTTCCAAAATCCACTAAAATCTTCTCTTACTAAATATTGTTTATTTTGTTATTTTCCTCATATCTAGAGACTTCTGTTTTCCTGTAGGATTTGAGTTCCCCAAATTATTATCAGAAGAACTGTTTGTACTACTCTAACCAAAGAAATAACACATTCTTGTGCCACGAAACAGCAAAGCTTAAAGTCCCTGGGCCATTCTTCAAGATACTTGGGTGTTCACATACCCTTTTTGTCCCTCCCCCCAGGTTCTCATGCACAGATGAAAACAGTCTTCACAAAACAATGTGAAAGTGGATTTATGTTAATTTTCAGTATTATATAACGTCATGTTGTAAACACAACGTGAAATAAAGTAAAAAGAACCTACAGGCAATTAAAACACCTTTCCCTCAAGCCACTTGGTAAAAATAATGCTCTCACCAATCACTCATTAAAGGAAAAATTGCTTTTAAAAGCAATTTAACTGAGTCTTCAGGTTAAGTGTACACATAGTCTTCATATCTATAAAGTACTGGAATCTACATGGATCAAATGGGATATTACAATTTTAAGAGACTTTCTTGGAACATCATTTGAGCTTGTTTGTAATATTAGAGTAATAATTCTGTCTAATGGACTGAAGGATAGTTCCAGTTATAGAACTAATGTAAACATTTTATATTTAAGATAAGTATTTCTGTTTTGAGTAATCACCTCCATAAAGCACAAACATCACCAAAAAAAGCAAGTAAGTATTTGATTCTGGCTAAGTTTGAGAGGGATTTCTATAACTGGAATTCTGAGCGACATTTTGCACTTTGCATTTCAACCAGAGGTTTTTCACACTTACCTGAGCATAAGGAGAGATGAAACTAGTAATGCACACCAAACCAGCATCTGCAAATAATTTAGCAACTTCAGCAATACGACGGACATTTTCTTCTCTGTCTTCTGGTGTGAAACCCAGATTCTTATTAAGGCCTTGGCGAATATTGTCACCATCCAATGTGTAGCATGGAATACCATGGCATACTAAATACTCCTCCAGTGCCATGCTCACTGTAGTCTTCCCAGCACCAGATAGACCTAAAATATTCAATAATAATATAAATGTTATAAGCATAGAAACAGGTTAAGTCAAATTGTATCTAATGTGTATTATGAAAACCCTAAAGTGACAGGCATCAGCAGCGATGCCTTTTGGATAAGCTTACTTGGAATATAAGCCAAGTGGCTTTTACACAGACAATAGGTGTAGAGAGAGAGTAAGGTGATGGGGAAGATGAAACAGGAGAGCCTTATAAATATAACTGCTTAGATTTTGAGAATATGAAACCTATAAGTGAAATAGAATTAAGAGTAAAGTTCGATGTCTAAAAAGCCAAGCCTCAGTTACTGAACAACTGAGAAACAATAGTATGGCCAGCTAAAGGCGATCCCCCCTAAGTCAAAAAGTGCCTCTCTCCTTATCAAAGGTCCTAAGGTCACATAGTATGGTGATGTAATGATCCTTATAGGCTGTATGTAAATGCTATAGGATTTGTGTCTTGTACTAGATTGGTTAGTGTAAATTAGAATATTCAGTAGAAAAAGAGATAAAGTATCGGGAACTTTGCGTGCTCGCTCTCTTGCTCTTGCTCTTTCTCTCTTGCTCTTGCCTTTCTCCTCTTCTCCTTCTTATCTCTCTCGGGCCTGCTCAGAGCTGCGGCTGGCAGCTCTCAGCAGGCCCCCTATACCCACGCCCTAAGCAATAAACCGCATTCCTCAAGACCAGCCTGGGCTCCAGAGATCTCTCGTCTCCGTCCGTTTCACCACCGTCCCAACCGTCCACACCCCATTCCTACAGTAAGGCACAAAGTTAAGTGTGCAGTTTGAAGCAGGTAAGAGTTTGGCCTTGAGCTCTGCTGCTGCTGCTTATAGAGATTGTGCACTTTCCCTAGTGCTACTGGCAATTACTTCTACCTGAGCATACTTAATTCAAAACAAACACAGTTACAATGTTATATTTATGTGAGAAGAGGAAGATCTCATATCAAGTGAATTTCAGTCAACAAAAGAATGGGATCAGGCCAAAATCACATTCTGTTCTTACTCCTTGCAGAACAACAGCACTAAATTAGATACCACTGACTCACTCAAGACTCACAGCAGTGATGCTCCACTAACTGGCATGTGTTAGCAACAAGAAAGGAAAATTGTACTATCAAACCCTGGTCTAATTTAGAATCCTTGGCAACAAACCTTTGCTGGCCCTAAAAAGTCCACTGTTCACTTTCATTTGGAAATTTATTTAAATAATTTTTCCAGACTAGATTTCAATTTATCTGGAGCACATGCTTCTGCTTATACCAAGAAGTTAAATTGTAAATGGAACACAAACTCAGATCTTCGTAAGATGACATTTACCCTTTGAGTGAGGGGGAAAAAAGGGATAATGGTAGTATAAAAACAGTAGCACTACTGGGTGAAGCAAAATGTTTTTATTAGTGGTGATTAAGATTTATTTTAACTTTCAAAGAATGCTAAAACACAAAAAAATCACGCAAGACAGCAGCTTGGTGTTACTTCCAAGACATCTATGGCAAGGGATAGAACCATGCTAAGAAGTGTGTCCTAAGAAAACACAAAGTGCAAAGGAAACCTTGACAGCTTAGGGTGTTCGGGGTAACTTAAAGAAAAGGAGTCATTGCATTGCTTCCTCTGGTGCCCATTAGCCAACTCAGTTTGCTAATCTCCCCTCCCCCCACACCCATGGGGTATTTTCCCTCTTTCTTCTTCTCCCTTTTGTGTGTGTGTAGGGAGGCTGTGGTAAATTCAGTGATGATTTCCCAAATTCAGTCAGCTCAGCCCTGAGTTGGGCAAGCAGTACAGCATGTGCACGGTAAGAGAAGGAACACAAGGCAGGAAACAGAACAGCGTTCTTCTGGCAGCAATTAACTACACCCCCATCACAGAAAATAGGCATGACAGTCCAAAATAAGATTTCAGCAACTTCATCATTTACATCTCATTGATGCAGTCTTTGACTTGCTGTTTCTGTCCCCACATCTAGGTTCCTATTCACTCAAACGCTCTAGCTTTTCACACATCATTTGGTCTCCAACATGTAACAAATTGCAAAAGTTAAGGTTATACATTAATGAATTTAAAAAAAGGCTTGAAGCTGACAAGTCTTTAAAATAACTTACACTCTAAAACTTGCATATTATTTTACACATGAAAGCAATGTTTTTCCATATTTTTGCTACATTCCTCAGTTTTCTTTACTAGGACCCTCTGACTCAACATTCATTAAAATAGAGCTCTCAAATAAAGGTCACCTTGAGAAATGAAAAGAGATCCCTGAAAGATCTTTCCATGCACTCCCACTCCAAGAGTGCTGACAAAGTGAGAGAATCTCGGAGCGTACCAATATTTCAGCTTTTATTCTAACACCTACCAGAATTTTGAAACTCATGTTTGCACAGTTCTAGAATGGTTAATATTGCTTACTTCAATGCCTACGGTCCTTTTCACCCTTTCACATTACTGCTCAAACACCTTCAATAACCTAGCTTCCCACACACATCCTTGATATCTTACCACCACCCTCCTTCCTGGAAAAAAAGGAAATTGGGTATTGAGATTACATTTGTTTAAAAAGAGCATTGACTGGAAAATGTTGCCATGTAGATAACTGAGAAACCATTTTTATCATGGCCTTTTTCAGTATTAGATTAATGAATTACCAGAAGAAACAGAAAGGCAGCCCACCAGATCATTCAAGCATTGAGAGAGAGGCTGGAGCTATGTGATGGAAACAGGGAGAGAAAGGGCTCCATTCTTTTCCCAAAGAAATACATGACAGCAAGTCACTGTATCAATTCTCTTTGGAATGGCTCTCAGCAGTTTCTTATCAACTACTGCTTTACATTTCACACACGTTTACTAACACTAGTGGAAACCAGTTGTACTTAATGTAGTAAGTTTCTCTAATAGTCTGTGAAGATCTTTTATGTTGCAATACAACAGCATTCTAAATGGTTTACAACCATTTAAACGGCGTATTTTGCTATATTTTTTTATTACCAGTTTTAACTAAAAAAAAAAAAAAAAATTAAAGGAAATATTTCAAAGCTTCCAAAAACTTTGAAAGACAGAACAAAAAAATTCTCTCGCTGTTATGACAAAAAATGTCTTCCAGAATATATTTAGGGCCTCTATTTACAAAAAAAAAACCCACAGAGCTGATTTCAAAAATAACTCCCACTATGCATTGCCTAAACATGCAATTGCTGCCCAAAGGCAGAGGTCTATGTTGAATTGTTATTTCAAACCAAGGAGACAAGAACAATCCGAAGAGAAGAGGCTTTTACAGAAAAGATCCAGAAGTACAGACTCTAAAAAAAAAAAAAAGCTGCATTTCATTTCAAAATAGATAAAATGGACAGTACAAAGAGACAGAATTGGTTAATACAAAGAGAAAGAAAAAAAAAAGCAACATACACAAAGAAAACAAAACGACCCATCATTCCAAAACTCAACCAGAAGCAGCAGATAGTACCAAAAAAACAACCCTCTCAGAGCACTGAACAAAATAAATTCTCAAGTTACTATTTGTCCCAAAGCAATTTCCTGCTAGTCTACCTAAAAATAGTAATAAAATTGCATCAAGGTCTTAGATTTCACAAACATTCAACTTTGCATGCAAAAAAGAGCTACAGCTAAGTAGCTTTTCAAAAGAGTAACTAAAATGAAAGGATCCTCAGAAATCCATGGCTGTACCTGTTAACCAGACTGTGCATCCACGAAAACCACTTCTTGTTCCCACCACTTGGCCTCTCTTATTCCTGCTGACATGATGAGCTTGGTAGGTAACATTCGTTGCCCTTTGCATTCCCTGTAAAAGAAGAAGTTGATTAAGTCTTTGATTGATACACTGTGAGTTGGCAAAGCAAACAAATTCGTTCACAGGCACAAAGAAAGACGTGGAGACGGAAAAATGGAAGTAAAACCAATACCCATTTCATCAGCTCCAGCATGGACCAAAGCAGACACAGGAAATGAGAACAGTCACCCATAGCCAACCACACCCCTTGTGCTACTTCAAGCTTGGGATTGACAGGTTAATCAACCACTACGTTCAAATAAAACTTGTTTAAGAAAAATCAACTATAAAAAAGACAGATTAACTGCTAGACCTTGACTTCCATTCAAGTAATTTTAGGGAACTGCTTAGTAGAGTACCATGGGATAAAGCCCTGAATGGAACAGGGGCCCAAGAAAATAGGTTGATATTCAAAGATCCCCTCCTCCAAGCTCAGGGGTGATGCATCCCAACAAAGAGGAAGTCAGGCAAAAAAAGCCAGGAAACCTGCATGGATGAACAAGAAACTCCTGGACACACTCAAACACAGAAAGGAATGCTACAGAGGGTGGAAGATTGGGGAAAATGTGGGCCCTCTCTGGAAGGAAAAGTTACCCAAGACATGGGGAAGGCTAAGGCAGTCAATGACTTTTTTTGCTGCAATCTTCACTGACAAGTGCTCCAGTCACATCACCCAAGTGACGAAAGGCAAATGCAGGGACTGGGAGAATGAAGAACCATTGCCCACAATAGAAGGCCAGATTCAAGGCCATCTAAGGAGCCTGAAGGTGCACAGTTCCATGGGACCTGATGAGATGCATCCGTGGCTCCTNGGGGAAAATGTGGGCCCTCTCTGGAAGGAAAAGTTACCCAAGACATGGGGAAGGCTAAGGCAGTCAATGACTTTTTTTGCTGCAATCTTCACTGACAAGTGCTCCAGTCACATCACCCAAGTGATGAAAGGCAAATGCAGGGACTGGGAGAATGAAGAACCATTGCCCACAATAGAAGGCCAGAGTCAAGGCCATCTAAGGAGCCTGAAGGTGCACAGTTCCATGGGACCTGATGAGATGCATCCGTGGCTCCTTAGTAAACTGGCGGAGGATGTGGCTCAGCCATGATCCATCTCGTTTGAGAAGTCACAGCAGTCTGTTTATGTTGGAAAAAGGAACATAAGCCTGTTTTTAAAAAGGAAAGTAAGGAAGACCTGGGCAACTACAAATGCACCAGTCTCACTTCTCTGCCCANGTGGCTCCTTAGTAAACTGGTGGAGGATGTGGCTCAGCCATGATCCATCTCGTTTGAGAAGTCACAGCAGTCTGTTTATGTTGGAAAAAGGAACATAAGCCCGTTTTTAAAAAGGAAAGTAAGGAAGACCTGGGCAACTACAAATGCACCAGTCTCACTTCTCTGCCCACCAAGATCATGGAGCAGAAGTGCCTGGAAACTATGCTAAGACATAGAAAATAAGGTGACTTGTGACAGCCAACCTGGCTTCACTAAGGGCAAATCATGCCTGACAAATTTGGTGGCCCTGGCTCTGTGGCTCATTTTTAACTCTTAAGAGTCCTTTGCAAACTATGCATGTCTCTTCCAATTTTCAGTTAAACAAGTGCCTTTATGTATGACATCATCAGTCTCCAGACAAGAGATAGTTATCATAGAGGCTAAATGTTTAAAGGTAGTACTATTTCAAGGAACTTTTTAAAGAATTTATTTTAAAATATGGGATTTTTTCATATATTTTAATTTAAACAAAGCTGGTTACAGAGTTTCTTAAAATTATTCATCATAACAACCTGCTCTACAAATATCTCCAGTAGGATGACACTGCTGTCAAACACATTTCACAATCTAAAGTTAGAGAGCCCACAGGAAGATCAGCCTTGGCATGTCTTAGACCTTAATGGTATCTGGCTATATGAACTTTGTTTGTAAAAGATCAAGACCTTAGATTGCCAGACCACGCATGAACAATCAAACAAAAGAGAAGATTTCAAAAAAAGAGTGGGGGCGGGGGGGTGAGGGATGAGAGGGATTAGTGGTATCTGTAATGCTGCTTTGGCTTCCCTTGCTTGCAAACATTGCACTATCTTCTCTTTCATCATTGTATCAGTGCCAGTTGAAAAAGAAAACATGCAGAACATTTAATATAAAAGAAAGTAGGGACTATATTCCTCTAGGGAGTACTAGCAAAGAGCTGTTCACAGTTTCAGAGACAGACACCACAAAGTAGAATTCAAAAAAATATGGTATCTACTTGTGGCCTCAAAGTCTGCTGCTACATCATTCTATTCAAAGGTTTATCTATAACTTAATTCGAAATTATGAATTTGTGTGATTGTATGTCCCCACTTCTATATACGGCTGGGCTCATAGTTAATACAAACAGAAACTCAAGGTAAGAACCTATGTTCAGGTTTTAAACACAATAACTCTCTAATTCAGTGATGATAGTCCAGCAACTAAAATTAGATGAAGACTGAATATCAACCCAGAAGAAACCATGACCTGCAAACAGGTTATAACCATATAAAATGAAGTTATCCTTGCTGATCATGTTATCTTCAAATAATTTATCTCCTAAAACAAAGCTGGTTTGTGCACAAAGTCATTGTAATACAGCTGACTAAAACCAAAAGTCAAAAAAGTCAAAGTCTTTATAGCAGGAACAATTACGCACGACATAAAATTGGAGATCTCAGTGAGCAAATGCATAAACTGCAGAGTTAAAACCAACAAAAATAATTGAAGTGCTTCAATTAAAAGATATATAGTGCATAATGAATGTACACAACCATTCAAACTAATACAGTAATAGCTACATTCTTTCTCATTAATTCCAGTTGTACAGTATTGTACCAGGCACTGGATAAACAGCAGTCTCAAAGCACAAATCCCATGCCACTGTCTCAGCAAGCTCTCTTACATTAAGACATAAACCCACATATACTTTGCTTTAGATGCCTGGCAACAAGCCTATTATCAGACTCGTGCACTGGAGGTCAAATGTCTCATCCAAGGAGACCTCTTCCAGTCCATATTCCGTAAATTACATTTCTTTTCCAGAACTAGGAAAGCAGCAATGAAACTAATCAGGGTATTACACTAGATTTACAAAACACATCAAACCCTGAGGAAGCAGGCCAGAGGGATTCTTAAAATGATGAAAAAGACACAACTTTTATGAAAAAAGAAGTATTAGTATCTACTTAGCAGAGATGAGAAATCACAGCAAGGAGAAGGCCAATTGACTGCTACAGGACAAGGCACTCAAGTGTAGGGGAGCAGCCAGCAAGCTGAGCAGAGGGACAACAATCCACCTGTACTTCAAAAGCAGGCATCTAAGACTAAAGGTTGAAGTGCCCAAAGAGTCTGCATGCTCTCAAAAACATGCCTGCTGGCTACCAGCTCCCCCACCTTTTGTATCTGTGTGCAGGCACACAAACAAGACAGCTCAGTACTAATCCTGGGCAAAACAGTACCCAAATCCCCCTTATCTTCCAACAGAAAACCACTTTTTATAGAGGTGCTCTAAAAAGTTAATAATTTAGCAAGTCATTCTCTGTTGCTGAAAAAAAAAAAAAAAAGTAGTTCCCTAATTATGTCCACTTTCCTATTAAATAGGAATTGCTTCCATATGATTTGCCCACACCACTGAGCATAAAAAGCTGAACAAGCTGAACACCGGATCTACAACGACCCAGGCTTTTAACTACTGTCCCTGATATACACACCTACTACAAATATTGATGTAGCACAAAAAAATACACACTGGCACATATTGTTTGTGCTCTTAGATTATTTAGCCAGTCTTCAAATTCTTGTACATAAAATTTGATGACTATCAACTGATTAAATTAAATGGCCACCCAAAATGATACCAGTAATTTCCTTTTACACTACATCAAAGCATCGCTCACCTTGGAGATCTATATTAACAATGTTAAAAGAAATGAAACATAAGAAAACATGCAATAGCAAAACTCAACGTGATGAGCAAGTACTCTTTGAAAAAGCTATTTTAAAATTCTAAGCCTAATTACATTTTCTATAGTAGTCACTGCTGAAAGGACACACTATGTTTTTGTAAAGGGGCTAATGAAAAAGAGGCCATTAATCACCAAGGTTATCTGCTTTTTTTTTACAGCCATTGGATATTTCCACTCTGACACTCCCACAAAAATATGTCTTCCACCCTGCAACACACTGCTTCTACATTATGTAGACCAACACTGCATCTAATATTTTCCCTCCTACTTCACCACATTAAACAGAAATAGTGCTTCAGTCCACTGTGTTTCATTATAGCAGTAATGTCAGCTGAGAATGCTGACATATCCTTCCTTTCTTCTCCCCCACTATGCTGGTTCGTTTCTCACATGAAATCAAAGTTGCTCTAACAGGCAAACATCTCTGTACTGAAGTAAAAAAGTGGTATTAAAGAAATCCTTTCATAGATGTGCACTGGAGAGCTGCAATGATAAAGAAGGAAGGATAACTCCGCTGATTACTTTTTCTGGTATGAAGGTAAATTTTAGCTTTGCAGGTAATTGACCAAGGAAATGAATGACTGCAGACATCTAGGAACCACAGGAACAAAAGAAAGATGATAGGGGTCAAAAGGAAATACTAACTCGGTCAACTTCTCTACGTACAAACTTCCCAAGACGACCTTTTATTTTTTTTCTTATCTTTCTTGATGTTTTGCCCAGTTACATCTATAATTTTTTAATTGCCAAAGCCAAATCAGACTATCAGTGCCAAACACCTTTGATGCAAGAACACAGACAGGCATCCAGATGACGGAAAGCAAACCCAAGTTGCAATGCCAAGATCAAAAGAAGAGATTATTGCTTAATTGCTCCATGGTGAAAAGACAGATGACATATACACTGGCATAAGCTGAATTTATTCTTCTTTACTTCCTAGTAACAATGAAATACTGTACTTCTACAATCAATATCAAATTTTAAGTTCTCACAAAGCAAGACCTCTGGGGAAGGAAGCAAATCTTTCCATGGCAAGCAGAGACTCCCAAAGCTGCAGCATGAATTTGGGACAGCTTGAAGCTGGAAGTATCAGGAAACAACAGACCTGGTTTCCATACAAACTACATATACCAAAGAAACTGCGACTAATTCCATATCCTTCTGCTCTGCTGTTGGTTCCCCAAGCTAAGAACTTCCATAAGCTAGCAAAAGCAACATATGCAGCCTCCCCTCTGAATTGCAATCTTACTTTCAATGCCTTTCTCATTTCCCAGTCATAATACATGGTCTTTAGGTCAGTTGTTAACTTGCTCACCATGTGCCTCTTATAAACCAGGGATACCCTGATAACAACACATTTTTATGGCATTTATTATTCAACACTGATAACCAAACGATAGTTTTCCTTTTTTGCCTGCAAAGTGTTCTATTCAATAGCCAAACAGAAACTCAAGAGCATGGAACAGTGCCCATTTTTTTGTCTACATACAAACACAAGCAAGAAAAACAAACGTGGTTACAACACAAAAATTCAGCCACCACAGAGGCTATACCCACGTATTTATATGAGGTTTCAGGACCAAAAGATCTGTCAGGAATACTTTCCATTAGGTACTTTCTCAAATTCTGGGTTGAAAATCTGTGCTTTGATTTGGACAACTGTGCTTGGGAAAGAAGGGCCAGCCCAGAAATTATATCTGAGCAATAATATCTTTTAGTCTTTTAAAAACTTAACAATTCCCCAATCCATATTCTGCCATAACCTACAGCATTACATTTTCTCCCATCTACAATAAGAATTCTTACTTGGATCCTTACAATTATTGCCCACTAGAAAGCAGTTTGCCATGGTGATACCAATACAATAAGGCACTTAAACACCTCTGCATGAAGCACCACCCGATCTGCCAAATGCTCTCCTCCCACTGACACAGACTAGCTCCCCTTTGCCAGGTGCTCTAGAGCTGGGACAGTTTGAAAGATCACAGCAGCAGAAATCACCCAGAATCTTCTGCAGTACTGTGGATACATGCAATTCAGTGGTAAAGATATTATTAAGGAGTGTGCCTTTGCCTGCCACCTGCTGCAGTACCAGCATGACCAAAGGCAGAGACAGCTTATTGACCAGTGCTGGAGGGGACTCACTGGCTGCCATCAGAGGGGATGGATAAAAAACGAAGCCAGAATTAGTCCACTGAATATGCTCTCAGAAGCAAGAATTGGAGCAAGGTCTCATCCGGAGTCACCTCCAAACTGACACAACAGCTCAGTCGCATTAGGAATCCAAGCCACTCTAAAGAAAGTGTTCCACACATCTCTCTATCAAGCCAGTGTAATGTCAGTGTCTGTAGTTATGCTGTGCTCTCTAACTGGTGAGTTTGCTGTGCTCAGAGGTGGGCTTGGCAAGGGCATTTCCACAGACAGAGGTGTATTCTGAATAGCACTGGAAGCACAGAGAAATTCTGAAAGACAAGCCTCTGCCTACTCTTCTAGGGGCTGCCAATTCCATCAGGGTAAGTCGCTTTGACTTTGCTCTCAGCTGAACAGATGCAGAGCCAGAAGTGCCAAAACATTTGCCTGTGGAGCATGTGAATCAGCAGCATTTTTGTTCCTGGTGAAGCTTATTGGCTTATAAAGAACATTTCAGTTGAAGTCTTCTGAAGAAAAAGGGAGAAGCGGAAGACTTCCTCTGCTTGCCACGTAGCATAGAGGGGGTTGCCAACCTCAAGTGAACTCAGCAAACACTTAATGTCTGTTAAGGAATTTCTCTGGTTTGGACAAATCCATCCTGGCTTTGCTGGTGACTAAGGAAATGATACACAGTAACTTTTGCGTACACTTAACACTGTGTGTTAACCCCACACAGACATCGTTTATTTCACTAACTTTTAAACATCTGATTTTGCTTTTCCCCTAGTGGAAATTGAAAGAATGTAGTTTACCGATTACTCTCTTATGTAAACAAGTTTCAGCCTGTACACAGTGGAAGAGGCTTGGACAGGCACAACACCTACCGAACAGCACGATACCAACTTCCCCCTTTTTCAGGCAACAGCTGCTTTTATCAGGAAAGCTTTGGCCTGCTTCACAGCAAAACTTCAAAAACTGATTTGCACTGTTACATTCATATAAAATGTTTTCTGGATCTTAAGTCTCGTCTGTTTCAACTCAGCACTGATTGAAAGAAATCATACTTTCATTTTTTTCCGCTTGCCTTGCATCATCAGAGGTATCAAATGTTCTCAAAGGCCTGCAATGTCTCTTCTAAATAGCTGCATTTTGGTCTTTGCTGTAAACCGATCTTCCCCCATCTTTATGAACAAGAATGAAGGCTTTGGTTAGATTTTTTTAAGCCCTGTCTCGACAGTTTTCCACATAACACCCGCTATACAAAGAACTCCAGTCTTTGGCCAACCCAGGTTTATGAATGGCCACATTGTACATCGCATTCTTAAGTTTTCCTTCTTCCAAAACGCTGGAAACCGAGGGCTCACGGCGGAAGAGGCAGAAGCCGGGTCCTCTCCGGAGGGGCTTCCTGCTCTTCCCCTCAGGCGGCCTGGCGTCCCCGCGCCCCCACAGCCGCCCCGGGCCGCCCCGCGGGGCTCCCCAGCCGCGCCGCCCTCGGGCCCCGGCGCTGCCGCTCCNCCTCCCCTCTCCTCTGCCCCCGCACGCCCACCTGCCCACCGGCGCACCGCCCGCCCGCTCACCCAGCTCGGCACCCTGTTGCTCAGCTTGACTTTCTTGCACTGGCTCTCGGGCAGCTCCATGGCCGCGGAGGCAGCGAGAAGAGGAGGAAGGGGGGGAGGACGCGCCTTCCCGACTGATGCTCGGCGCGGATGTAGCCGCTGCCGCCGAAGAGCTGTGCCGCCTGCGCACTCCCGCGACTCGGCCAAAGGTGGTGCAGGGAGGAGCCGAGACCCGGCGGCCGGAGGGAGGGGCGGCCGGAGGGAGGGAGGGAAGGAAGGAGGTGGCTGAGGGGAGACGGAGCCACGACAGCCCCGCCACGCGCCTGCGCCGCGCCGTGACGTACGCGGGGGGGGGCGGCGGCCGCTACTTCCGCTGCTAACGCCTCTGCTCTTGTGCGTGTCGGTGTCCCTATCCCTGTCCCTATCCCTGTCCTTGTCCATGCCCCTGCCATCCCCCGCGGCCCGGCCCTGCGCCCACGAACGCAGCTCGTTTCATTCAAGAGGACAGTCCGAAGCTGTAACGAGAGGAAATAGCCTGAAGCTGCGCCAGGGGAGGTGTAGGTTGGACATTAGGAGGAATTTCTCCACAGAAAGGGTGATGAGATACTGGAATGAGCTGCCCAGGGAGGTCATGGAGTCACCGTCTCTGGAGGTGTTCAAGGAAACACTGGATGTGGCACTGGGTACCATGGTCTGGTTGACAAGGTGGTGTTCGGTCACAGGTTGGACTCGATGAACCCAGAGGTCTTTTCCAGCCTCACTGATGGTGTGCTTCCCACCCGCTCTGCACTACAGCGTTCCGCTCGGCCGGCGTAGCGGAGAAGTTCTTGAGTGTGGTTCTCCCCACCTTCTCCACTTAATGCACAGAGGGCAGGCTGCTACGTCCCTCGGGAAAAACTGGGGCCTGGGGGAAGTGCGAAGTCTCATTATTCTGTGACACAGATTTCCCCAACAAACGAAGCTCATCCCGTGCTGCGCTGTAGGACACATCTCTTACTGTGGATTTAGAACCAGAAGTTCTTGGGTTCTTACTTCCAGAACGGAACTGCTTTAGCAGTTGGGTGCTAATCTTAAGGTGGAGATAATGCCATGCTAACAGGAGTGGCGTTTACTGTATAAATATTAGTCCATTTATAAAAGTTCAAGAAAGGAAGTACTAGCACTTAGGTGTTACAGGTGGAAATGGTGCCGTAATCACAGGAGTTGCATTTACTGTAAGAACTTTAGGCTGTTCAAAGTCTGTAGCATGTTTGTTCACTGACAGTTTAAACAGGAAATAAAAAGGCCTTCTTTGTGGATCAGTGTTTACTCCTGCTTTATCAGAAAGACATCCTTCTGAAGAAACACAGGTGTTGGCTTAAAAGCACGTATTGATATTCTGATTAAAAGCTTAAAATCCTTATGCAAAGTAGATAATGTCTCTGAAATCACGAAAAATAGTTAGAAGTGCTCTCAGACAATGTGGAGGTCTGATGGAATTAATACAACTTAATTAAGAAATTCAAAACTTACAGTTATTTATTTAGGCTTGACTAATAGTTATACCACACGTTGCCCTGCAGGTCACTGTTCAACAGATGGTCCCTGGCTGTATTCTGATCGTGATGAACAGTGACAGAGCCAGGGCAAAATATCCCATGCAATGCTCTCCCAAGCATGGAAAGAGAGCCAGCATACTGCTGTGGAACAGTGAATTGAGAGCTTCCCTCTGTTGACTATTCAGTTATGTCTAACAGCTGTCAAAGAGTTACTCTCTAGAATGACAATAATAAATTTGGATTTTATGTCTTGCAGGAGCAACAAACCCAAAACATCCACTAATTTTGGGCTTAGCTTCAAAAAGGGAAATGACATTAAAACTGAGTTATTTGTTAAAAAGAAAGTACTAGAATCTTCATAAGCAGCACAGGGACAAATTCAAGGAACTGTTTGATTCTGGTATGAAGATTGGGGGAAAAACAGTCTTTGAGCACAGATGAAGTTTTAGGTAAAGCACTCTATAGCTGCATAATACCCCTGAAGAAGGACTCTCAGCCCAGAGCAAATTGTACACACGGACACGCTGACCAGACCAATTCAGGGAAATCCTTTCAATTCTCCATAGGGATAGTTACATAGAAAATAATTTTCTGCTGAGTTAGCTTTTGCATAGCCAGTTATACTATCTAATACCAGTCAATCCCAAACATATAGTAAGAGTCCCCAAGTGTATTATTTAAAATTTCTGAGCAGAGAGACACATGGTACCACACAGTTTCAGTCTCCACTAAAATCTGAGCAACTGATCATATTAGGAACATGACAAGAAGATTTCTTCTTAGGTTATATTCCAAAGAAATGTGCAAGTTTTCAGTGAAAAAATCAGCATTTCAAAGAACAAATATTTAATTATAATACTAAAAAATTCTTTTGACTGATATTTACTTTTTACTACAGTGTTTCACCAAACAACAGAGATAAATCAAGCTTTAGGATGTTAAAAAGTACTGGATATTAGGAGAAAATTCTTCACCAAAAAGCTGCTCAGGCATTGTAACAAACTGCTCAGACACGTGGTGGAATCACCATCCCTGGAAGTGTTCAAATAACACAGAAATGTGGCACTTGGCAACATGGCTTAGTGGTGCTAAATGGCATGGCAGTGTTGGGTTAACAGTTGGACTTGATGATCTTACAGGTGTTTTCTGAACTCAAGGATTCTGTGATTCTATAAGATTCTTTTGAGTAGCTTCTAGACATCAGCTTTTAGATAAAAGGAATGTCTGGATTAGACTTGACTACAGACTAGAGACAAATTATTCTCTAATACTTTGGTTTAATGGTTAAAGACTGACCATCTACTTGTATACAACTGATATATAAACCCAGAAATGCTTTAGCTATAAATATTACCTTTAAGATGCATGTCCTCTTATTTCTAGGAAGAAAAAAAATACTAATGAAGCATTCTCTAGAATACACCTACTGTTGTCACTTACAATAAAATGAATGAGAAATTAGGAGAGAAATTCCTTTAATACTGGATTGCTCCTTTGGTAAGCATTCTGATCAAATTGTGATGACATTCCATGCTCATGTACAGATGCATCTATTCTCTTTTTTTTTTTCTTGCAAAATACCCAGAGCAGTGTAACTCAGGTAGTCATACAGACTGTCTGAATTTTTGCTCTTTTCTTCCTTTTTTTAAGAAAAAAACCTTCATGTAGACTGTGCTGCCTACACAGGAAAGGGTCATCAATGTTCTGTCAGCATAGTTTCCAAGCTTTATTTCTCACATAAATCATTCTTCTTTTGACACTATTCTATATAGCAAGAATTTCAGATTGCCTTTTAAACAGATTAAACGTTTTGTTCAAGTTCCTCTCAAGTATCTCTCAATACTGGAAGTAGGGCTATGAAGCAATCTCTATAGCCTTTTAACCATAAATTCCTTATTCACGGGTCTCCTGTTGGAGGAGCTATTCTTCCTCTGTTACCAGGTTTGTATAGCAGAAAAGATGACTATCAAAAGCTACCTGAGATTAACAAAATTATCATGTGGATACTTCACCTGTAATGCAGCTTGGGTTGCAGATATGATATGCTCATTTACATACAAACGAAGTCTAAGAAGTCCTATATAACACCCATTGCTGAGAAAGATAGGAATAGAGGAGATATTTCTCAGAACCTATTTTCTGTCTTTAGCAAAAGCTTTTAATATCTGGATTGATATGCATGTCCAGCAGAACAATCTGGCCCAACTGTTTAAAGAAGCCACAAAAAGATCAGCAGAAATGCTGATAAAACCCCTGAGTGATGAGAATACCATTTGTTTTCTGACATATTGCTGAATGTTTAACTCAGACTTCTTTTCATGTCCCACAATGCTGAGGATTAGAGCTCTCTTCCCAATTACATTGCAAGTATTACATCTGCTGAGTTTGCTCTTTAGACAGATACACTCACTCCGTGTGCCATCTGTGTTCAGAAAGAAGTGGTCTCCTTTGGCCAGCAGTGAGAGATGATGATTGGTGGCCCTTTTCAGGTAATACAATGATGTTATGAGAAGCTGAGCAGAGGTTATCAAGGTAATAGAATACACTCAAGGCTGTGTTGGATGACAGAAGGGTGTCTCTGACAAATTTCAGAGAGGTTGAGGGAGATTTCAAAGACTGTTGGAGGTACTGGCTAGCAAAGAGAAAACAGCAAGGGGCAATGCAGGTGCTAGAACTCTGGCTTAAAACTCCTGCAGAGTTCCCAGGGCTCGCTTTATAAAGTGAAATAAAATATGATTTTAATACTGGCAGAGGTAGAGAAAAATTTCATAGTGCACAATTTTGAAAAAAATTGATTCTCGTGCTCTATATTTTGCAAAACATGCGCATCTCCTCTATCATGTTCCGAGCTGGCATTTCAACTGCTGTAAAAGCTGTGATGAATGACCGCTAGAGGTCATTCAATGAATAAGAAATAATTCAGGCTTTCTGTTGGGTGATTTTCTTACTTGGGGTGTATTTATTTTGTTCTTTGTCGTTAATAACATAAAGAGTCGACTTCACAAGAGAGATAAGTACTACATTTCTGAAGATAACTGACTATCCTTGTGCTCCGAAGGTACACAGGGATTTTGGGTAGCCCTATGTCACTGCTGACATTTTCACAAGTGCTATTGAATTTTATTGGGAACTAGACATACACCTAGAAACTTGAATACTTTGCTTTGTGCTTTTCTGAGTATTTAGGTAATCAACACTCAAAAAATCCTGTTTCCAGTCTTCAAAACGTCAAAAATATTTATCTGTATGACAGATGTCTTTTTTCCATACAACTTTCTCTAGTCTGAATTTAAATACTATATAGTCACCCTGTCTTTGGCAGATACAAGTAAGGACAGGTGTATTGTTTACTTAAACATTAGGAGTAAAACTGATAAACTCTAGACAGAGGGACCTCTAGTGAAGCAGAACTAAAGGCAGTATAACTTTGAAGGTGTTTTCTCTCTCTATTCCTATTAAAGCCTTTGTTCAACATTTGAAGAAAACTACTTTTTTTCCTTTCTTTTTCCACATCTGCACATGACATTAGGTGAGGAGAAAAATTCTTGTGGCAAATCTGTAAATAAGCTACACCTGAAGTGTAAAAGCTCTGGAGTAGGAATGGAACAGAAGAAGGTTATCAGGCAGGAAGATCAGAAGATGCTTAGGGAAGACAGCTGGGAGGATGAGCAGTTACAGGTCCTGTCAGATGACCAAAGATGAAGAAGTTACATGCAACAGTTCTTATCCTAAAGCCAAAGAAGGACCATCACGTTTTAGCTATGATCCTAGTAGGTGACACAAGCGGAGAATGAAAGTGAATGTGAACTGCCAGTTTGTTTTCTTAGGAATGAGAACATAGAGAGGACTTTCACGCTTGTCAACAATGTGAGGACATAATGTCCCTAGGGCTGTTTTTGCCAGATCACAACTGTTGAAAAGGAAGTTCCTTCCAAGAGTACATGGTTTTCAATTTAAGTAAATGTATTGTACATAAATATTTGCAAAGTAATTCCTAATATCACTTTATTATTGAATTGCTTTCTCACCAGCTACAAGTATTCTACCACTTTGTTTGCTACTCTCTTCATACTTCATTTAACTTAAAGATAGTTTTTGTCATTAGAATTCAAACAAATTTTCTTTAATGAGGAACACCTTTTCTCAGAAATATTTGTAATACAATTTCTTCTTCAGTCTTTTGATTTGTTACAAATGGAAAGTGAACCATTACAGTGCTTTTCAATAATTTATTGCTCTCAGCATGCAAATCCACTTCCTAAGACTAACATGTTTAGGACAAAAAGTATCTATTTCATCTTGAAAAAAATCTTTGAACTGCTAAATAGAGGATTGTATCATATGAACAGCCACCTGTTGGAAAGAGCTGTAGGAGCCTCACTATCTGATTGCCAATGCAACCGTGGCATATTTTGAGACTCTAACTGATGTTTACCCCAGGAATTATTTCTTCTAAAGAAATTTTCAGAAAGGTTGCTTTAGTTGGCTTTAGGAGTTTTGAAAAAAATACACATGAAGTTTTTTTTCTAAATAGAGTTAGCAAGTTCCAAGATAATTTTTAAGTAGAATGTTGCCCACTACATCTTGAAAAGATGTGAAAAACATTCTGTAGGAAAGTGTTAAAAGTGTTGTACTGGTGGATGCTGTAAGATAGAGTGGTGAGTTGCTGCAGAACCACTAAACTTTGAAAGGTAGCTTCATAAGAATCACCCCTGAAAAAGTGAAACATTTGAGGTTTCCAGAAAAAAAATGGTCTGCTTATTAAAAAACAGGACTAGGATCATGAAATATGTACTGGGAGGGAAAAAGTAATTTATACATTATACTTCCACTGTTTGTTGTTCAATATCTGTTGACATAAGTTTTGGAGGACTACATAGAACTACTAAAGCCGTGTAGATGCCAAACATCCTTGAAAAATGAATGCTTTAATAGGACTGCAAAATTACTACATGATTAATGTTTTTTGGCTTGTTATTCTGTGTTTCAATTTCTCCTTCTGTAACATACAAATAATCATTCTTTTTACTGTAGGTACTTAATTTGAGGAAAATGCTTTGAAACCAAAGAGATTTTTATACACCCAAAATATCACTATGTCATATACATTAAATAAAGTTATTCTACCATGATGGCATTTACTAGTACAGAATTATAAAATGTGTTTTGGTGGAGAACACCCAAGGGCCAAAGTTACCAGAGACTCAAAACACATTTCTAATTCAGTTCAAAAGGTGCTTAAATACAGCAGCTCAAGAGCAGAGAAAACCCTTCTCTAATCTAAAATATTTAAATAAACTACAGACATTTTCCTAAAAGCTAAAAATACTGAATTATTTGTCAGATATGCAACTCTGAAGCCACTTTAACTGAAATACTTTCCTTGAGTCATCTCTAAGGAACTTAGAATTCATGTTTTCCCAGCAAACCTGCTGCAATCCCCAATGGGATACATAACCAACCAGAGTTTAGAGGAGAGCTGCTGCACATTGTCTTGGTGATAACTCAACCCTAGAGCTGGTCACTTCCTGTGTCCCCTCTTCTGGTCAAAGGTGGCAGCAGCAGCAGCAGCTGGTTGGCTGGTTTGTTAACTAACGCCTGACTTGGTTCCCAAGGAGCACTTTCTCATTGTGGTGCCTCGGGCAGGTGCTTGTCTCAGCCTGACTTTACTGTGGCTTTGGTCAGAGCGACACAGGGAACAGCTTGTGAAGTGCTTGTACTTGGATCTTGCACTGACTCGAGTAGAACAGATGATTAGTGCACTTAATCAAATCAAAAGGAGCTGAAGGTTTTAGCCCTTTTTAAGAGGCTTTCAGCCCAGTAGCTAACAGGATCAATCTCTAAATGCTAGAGTAATAATTTATTTCCTTTTATTCCTTTTGATGTCCAAGAACAATACTCTTTGCTATGCTGACCTGCAAAATGGAAATAGAAGAAAAACAACAAAAAAGTGCTGACAGTTTAACTGTTCTTTTCTGTGGGCACAGTCGGTTTTGGTTAGACCCATTTGTGTGGTCACCTTGACTCCACTCGGACTCCGTAAAAATTCTCTCTTGTGACTATAGACAATGTAAAAAATTTGGAGAAATAGTTTTATAAAAGTCTTGGAAACAGAGACCTTTCAGAGCTTTTCAACTTTAAAAACTCAGTGGAGTAATGTTTTGAGTCACTAGTATTTCCTAACTGTGGAGCTAAATGAGATGTCAAGGGACACCCGTAGGAAAAGATCTGGGATACCCGTAGGAAAAGATCTGGGATTATTACTGTCTGAAAAAGACTGCGATATCCTGGACAAACTCTTCAACGAGTAGACCAGATGGGATTGCATCCAGAATCTGACATTTCATTCATCAACAACAGCTAATGGTTCCAGTCTAGTACCTGTCTGTTCAGAAAAGCTTTAATTTTGAACTGAGGAAAGAAATCCTGAAAAAATACAATACCAAGAATGATGCCTTGGAGGCATTCAGAACAGGATATACCGAGGCAGGAGAAGAATAAAAAGAGGTCCTTTCATTATCATGTGAAGAATGGAGAAAAAAGGGGGCAAAAAACTAGGAGAGATGATATATATCTGGCAGGAAAGTTTTTTCTGAAATTTCAATTTGTAAAATGTGTCAGTAAAAATGAATCATTACTTCAAGAGTACTGTAATCATGTGTCCTTATCATGAATCTTTCTTTCTTGCAATATCTTTCTGCCTTAAGCAGTTCTAATCATATCAAGCTTCTTCCCAATATCAAATGGATCATTTAATATAGAATCCGATCAGATAAGCTGGATGACTGTTAAAAATTGTTATGAATTTACCATGTCTACACAGAACATATTTTTACTTATGTACCTGTTACAAGGATTAGAGTAATCTGATTATGAACTGTGTTATCTCAAACTTAAAACATTGATTGCAAGCCCATATGTCATTTTTATACCTGCATTTTGAAGCAATGGCCAAGGGAAGTTGGCCTAAGATTGTAACATTTTTACTACTGTCTTTTATACAAGGAGATACTTGTTTTACAATGCTCCCTTTCTGGTCTGCAGCAGGAGAAGAGGATGGGGTATTTCAGCTACAAATTACCTGGTTGCATAAGGTGATGACTAAGATAAAGAAGTCTTATGGAAGAGGGGCTGAGAGCTTAAAGAATAATAAGAACTAACCTACAAGGGCATTTTCACCCAAAGCAGGAGAGGACTTGCAGGAAGAAGTCCTGTCACATTGAACAGATAGACTTCTAATAATTTGAAATTTAAAAGTGCATTGCATTTAGATACTGGTTTTGAACCAGTAAATCTGCTACCTTTAAGTAAAGAGAGTTCATATTTTAGTTCTTGTGCGGCTCACTACGTCTGCCTTCACATCTATGTATGCCCAAAGAACTGAAACAAAGCCCCAAATGTCAAATTTCTTCTTGAAAGTGTGCTTAAACAACAACAACAACAACAACAAAAAACCTGAAGCGCCAAAAACAGGCACAGGAGTCAGACTGTTGAACTCTATGTTCAGTTTCAGAGGGGAGCACTAAAGTTTGTACCTCACAATACAAACACAAATGAAGCACCTGGACTCTTTTCAGACTCTAGAAGCTTAACACACACCAGGCCCAGTGGACAGGGAGCAAACAGATCAATCTGGTAAGTGTCCAAGGGACAGAATGACCTGGTTTGTGGCAGCATGAACTCATGTGTTACACTGTGTTTCATTTGGCCATGATAGGTGAGCCTGCAGTTTGTTTGACATTTCTAAATCTTTATAAAGGTTATGTCTGTATATGGCCTTTGAAATGCACAGTTTAATATGTATTCACTTACAAGTTAATTCCCACAAAGGACTCCGGTAATGTTCAACAGAGCGCCTAAAAGTAATTAGAGAAATCTTACGAGATTTATTTATTGTGATGAATAATTTATCATATTAACATTATTGCCCAGAGTTGGCTTTAATGATATAAAATACAGTCATGCAGGAAAAAGAATGTTTCAACAGTGTGCTTTTGTTCTCTAGAAAACTGTGCTGCAGAACAATCTTTCAAGATATTAGAGGAGAATGAAAAATAAAGCTAACAGTAATTTTTAAAAAAGAGAACATTTAAATAGGAGGAACATTTGAATAGGAAGCAAAATGGAAGAAGTTAAATAAGTAGAAAACAAAGAAAGCTTTGAATTTTTAAAGCAAGGTGTACCTCTGGCAGAATCATATCTGTATTCATATCCAAATTTTCCTTTATACAAAGCCTCACATCTTGTTAGTCTGTAAATAAGAGCAGATGATGAAAATTAAATTACTTGAAATACAGGCATTCATATACAGAGTCATCCTTTCAAGAAAATTGTTCTTCCTGAGCTAATTTTAGAGACAAACACCAGTGCTCCATAAACATCATCTCAACACTTCCGCTGTTTACATATTCACTGATGATTAAACACCATGGTTGTTTTGACTAGCAAAAAAGTTACATCGAGGTTTAGCTTGCCACATGTTAACACCATCTATGTATCTCAATTGGCAGTTAAAAGAATGCTACCCAAATTCAATCTGCTGTACAGAGTGACAGAAGCATGAAGAATAGTTGGTTAGGTTCTAAGCCAAAAGACTTCTGTGTAGAGTTTTGATTTCAATAACTTACCTGAATAATTACACCTTGAGGTAAGGAAACTTTAAAAGCTTTCTCTGTAGGAACTGGTCAGCAGAGCAGAGTGGAGAGCATGATCTTACTAGAATAAGGTGGAATATTACCATGGGACTGTCTTATGCATATTTCAACAAACTTTTTTTTTTCTTTTTAGTCAGTGGGGGAAAGATTTGAAGAATTCTGTCGTAGAAAGGTAACCTGCAATGATCAGGGGAAGGGTCATGACAGGAAATACAAATTTCTTGTTTATGTTACTGTTTATGATTTCAATCTCTTCCAATTAATCAAAAATACAGCTCGGACAGAGATGAAGTTCCTTCTAACTGAATCATTCTAATTTTGCTTAAGAAGCTTTCCTTTATCCTCTAGAACATCTTTACTGCTTTATTAAAATTCTTTTCTTTAAGAATAGTATCTTCCCAGCAAACTCTTTAGACTTAGTTTCAACTCACACTGATTTTAGTTGCTTAGCTTGCTGAAGTTGTTACTTGACTTCATCCAGAACACAATTTCAAAGCTGCACATGAACAGCTGGCTACCTGCTGTGGGGGAGGCTCCATTTGATCCTTAGTCTTCATGCTTAGGCCCTGTGATCTGGTTAAACTGACCTGTACCATAAAATTAATTCATTTCTTGCTGCCACGCAACATTCACCTTGCCTAATGTGCCTGGAACCATCTCCATTAAGTTGCATTCTAAATATTTGTCTATACATACAGCTTTTCAGTAGAGTTAGAGTGACCAGTTCCCAGTGTGAGGAGACAGGATTTAGCAGCAGAAGTTCTTATTTCCGAATCTGGTTTACATACTGGCTGTTCTGTTCTGAATTTTTTTTTCTGTTTTGGATTGGTAGAGCTAAAAATGAATAAGGGGGCCCTTCGGGAACCTGTCATTATGGCACTCAGTGAAAATTGCACCAGATGAAAGCCTAGACCAACTATTACGGGAAACCACATAAGAACTACTCTGTGTATATTTACACACCAGCCTATAAATTTTTTTTCAGATCTGAAATATGAGTATGACCTTCATAATCTTCCTGTATAATTTGAAAGCACAGAAGTACAGTTTAGAGTTATCTTTTTTAGCTCAGAGAACACATACTTCTCAGAGAATGTTTTAGGTTTCTTGGGAAATTTCCCAGAGTTATAACTAAGGAGGCACAGGTTAACCTGTCAAAAACAGATGAGAAGAAAGGAAAAGCAAAGATAAGCAACTTACACACCTGTCTTTAAACAATCCCTGTGTCTGTGTATATCAGGGAAGTGTAGAACCTTAAACCAAAGTGCATTAAACACTTGCATTAAACCAAACTATACAACCAGTCATTTCTTCTCCACATTGTGTCATGAGAGGGCTCAGGCCACAATCTTGGCTGACAAATCTTTCGTAAAGAAGAATAATTTGTTCGAAGTGTAGAACACAAACTTCTCACAGACTTTCCCCTGCACTTAAAACAATGCAAGATTTTCAGTTCATTTACTCTGAAAAATGTAGTTGAGATCCAGCAGGTGGTTTTCCATGGCCTCATACCACATAAGATTCACAGCTCAAAGAAAAAAAAGAGCAAGCACCTTGTACTGAGATGACACAGGGATGTATCTTCTGACTGAAGTAAAACATGAGATCAACGGTCTCCATACAACATAAATCACACCCTCCTCCACAATCCATGCTTGTAAGAGCCTATACAGTTTGGCAGATTTGGATAATGTCCTTTACTCCCCACTTCAGCCTCACCCTTTTCATCTAAGACTGTAATTTTCAGGCCACTGGCTTGAAAGGCTCTGTTGTAGACCTAACATTTATAGCAACTCGCATGATATATCTATACAAGCCAGTCCTTCTTCAGAATCTGTAATCTCTCACTTCAGAGCTCACATTGGAAGCCCTTGATTCACTGTGATTTAAAATGAAACTTTGAAGCAAACTGCGTTCTTTGGCAATGAGGAAACCCACAGGCTTTGGGCCCCTTTGATCCATCTGTCTGGTGCCTAGCAAAGCAAAGGCCTTCCTCCATCTTAATAGCTATGTCCCTGAAATAGCAGACACGGTACACACTGACCTCCTATTTACATTTCAGGACATTAACCAAAGAAACCAACCATCAGGAGACATGGTGTTCAAAGACATAGAATAAGCTACTGCATCTCCTTGAATACCACTGTTAAGAAAGGAAGGCATCAGACCAGGAGAGCTTTCTCTTCAGATTCTCTGGCTTCAGGAGAGACAGCTCCAAATCTTCGGCTAAGGCTTTGTACTAACAGTGTTGATAGAGTAAGACAGAAAAAATACATGGGAGAATCAGAACCCAGTAGAAAATATTAAGGCCTTCCATATTATCAGATAATGGTCAAAATTTAAATGCATGATTTTTAGAAATTCTAACTTGAAGTGCTTTCTTTACTAAGCAAAAATCAGATTTCTCTGGAGTCATCACTAGGAATCACTGGCTTCATTTACAGTGGATATCACAAAGAAAAATCCAGTTGTCTCTGCAAGGAGCAGGGGTTCAGATTCCTTCTTGAAAATTTTGGGGTTCTTCTTTTTCATTCCTTTCTACAGCATAAGGCAAACAATGAAATTATTGTTTCATCCTAGAATGGCTTGTTTATATAAGTTCGAGATATATGCTGTAAGAATCTAAATGAAAAGTTTTACTGTTCACATTAAATAAAGGATATAAAGATGGTAGTTTCAGATGTTTGAGCTCTGCAGTGGTCTGTCAACACAGAAAAATTTGATTTTAAATATCTGCTATGCAGTAAGGTTTGTACCATATGTACTATAGCTGATGAGAATACCCTGAGCTTCATTTTCACTTGTGCTCTTTGGAAATTCCAACAACATTCTCCAGAATGCTGGTCAGTCAGAACATTGCACATCTTTCCTGTTTTGGTGTAGATACAGGAAAAAGTATCACATGTTAATTAGGAAATATATTTGAGAAGATTAAGATAATATAAACAACTGAGAAAAGTATTACTTTTTAAGAAAATAGTATATGATAGTGAAGAATGGTTCAGGCCAAACTGATTAGTAATTGTTATGGTAAGTCACAATGACTTCTAGTAGCAATGACAACAAAAACAGGCATTTCAGCAATTAATTTAAGTGAAATACAGTCACAGCGAGGCTCCTTCTTCTATTCCCCAGTTTAGGTACAACCTCTGTGAAGTTGCTGACCGTTAGGCACACAGCCAAGTGAGTTCTGTATGGTTGTTGCTTAAGGCACCCCAGTTCTGCTAATAATAGCACATTACACCTTACCAAGCTTATTTTTGTAATGACAAAATTTTGTAAGAATCTGTTCCTTTGCCTGAAATGGTGAACTGAAAAGCAGAGGGTTAGCTAAGTGAATGAGCCAAGTATTGTATCATATTACTAAAGATTAGCAAATGGAGTATGGAAGAGGAGAGGAACTAACCAAATAAACTACAACCCTATTAAGATGACTTTAATAGTATGAAAGGTTTAAAAACACACAACAAGGGGAAGAACAATTAACACATCCATGTACATGGAAATTTCAAACAGTGAACGGTAAAAAATCATTTTATGTCAAACAGACTATGACAGATCAACTTAGTGGCCTTTTACCAAATAAAACCAATTCCTTCTTTTTCTAGCTTGCCTTATTAAACCATTTATACACTAGCCCATCAAAAATTAGCCCACAATGGGAAAAAGGCTTCACTGTGAGAAAAAAAAATTATTTAGAGGAAGGCAATTAACTGAAATCAGATCAAAATTACAGAGAAGACCACAAATTCCTCAGTGTTGGACTGAATGTACTGTCTTCACAAATATGAAGATTCAATCTATTGCGTTGGAAGTGTACGTTTGGAGGAAAGTTACCAGCAGAATTTTCTAGCATTAGCTTGCAGACTAAAAATAGAAGATAGTATCATGGCTAATTTTGGTACAGTGTGTGTGCTTATGGTATTTTCTGATGACAAAGTCTGGAGGCAAACTAGAAAAGGCTTGGAATATGATACAGGTCATTGAACTTCAGTTACAGAAAGGAGATGAGGTTAGAGTGTACAAAGGGCAAGGTTACAGACTTGGAATTAATAACAGGAATTTTCTATTACCAGATGATAGTTCATAGTTCAGAAAAGATAATTAGGTAAAAAACATATTATATACATCTGTTGCAGCAAAACTATGAAGCTATGAAAACCTCCCCTTAAAAGGATTTATCTTATTTAGTTTATTACCTTACTTCATTTAGCTTGTTACCTTCATTTCTTTACATCATCTAGGTTATTTAATGAAAATCTGAGAAAATGTTTATTATTTCTCTCCAGTTATACTGGGAATAAAGGAGGGTATGAGAAACACTAAAATGAAAGGTACTTGAAGTAGTATCACAGCATGAAATCACCCGAGAAAATTGTCATGAAAATTCATCATGGAGATTCAAAAAGTTTCCAATTTTTGAGTACATAAAGTGCTGCAACAGCTTCCCAATAGGAGTATGGGGGCAAAAAACCCCGAACCTGTTTTAAGATGAAAGCTTGATAAATTTACAAATCGGGTTGTATGACCTGTTTAACTGCTGCAGGATGGAACTAGACTCCATAGTCCATGAAATAATTTCTGATCCTGTGTTTTGATTAGAAATAAAGCAGATGAGAAGGCTTAAGCAATGAAAGAAGCAAAAGGCAAAATGGACATTCAGTCCAAACATAGAGGAACAAAATTTAAATGAAATGTAGCTGTGGTTGGATCACCTGGACATAGGTTAGCTGGCAAAAAGGCAAATTCTTACTTGGAATTTCGGAAAATGTTGCTATTCAGTTTCTTTTACAGTGTACCCTGCTGCTCTTCCAACTACAGTTCTGGGATGTTTCCAAAGCTGGTAAGAGAGACAGTTTTTTGTCTTCTCTTAGCAGTTCTACTTTTGTTTCAGTTATAGCAAATGAGGGCCTGTTTTCACTACACTGATAGTACAGAGCCAAAACCTCTCTTGGTAAGGTTCCTGTATACCTCGAACTCTCCCAGTTTGTTCCCCAGGGATATTCCCTATGTAGGAACAGTTTTCAAGTCTTAGACCAAGAGTGTTTGGCAACTTGGAGAGGAGATCCTGTAATTTATGTACCCATGACACCTTTCCACAGCTGCACAAGTCTGAAGGTTTTGTTTGCCCTTAAGCTTAGCTGTTTTTGCCAAGAAGTGCAGTTACTCCAATAAAAAGCAATTCTCTTTATAAACCTTGCCTTGAGCATTGAGTAAACAACAGGGCAAAGTCGAGACCTAAAAGCAGTTCTCAAATACCCCTTTTTTTTACAACAGAAGTAATTTTCAAGTAACTCCTGGCCAAATTTTCACCCTCGGCCTTGGGCTATGCATTTGGGTGCCCTTATCTGCCTGGGTGCTCGTCACTGGCTGTCGCCAGCTGGCACAGTTGCGCTGCCAGTTGCACTGGATTCATCCCCTTGCAACAGCCATGCCCTCACAGCAGTGACTTCCCCTCGGACGCCCTTTCCGCCCGTCTCCCCAGTCCGGGATACGCGGAACTCCTTTGGGTCGGTGCCTGGCTCGGGCAGCGGCTCATAGGGGGCCGCTCTGGCCGAGCTCGGGGCTCAGCGGCCTCGCCCGGCTCTGCTGCCGGCCCAACCCCACTGCTCCCGGCCCCCCTTGGGCGGCCCCGCGGCGGCTGCTGGGGCAGGCCCGGGCAGAGGGGCCGNCTGCCGGGGCCGCGGCCTCTGCCCAGCCCGGCCGGGGGCGGCCTGCGCCGCTGAGCCAGAGTGAGTGGCCATCCCAGCGCCTCAGGAATGAGAACCTCACCCTTTCCCTCATATCGCTAGTTAAACCCTCCAACTGAAAGCCAAGTTACTCGTTCTCCCCTCAAAAAATCAGCCAGTTTATCCACGACTCCTCTCTGTGTGTTCCTGCAACTTGTGCTTTTCCACAAAACTATTTCACTGAAAGGTCACGGCTTGTAAACAGCTTGTAAACTCTTCGGGTGGTCTCCTCGGGCAGCCGAATGTGCAGGCTGCACATTTATTTTAAGGAGAAATGGGAAAAGTATTTGATTACAAAGGATGCTCAAGCTGGCCTCTTTAATTTTGATTTCTTCCCACTTAAAGCTATAAATATAGCTGAAGATTACAAAGAGTTGTAAAGTAAATACCAAAAGACAACATTTACAATTTTCCACACAGCTACACCCTAAACCCATAATATCAGGAAATCTGTCCAAAACTTTGAAGTGCTATTATAGTTTGTTATATGAGAAAACACTGGGATTTCTATGTATTTATTTAGCCACCTGCCACTCCCTCACCAAGTTTTCAAATCCATTTGTTTGCTATATAGAAAAACAGTATTAAGGGGAATTGTATTTTGAAGTTATTTGGATTACAAAAACAAGAACTGAAAGCAAATTCATGCTAACAATTATTTTTGACTTGTACTTGCATGATAAAATCAAAATATGCTTTTAATCTAATTTTTTTGGTGGGGAAGGAGAAGGAAGCCTTTTATCTGATACACTTATTTTCTCCTTTTTTCCTCACATTGAATGTTATTCCTATGACTAGCAAAAAACTTTTTTAAAAGTAATTTTGACCTCAGGTCCCATTAAATAAACAATTCAAAACACAAAAAAGACAGACTAGGAGTACTTCTGCTCATTTGGGGGCACATTGAAGGCAGCGGTCGATACAGATGATCTAATTTAACCAAATGATGTAATAAAGCAAAACTGAGGATTAGGAAGATTCCCTTTCCTTTCCCTATTTAAATTCGCTATGATCCAGACTGTAGCATGCCATGTTTTCCAAAACCAGATTCTAGTACTGCAGCTGATAGAATTATATTTGCAGACCAGTTTTCTGTTGTTGCTGTGTTAGGAATTTGTCAGGTTGCCTACTTTGTGTTTTAATCTGTTTTTTTCCACAGTGTATCACATTTGCAGCTCTCTGTGATGTTCTCAACCTAAGCAAAGTTGCACTCTTGGTAAAGATAAATATCCTATGCTGTGATTTCACTTCAGAACATTATCAGCATACTTAATTCAATATGAGTTAAATCTCAGACATCTTTCAGTGTACTTTGGTCTACTACAGTTTGTGGAAACACCTTAATGAATCTGAATTATTTCAGCTAGGTGCTGACTGAAGGATGCTTATGTCTCATTCAAATGGTAAACTTTTTCCACCAGGAGAGGACTTGATATTTACTGTGTAACACAACTTTTCTTCTTTGCTACATTTATAAGAAAGCTTTTTGGTTTATATGGAAAGCTTGAGTAGAATCCACTGAAGACGTGTAGCTTGGCTGCTAAGGATTTGAGGAAAGTTAAAAGAAAACGTTTGGCTTAAACACTGGATTGCAGTGGTATGTTCCTGGAACAAGAACAAAAATATTTTGTTATTAAATGAAAATATTTTTAATTACAGAAGAAACCACACTGAGTTTGTGATGCCTGTTTGAAGCCTTGTGTCTACAGAAACACACTAACAGTAAATTTCAGATGTTTCCATCAGAAGGCTGCTATGGGTTGAATGGAATTCTTAGTGCAAATAATTCTACTGTATTATATGACTTCTTCTTAATATTAGTAGAAGCTGTGTTGCAGCGTTTCAAGCAGTTCTGAGAATTACTCTCTTGTCTCTCCAGGTAAAATTTGTACTATGAATCTGAAATTACTGAAATCCTAGTGCAATGTGCATAGGTGTGTGGCAGCATTGATAGATATGTCCTGCAGACAGAATCACAGAATCGCCAGGTTGGAAGAGACCTTCAAGGCCATCGAGTCCAATGCATGCCCCAACACCTCAACTAAACTAAACTAAACCAAAAAAAAAGACATCCCTGTATGTCATGGGATTTTTTTAAAAGCAGGTATTTATAGGGAAGCACTCCTGAAATTTAGTGTTTCTGCAATGGAAAGTTGCAGCTAGCAAAGAGCACACAAATTGTCTCTTCTGCAGTTTTAAAAAAGAAGGGAGTAATACTAAACTAGTTTAAACCACTAAACCAACTGTAACTACTCAAATAACTTACTGAGATTATTCAAGAGCATAAGTGTGGGTACTTTTGCATGTGCTCTAGGATTAATCATACCCATCAAGAGTTCTCAGCTCTCAGTTGCCAAGGGAGAGTAGAATTTTCCAATAGTGTGGCTTTCCCTATACCATGTATATATTAAACTCAACACTGAATTAATGGAATTATGGCATGCTACTAATACTGCGTATCAGTTCACCACCTAAAATTATTGAGAATATTTGAACTTTAATAAATGTAGCAATGAAGATGAAACAAAGATGACCATCTATGGAGCTAAAGAAAGACTTCAGGAACAATACTGTCCTTATGTCGTTCAATGTTCCTTATATTAGATGCCTGAAGAAGGTATTTTTTTGAATGTAATACTCCTCCAAATAGTGATCCTGCCTGAAAACATCTCAACTTGGTAACTGGTGCAGCCAAAACATTATGTATGTGCACACTGAACCACTTTAAAAACAGTCAAGAGAAATTTTTTGTGTTGAAGAACACCACTGACAGCAATCCAGATTATAAGAGTTCCCTCTCAATACCAAAAATTGAGTGGGTGCTACAGACTGTGGGGAAAAAATAAGACTGAATTCGAAGTGAGAGATTGTTTGCTACTGTTCAATACTTTCAGTGCCAGATTATTTTAATTTGAAGCTGTACCTCATTGCCTCTTTCAGGACAAAGAAAATAAACTACTTTTGACATGTTCTTCAGAAAACCCAGATCTGTCTGACAGAGTAAGTTTCATCTCATTTAACTTCAGTTGAGAATGTATCAGAACTAAGCTGGTTGCCTGCTGTTCTGCTGTAGTTATAAGAAAGAGAAGAGATACTATTTATCTGAGCTGCTTTTGAATGGCATGTTTTAATTTCAGTCTTTTTACATTGGGTAAAGAAAGCCTACACGACTTACAGAAAATACCAACGTTTTCAAAAGCCAGACCAGACAAGATGAATTTCATAGTCTGAAACTTGGCTGCATCTCTTTCATGTGAAGAGTAATGATTTTGGAACATAGCTTTAATGCTTCAAGAGTTAGCTGCATGAATATCTGTCTATATATATATATATACATACATATGTATATAAATAAATATTTAACAATAAGTAACAAATATTTAATATATAAATATTTTGGAGTTTATAGTGAAGAATATGTAGATATGTAGAACCAGGCAATCCAAGGGAAGTTTGCAACAGGGCATTTAAGTCAAATAATAAACCATAACAATTTGAACAAGGTTGCTCTATTTTTATCTTTATAAATGTGATCTCTCTAAAGGCAAGTTACATAGGAGTTTATGAGGTAACTGAAAAATCAGGGGCTTTGTACTGTAGTAATTAACATAAATTTTATTGGTCTCTTCCCTCCTCACAGGTCTTTCCAGACATGCTTCACTAAAATGGAGGGTGAGTAAATACAGCTGGGTTTGGTACAGAGTAGAGAACGGAAGTCAAGCACTCTATGTCCAGCATCTAATCCATTCACCAGTTCAACAGTGCAGCTTTAATTATAGTAACATGAACTGTATTATGTTAAAGCAGTAGAAAGGGTTATGGTGGATCTAGAGCAATACATAACAGGAAAGTGAAAACAAAAACAAACCACGGACAAAATGGAACAGTGTAGACTTCGCTTGCAGATTCTAAACACTCTAAGACTCTGCATAGCACAAATTGAAATCCTGGAATGCCTTGAGTGTTTCCTGAGAAGGTAATGGTGTTAAGACATCTTGAGAAACACCTTTAAATTCAGCTGGTTTTACAGTTTTATCATGTAATCCATTTACTATTGTCACAGAGTAATAGTGTTTTATATGTAAGATTTTTTTCTCATTGAGATATCTAACTTAATCCTAATCCAATGTTTTACATGCTGTAGAAAGTGAACAGAAAAAATTGCATATTGGTAACTAAGGTCACAAACCTTGTAGAGATATGGAGAGATATCTGCAGAGTTTTAAAGAGAAACTCAAACTAGATTCAAATGAACTAGCTCAGCTACTGGAAACAGCGTAGCCATGGCAGCAAGCAGTTCATGTCGGCTGTAAAAGCTGCCTGTAAAGGTGGGTAAATATTTGGACAACTTGCTGGCACAGAGTTCTTGTGCTACAACAGCTACACTACTTCAGCTATTTTATTTGCCACTCAGGATGACCTCAGCCTAAGGAGACAGCATAGTTATACCTGCTGGCAGCTCAATGCCTTGCACAATAGGCTTGGAAGCACTCATGAAAAGAAAAACAAATTAAAACTGTACCAGTTCTTTATGAGTATCTGTGTAGCAATCTCTTGGTCAAGAGAGACTAACAGATGCTTATTCCTGGTCTTGAGCTGTCAGTACCTTTTCCCTCCCCAGTACTCAAGTAGCCACCATTACAGAGGAAGTGATAATTATCAGTGTATTCAAATAATATTACCAGTTCTGTATGTATATGTTTTCTATAAAAAAATGTGTTTACATAATCATTTAATCATTCTGATGAGCACTTTACAAACTTGGTTTTGTTTCTGCACTGTGAAACTGAGGAGCCCAAGAAGACTATTGACTTTGGCCAGTACTGTTTCAGAATGCCCATTGAAGGCCTGATGCCATTTCTTTAAAAAATTGCAAACCTGGATCATTTCATTGAGTTGCTTTATAGTGCAGCCCATATTCGGGGGAATAGACATGTTGTATGACACTGCTCAGTGTGTTGGAGAGTGTTAGTCTCAAGGCTCTAGGACTGGTCATTTATTATCCACATGGTTTTGTTTCCTGCCCTGAAAGAGCATAATAGGCTAGTACTTCTGGGACAAAGACCATTAAGGTGCCTTCTGAGGCCTGTTATCTAAACCTATTTTGCACCACTGCTTTTATTTTCAGTGGCTGAGGGTGGTTTTTACATGGTGACTGAGGTATAATAAGCAACTGAATGATTGTTAGAAATCACTATAGCTAAGCCAGCTGACCTTACAATTATACTGCCCTTAAAATGGATTTCACTAAAGGTATTTTTCTAGAATCTAATTTGGTTTAGACATGAATAATTTAAAGAGCTCTTTTACAAGACACCACAAAGGATCAATGCAGATATAAAACATACCCAGTGCTGTATATGCCAGCTACTGCAAAATGCCATAGCGTTCCTTTTGCAGAACAAATTCCAAACATATGCACCAATTCAGTACAAATTATTTTCCTTAAATAATACAAGCTATCCACTAATTAAATAGTTAATAGTGATTTTTTGTTCTTTTATTTTTCTTCTGATTACAAAGTTAGATAAAAGAAGAAAAGAAAATATTGCTTTTCAGTGCTCTGGTTAGGGAAAAATAATGGCTATTCATTTTTCAGGGTTTATTTCTATTTTAAATCTGTGTAAATATGCTAATAGTTAAAACCTGTATTTTCATAATGAGGGTAGCAAGATGTTTGATACATACTTTCTCATATATATGCTTTTATGTACTTATGCACAATAGAAAATTGGACATGAGGAAATGCAGTTATTTAGATGGCCTACACTTATTTGACTCAAATGGCTTATTTGGCTACAAACAGAAAGAAAAATGCATAGGAAGGCCTTTGTCTGTGAATATTCAAGTTCTACAAAAGACATAGATTAGTCTTTATCCTGTTATAATTAGTCTTCAAAAATTTATATTGATATGAAAGTTAGCTGGGTCTATTCAAGAATTATTTGGATCTGAAGTTCTACATATGAGATTTAAGTTTTATAACTGAAGCAACTCACCCAAATAGAATCCAGGAGAATCTAGAATACAATGATGCCCTAATATTTAATCTGAAAATTTAATTGACATTAATATCTAACTGGAATCTAACTGATTGATCTTAAAAAACAGGCAGAAACCAGTGTTGTGTTGCTGTAAACAGCAACATCTTAAGATAGATTACATTTGCCACACATATTCATGTTTTCTACTGTGAAATGTCACAACCTTTTTCTAGAACCTGTATATGCAGTTTACCACTCATCACTACAAGATAGTATTATAGTCAAGATTTGGCTGGTTCCAATAATAGCATGAAATTATATATATTTTTAAACGATTTACAGTTCAGAGAAAATAAATATTTGACTAGCCCAGCTTTGTCAATGGGTTGGATTGCATGACCTCCAGAGATACCTTCTAACCTAACCTCTGCTACAATTTAAAGAGAACTCTGTGGCCTAAATTACCTTACGTTTCAGTCACAGGGAAAGATGGGAAGAACTTCAGGCCAGAAAATTTATAAGAGAAAATGAGTACTCCATACAAATTTATGTTTTTGTTTCCATGTGTACTATTTTAAGACCTGGTTTCCAGACTGACTTGTTTAAAAAATATTCCCTAATGTGTCCGTAGTTGAGCTGCTCTGTATTAATTCTAAAAAAAAGCATTTCTCATGGAAAGCTTGACCCAGAGTTAATTTTAGAGGTGCTAGCAAATGTTGCTGTTATAAAGCCTCTTTTCCTGTTTATTGTAAGAATGATCTCCTCTTTTTCTCGTACTTATTATCTTGCCAAAAGCAGAGGTCATTAGCAAGGTGAATCTCTGTTTTTTCAGTGCTGCTGTCATTGTAATTTTAGGAAATATCCACAACTGCTGTACAATACAAGTTTTCAGATTGAAAGGAACATTATTTTAATCCACGTTTTTTCCATTCCTGTTACTGTTTGTTTGTATTTGGTATAAGGGATGTCAAGGTGTTTTTAAAATTATTTATTTATTTAGAAACCATAGAGAATATATTGTTGAAACATAGAGGTCCCTGCAGCTTCCCTTATACAGGTAATTTCTGTAAGCTGAGAAGGGTTTTTTTAAAAGATGTAATGATTGCAACTAATACAAGTGTCCATCTGTTAGGGCTTAGGATGCTATGGTCCATGTCTTAGCTGAGCTAGCATTAGCAGTACTTAAAACACAAGCAATATACTTGTGTATAAAAAAAAACCCAACCAACTTCTTTAGTATATACTCATGAAATAGCCTGGGAAGTAAAAAAATTATATAAACTTTTTCCTTATGGTCAGAAATACAAGTACAGACATACAGTCAGTTTTCCAGGTCTTCACTTTTAGGTGAGCATCTCAAAAGTATTTTAAAAAATGGTCAGATCAATGGGAAGAAAAATTAGGGGACAGGTTCCCCCCTAAAAAAATATGTATAAACTTACTTGAAGGTTTCCAAATACAGTCACAACCCATCAACACCTTTGATAAAGGAGGCTGGTCACAGGTCCCTGGTAACTGGGCTGTCAAAACCCAGTGAAAATATATATAAACTATAATTAGAAGCAACTTGCCCAACATTACAAAGCAGACCTAGAAATAGAATTCCAGCCTTATATTTAAAAATCCTAAGACAAATACTAAATCTACAGTGTTCCTTATCTTCTATGAAGTTTGGGATTTTATTTTTTTTTTGGCCAGCTAAAAAAGTTTAGCATAAAACTATGGGCTTATATGGCCTTCTTTCCCTCTGTAATATTGGTGGAATAATGTTATAACATAGTTGTGTTAAAAGGATTACTCCAGCACTTTCTGATTCTGAAGTTTCTTCTCATACTCCAAACACAAGAGGCTCGATCGCTCACATCTGTGCAAGCGCACATAGAGACGCTCCCCCTATCCTAATATGTTTTCAGTCAGAGCTTATTTCAAATTTCCAAGATTTATTTATTCTAGATGCACTAGATTTCCCACTGATAAAAAATATTTTGATGTTTGCTTGTGGTACATAGATGAGTGAGCTGAAGTCAGAAAACCACATCCTCTTTCTGATATGCAGCTGAACCTTGGAGAAGTCACTACTGTACCATCCCATTTTTATCTAATAACTGGGAAAATCATATGTATTTTCCTTTCTACAAAAGCTTGGATGCCTAAAGATAAAAAACCTGAATATTTTATTGCTAATAAGAAATTATTAGAAAAATCAACTGAATATCCATTACATATTAATATTCAAAGAATGATTGAAAGCATTAAAATTATGTGGAACTTAAATTAACACTTAAAGAAGTCACCCTTAAGATATGGAAAAAATAACCACATCTCCATTTTGCTAATGACTTAAGTGTTTAAGTTATTTAACAAAATCTTAACTTTTTGTCACTTCAAGAGTCATGTGAAGAAAAGAAGGCAGGTCATACAAACCTTGAATAAAAGCAAGAATATACAGAAAGCACCTCAGCCATTCAAAAATCTGCTGAGCACAGGGAAGGAATAGCAGAGGAGGATGATGAAAATAATAATGAACAGGGAAAATTATAGTAAATTTAGGCAGAGGAGAAGCAGTCAAAATATATATCCCTCAAGACTTTGAGTTTGTGCATTAATGACTGACTTGGATTCTACCATCAGCAAGAATTAAAGTTTTTTATAACTGAATAGTCAGTGTGAAAATAAAGTATTTATAGCTATTATTCTCATACTACAGCTTCTATTCTCGATTAAGAAAAATAAGGTAGTCATTTTAAATCCTGCAGAAGATAAATTGTTGTTCTCAGCCTTTTTCACATTATCCCAAAATACAGAAAGAGAGATATGGGGCTTTCTTCCATTTTATTTTGGAATCTCCCTCCTAGATCAACAAAGAGCTGGAAATTATGACGCACCACCTACTTGGTTGCAAGTATCATAAAATATGATTCTGTATTTCTCTTTAAAATGTTGGGTTTCTCTTTAAAAAATTTAAATCCACAAACATAATTCTAAATATTTTATAATATAGAAATTTAGTAGGATTTCAAGAATATTATCAGTGACTTGCAAAAATTTATGGATTCACATGGATTTTTTAATCCGGTACCTCCCTAAAGACTTCACAGATTTAGCAGACATTCAGTTTAAGTAGACAATAAGTTTGTCAGATGAGAAGCCCTAGTGAAGGCCTAGAGCAGCCTTTCCATGCTCGGGAGAAAGTTACCAACCAAAAGTCTGATGCCAGGCTCTACAGAGGGACAAGAAAAGACAATGAGAAACAGCAATCAGATATGGAGAAAGGGAGCTCCAACTAGGTACAAAGAAAATGTATTTCAGTATGATGATACTGAAGTATTGGAGCAGGTTTCCCAGAGACAGTGAGGTCTCAGAGATTTTCAAGACCCAACTGGACAAAGCTCTGGGCAGTCTGGTCTGAACTGAGTGTTGACTCAACTTTGAGGAGGAGGTTGAAAGGACAGAAAGCGAGATGTAACTCTGATAGTCTCAAGGAAAATTTAGCTAAGTAGAACAAATGTATTTCCTTTAAGCTTCACTGGGCAGTCACAGTCAGCAGTATTTGCATTCATCCCATTTGTGCCCTAGCCTGCCTGGCATTTTTTAAAGTATAGTGGCATAAAACCTTCTCTGTCTGAGAAAGTTATTGCCACAAGTCCATTATAAGAAGTAAAACGTAGCTGTACAAATGACCAGTAAATAATGCAACACTTTTAAGACAAATTTACAGGAAACAAAAACTATCCCAGGAGCTGATGTCTGCATAAAGGACTGCAAGGCCATAAACCTGTTAGCATCAGCATGTGGACTGTCGTGATGTGCAGGAAAAGAGTGGACTGGCCACTGGTGGGCTCCAGTTCTTCTTCTGTTCCCAGGATGCCCAGTGTGAGTTAGATCGTGGCCTCTTAGCCAAGAGCTCTCTGGTTCAAAGTCTGTTAGTCCCCCCATGATTCCAGAGATATAAGGAATAAAAGACACTTCTTTCACCTTACATGCCAGATTTAATATTTTTTGCTGCTGTAGGTGTCCTGTGCCTACTCTAAAAATCTGGTTTCCCTCTCTTTCAGTCTGTAGCAGGAGTCAGAATCACAAACAAGGACATGTATATAAGGGACTGTTTCTAGTTTGTCCTTCTTCTTGTCTCCATATGACATCAAAATAACAAGTCCTTAAGATGTGAAGTAAGGCATTTCAAATTTAAGTAGCAATAGGTTTTAAAAAGAGAATTGAAAAAAGTCTCAGTACCTCTAAATACAATATTTAATCAACTTGTATAACCACTGCAGCATGAAATCTTCAGAAATCATTACATAGACTCCACTTATGACTCTTGGGTGATGTGAAAATATTTTTCCAGTGCTGTGGATTGTGCCATTCCCAGCTGACATGTGTCCCAGGCCCCAGCAGAAAGGTATAGAAAGAGGTGCTAATTAACTGTGGTCCCAGTGACCATAGCACCATGATTAGCCAGGACTGCCTACTGTGGCACAGTTCTCTGTTATTGCAATATTTTTCTGGTATTCTCATTAGCCGTTCCCATTTTTGTGAAGAAATTAACAAAGTTATAAAATAATACTTAGAAAATACAAGTATCAAGCAGAGTAGAAATAAGATATTTGAATGAGAGTGCATACTGTATATTTGAAGAGGCTTCTTCTTCTTGGTTTTGGTTTGTTGGGGTTTTTTTTGCCTTAGAAAAGACCACAGGTACTGCAGGTTTTCCAGATGGACTAGAAAAATCCTTGCCCGGAGTTATTTCTATGAGGTGATTGACAAAGGCTGCTTTTGGTTCAGGCAGACATGTTAAAAAGCTTCTTCTTTTCATTAACTACATTTGGCAGTAACTTACGAGGGATGTTACTGTCAGGGCAGTGGCTGCCACCGCTTTCTCATAGTTGTTATATGATCAGCAGTATTGCCACAAGTCACACAGTTACTCCTGAGTCAGAAAGAAGTACTACTCTCCAGTCAGAGTATAATACGTTTTGCTTTTCTTCATACTCTGAAGGGAAGCTAAGGATCCTCATGTTTCTGGTTTCAGTATAGTTCCTTCTTCAAAGCCTATTACATTGTGGATTTTTAATGCTTTCATACTTTTTATGCCTATTCCTGAACTGGCACAGTGCTAAATCCGCTTGGTGCATAATTAATCAGTATCAATTATATTCATACTAGATACAAGATTCCCATCAACATCAGATTGCCAAATATACTTCAATTTCCATCTTACTTTCTACTGCCTTTCCTAGTGTGTGCAAACTTGGAGATATCTATATTTACAACTCCTTGTGATTTATTTATAATAGCAGAACAAGCATCTAGACTCTTAACAATGAAGACATCTCGGAGGTCTGCCTATGTATAAGCTTGTAGCACCTAAAGTCAAGATTATGCTATTGTGTTTTCCATAGAGATATTTCATGGAAAACTATCACTTGCCTCATCTGTTCTGAGATCTGCCCCTCTTCTCAAGCTAGACACTTGAGAAGATGCTTCATCCTTTTTCTTATCAGATAGGAAGAACCCTTATCCCTGTATTATGACTCACCCTTTTTGCATCCTCCTCCAAATCAATTTAAAAATATGAATCAAAGGAAAAGACATTTGAGAACATGTTTTTACGACAGTAAATGTACATTTGGCAGGACATAGCAATGCCTGGATCCCTTGGCTTCATGCCATCAGAAGTCATCTAATCATATCTGTGTGATGATACATAGAAACTGGCACAAAGACTTATGCTTTTCAGTCTAAAAAATCATCCATTAAACAACATTTTCTTGACTGTGGCCTTTGCGCTAAATCTCTTGGCCATGACTTTATTAAGCGGCACCAGGGCATCTTGCCCCTGAGTAAGAATAAGCCCCAAATAATTCTGAATACATTTCAAATACAGTGGAACAAAAGTCTACATACATCTTTTTTACCAAACTCATTTATTTCTGGGTTCTGTGAAAAAGAAGACATGTTAAAGCTCTGCTAATACACAGCATATCAAAGAAGCATGTCATATTTGAAATTCAGAATTGATATATGAGTCAGTTGTCTTTTGCTTTTTTACCTTTGAGGTTCATGACTCATTCACTTACTTGAAGGTTATCTGTCAGCATGTCTTTAGCCATTATTTCACAGTCAGACTTTATTCTATAGTCTTGTGCAAAATAATGAAATTTCATTTGAGACCATTTTGTACACCTTATGGTATTTTTCCTCAAACTTTTTTTAAACCCTTAGAGAAATAGGCATGGGATTGTATTAAAGTCTTACATAACTGAGGGGCATCACAACTTATGCACAAGAAAAATGAGCCAAAAGCAGCAATCTTTTGGTGTTAAGTGCATAACTTCATTAAAATTCACTTGTTGGTTGCTGGTCTTTTTATTTAAAAGGAGAAAATGCATCTCCTGTTATGCTAGGCAGAAAGAAAACATAAGGAAATGGCCTCAAGTTGCACCAGAGGAGGAAAAGATTTTTCATGGAAAGGGTTGTAAAGCATTGGAATAGACTTCCCAGGAAAGTGGTGGGGGCACCAACCATGGACGTGTTCCAAAAATGTGTGGATGTGGTGCTTGAGGACATGGTTTAATGGTGAACATGGTGGTGGTGCTAGATGGACGGTTGGACTTGGTAATCTTAGAGGTCTTTTCCTACTTTGATGATTCTATTCATCTCCTTTGGAAGCGTAAGTAGATAAGCAGCTAGGACAGAAGGATGCTTTGCTCCTTTCTGTCCTTTTCCCAGCTTTTACTGATATTGCCGCTGTGCCTCTTTTGAAGCTTCTTGCATTGCCTGCTACCAGAGCCAGGACAGCAGATGAGACAGGAGTTTACCCTAGTATGGTAGATCTCTCTGTGTGTTTAATACTGAATTTACATTCAGATGATAACAGCAGTCACTTTTTTTTTTTTTAAGTAGGCCACCTGTCCCTCATGCAATTGTGTCAGTTGCTTAGGTTTAAAAATAATTTTTGCTAAAAAAAAAAAAGTTCTCATACTAATAGAATCCTCAAATGTAAGATAATGATACAGAATTATATTGCTCCTAAACTTCAGTGGGTAGGGGTAAATCGTAGCAGTTTTGTATTGCTCATTCATGTTCCATTCATACTTCCTTTTCCCTCTGTTTTCTTCTCCTTTCCCAGCTGAATCAGATAAAATTCTCTGTCATAGAAAAAGTGCACACAGAGAGACAAATAGAGATCATCTATTGATCTGTTCAGCTACTGCTCAGTTTATATTAAAATTTATGGGTTTCTGTTTTGCATTACTGGGGGAAAGCCCTATAAACTTTTTGTTGAAGAGGCTGTTGTCTAGTAGTCAGAGGTTTAGCCCAACTGTTCTGTTTCAGAATATGGGCCTGACTAAAAAAAATCCCAAGGCTGAGAAATTAAAAGAAAGCTACATGGGAAAGATGGGATCAGAGGAGTTAGAGAGGAAAGCTATTCAGGAGCATGAAGAGAAGATATAGTAGATAAGGTTGAGTAGCAAAGAAAATGGGCTAATTCACCTGTCAGTTGCCTTTGTGACAATCGTTACAGCACAGCAGTCTTGTCTTCTTTTTTATGCATTTAATATCGTATCCAGAAATCCTTATGATGTTACAGAAAAGCTTTAATAAGCCTTTTTAGCTGCCTAGCATCATTCTTCTGATCTTCTAGTTGTTTCCAAAAATGTTACCTCTTTTCCAAAAGACACTGAGAATATTTCCCATACCTCTGCTTGGTGCAGTTTCATAGAATCATAGAATGGTTTGGCTTGGAAGGGAATTTTGAAGATCCCTGTGGGCAGGGACACTTTCAATTAGACCAGGTTGCTCAGAGCCCCATCCAACTTGGCTTTGAACACCTCCAGGGATGGGGCATACACAACTTCCCTGGGCAACCTGTTCCAGTGCTTCACCATCCTCACAATAAAGATTTTTTTCCTAATATCTAATCTAAACCTACTCTCAATTTAAACCCATTCCCACTTGTCCTATCACTACATGCCCTTGTAAATAATCTTGCCTCATTTTTTCTTTAAGTTTCCTTCAGGTACTGGAAAGCAATGATCAGGTCGCCCCAAAGCCTTCTCTTTTCCAGGCTGAAGAATCAAAATTCTCTCAGCCTTTCCGCACTGGAGAGGTGCTCCATTCCTCTAATAACTTAGTGGCCTTCTCTGGACTCACTCCAACAGGTCCGTATACTTCTTGTGTTAGGGACCCCAGAGCTGGAAGCAGTGTTCCAGGTGGGGTCCCACCAGAGCAGAGCAGAGGGACAGAATCCCCTCCCTGGCCCTGCTGGCCGCTCTGCTTTGGATGCAGCCCAGGACACGTTTGGTTTTCTGGGCTGTGAGTGCCCATGGCTGGGTCATGTCCAGCCTCTCACCCACCAGCACCTCCAAGGCCTTCTCAGCAGGGCTGCTGTTCATCTGTTCATTCCCAGCCTGTGCTGGTACGGGGGGTTGCCCTGACCCAGGTGCAGCACCTTGCACTTGGCCTCACATCATGAGATTCCCATGGGCCCACTTCTGGAGCCTGTCTAGGTCCCTCTGGTTGGTATCCTGTCCTTCAGGTGTGTCAGCAGCATCACTCAGATTGGTATCACCTGCATATAGTTTCCTAGAATCACCTTGCACGCATATAGAGATGATAAATTAGAATTTATTTTCATTGTTCCATGATCTCCCATTTCCCCCCTACAGCCTCTGTCAAGTAAGTACCTGCACTCTTCCTATTTCTGCCAAAGCTTTGCTTCATACAAGAAAAGCATTTATTGAAATGCCACTGCTGTGTATAGAAAGCTCTCTGAAGCTGGAGACAGTGATTTTGGATGCATATAGTTTTAGATAGAAAATCAATTTTTTGGCTTCAGTCTTAAAGGAGACTGGTTGAAAGAACCTGAACCAGATCTCTTATTTCACAGCTTCTAAAGCATGTCTGATTTCAGACAGTTTGAATACTTAAAGAATTACCAAATTCAAACAAGAAAACAGACACCCCTCCACTCGGTCCCATTCCTAGTTATATTAGGAAAAAGATTCTTCCCTGTGAGGGTGGTAAAGCACTGGAACAGGTTGACCAGGGAAGTTGTGGATGCACCATCCCTGGATAGGGATTTGAGCAACCTGATCTAGTGGAAGGTGTCCCTGCCCACAACAGAAGGGTTGGACCTTGATCCTCAAGGTCCCCTTCCAACCCAAACCATTCTATGATTCTAGGATTTTATGTTCCCACAATATATCCAAAGGAAAAATAATAGGATAACTTCGAGGTACAGCTTTTTCTGCTTATGAAAGTGAAATAGTGAGGGAAAAGTACAAAGTTTGTTTTAACTTACTGCTTTGTTTAAAAAAAAATAAAAAATCTGTAGTCTAAATCCGGTTGGATTTTTTTTTTTTCTCATGAGCTGTATCAGGGAGTATAATTCCACAAAGCTTCTGATATTTTTCCCTGAAACTATCCAGGGACGTTCTCAATAACACATAAGCCCTTGAAAAAATACTTTGAAAAACTCAGTATCTCTGCCTAGCCGTTGGTTATGAAAACAGCTAATATAGCAATTTTTGAGGAATGTAAACTTTGTAAAGCACCAAGGTTAGGCAAATGGGAGACAATAATCACGCTTTTTAAGTCTCGGGGAGTTGAAAGAGAGTGGCTGGAGGAAGCATCTGCTGTCTCCAGAGATGCCTCCAAGCTGGCCACCGCTGGGAGCGGAGCTGGAGGCGGCGGCCGCTCCCTCCCGAGCCCAGCCGGGCACCTGCGGGGCGGGCGGGCTCCCGCTGCCATTGGCCTGGCGCCGCTTCCCGCCTCCTTTGAAAGCTCGGGAAGGGCGGGCGGCAGCCGTGCCTCGCCAGTCGGGCAGCAGGGCCGGGCCAGGCCGGGACGGGACCGCTGGGCCAGCGCAGGAGGCCGCAGGTAACCCCGGGCAGCCGGCGGGGAGCGCTTTCTTCCTCCGAGGGTTTTCCCTCGTGGGGACCGGGGCGGACTCCAATGAGTTCAGTGAGCGTCACTGGGGTTTCTCTGCTCGCGGGTTCTTCGTGCAAGGTGGTAGCGCTAAGCGACGTTTGTGTGCTTAGGATGGCAGTGCTTGGCTTGGCAGCTTAGTGCTTTATAGTAAGTAGTAGCCTTTTTTTTTTTTTCTTTTCTTTTTTTTTCTTTTTTTTTTTCTTTTTTCTTTTTTTATTTTTTTTTTTGGTGGGGGGGAGTGTAGCTGTTAAGGTAGGCTTGCTATCTTGAACTTGTGCTTGATCCATCTGTGATGATTTATAAATTCCTTTAAGGCCCCAGCTTCCCCAGTAGCCGGGTAGGACTGTGTACTTTGGAACTGGTGGTTATGATGGAAATACTTGTCTTATGATTTCTATTGTGGCTTATCTTTTCATCCACTTGTTCAGTTGCCAAAAAATAGTGACATTAATGGTGAACTTACAAGGTAAGCTTTCTCCTTGTTGTAAAGCCCTTGATGATGAAAAAGAACTAGTGAATGGATCAAAAATAATAATCTGGAGACCTAGAATTCATGTCATTACTGAAATGCATCTAATTCCAAATCTGTGGAACTTATTTTTGTTAGGTAACATTTAAGGATTTTGCAAGTGTATGCTGATGAAGAATCTCTTTGTGGTATAATCTACTTACATTGCGCTTTAGTGTGTTTCACTCTTCCATAACTGGGTGGGAATAATAAATCATTCTGGAGTTACTTCATCTGTTTTAAGGTAGAAGTATCAACTAGCACCTTCACAGATATAATAGGGCTGCCATGAGAACCAGGGTACAGAATATAATGTTAGACCCGCATAGAAGTAGTTTGCAGGATTACCCTGATTTATATGCTACTTGAAGAAAAGGCAAGGAAGAATTGTGAGTATAATTATGGGAGTGTATGGCACACTTCAGTATAAATTATGTATGTTTTCATCTGCCCTTAACACAGCTGCAGTAAAGGCTACAGATATATGTGAGCATCCTCAGAATATGTGTACTTATACAGTTAATTAGTTCTGAAACTTAGGCTGAGTACAGGTATATATCTTTTCCCTATCAAATTTCTGCACAGAGTTCTGCTGTGGCTTGGCTACACAAACAAGCTTGTTTGGTTTTTGTTTTTTGTTGTCTTTTTTTTGTAGTAGTAGTACTGTTTATTCTGTCTATAAACTGTAAAGTCAGCTTGAACTAGAAATTTCTATATGGTTCTTGCTTCCCCCCACCACAAACCCAATCTTGCAGCTTCAGTTCTCCCATGGCAGAACTAAATAGGATTCTGGTGGTAGCTGCTTTTGAAAACTGCCTGTCTCTTTGGAAATAGTCAGAATTATAATGCACAGGCTGGCTATGTTCGTTTATAGAATTACTGTTTCCAATAATATCCCTGCTGATCTCATGAAAGGGAGAAAAAAGTAAACAGTAATGAAAAAGATGCTGGGTTTGTTCCAAGTGAAAGGAACAGTAATTTTTTTTTCCCCTCAAAACTCTGTTTCTGCACTCTCTCCCTCTCATCTGCCTCCCTGGGAGGTGAAGGGGAATCTGACTTGTATGTGAGTCTCCCCATGGAATTCTGTATGTGTGTGCAAGGTTTCTTTTTCCTCAAAATGAGTTATCATTATGCAAGTCTTGTTATCTCTCACATAATTCCTGTCTGAAAATAATCTTCTGAAGTTAATCTAGTTTAAAGATTAAGAGATGTACTGCTAATTCCTCTGGCAAATTTTGTGACTTCACAAATATGCTGCTTGCTTTCGAAGGTTTGTTGTTGTGCAGGACTTGCAAACAGTTGGAACCAGATTAGTTAAAGACCCTCTCCTGCAAGCTGCTCCTCACAGATCCACCTCTGAGCTCTACACTTCAACCTCTCATCTGCACAGATGGTCTTGTGGGGTTGGGTGTGAAGTGTAGCCTTGAACAGAGTGAGAAAATATACTGCTATTTTTTACTTACTCAAATGCAGTGCTTCAGAGAATATTATTTAAGAGTCCTGCCAGTGTTTCAGCTTACTGATCTATCTAAATAATTTGGAAAAATGCCAGTAAAGTTTCCAGTCTTTGCTTTCAACCTTTCTTAAGTGGCTCTTTTTTTTTATTAAGGAGAACTAGGGGAGGCCTCTGTTTAGCCTTTGCTGTACCTGTATGTATGTTTGCCTTTAGATACTTCTTTCTTTCACTTGCATTGCTATTTCTACTCTTGATCTGTTACTCTGTCAGTTATCCTCTCTGTATAACAGCTTGAAGTAAGATATGATTCTGCAAAGGCGTGCATGTGATTGTGTACGCAATAAGGCATATGTAGATATCTTTGTAATCAGTTGAAAACAAATGCCCTGCCCATGGTACCTTTTGTTTTTTTCAGATTTCATTTTAAAGAAGGCATTACCCACTTAGGAGAATTGGAAGGGTGGCAGGGGGATTTCAGTGGCAGTAAAGAGAGCTGTGAGGTTCCAGCAGACTTCTTTGGTTCAGCACTACAGGTGTGTATGTGCATTCACCTAGCAACAGGAACAGCAGTAGCCTTGCTGAATTGTTTATCTGGTTATAAGAGACTGTTTGCATTAAGCCTGCAGGAGATAAAACTTGGAAACCCTGGCACTCTGTCTGTAGCAGTGCTCTGGCTGTCACTGTTGGACCAGGGTGGTTTCCCTGTCCCACAGAAATCTGAGAGTGCGGAAAATTTTTCCACTCTGTGCTGGAATAAAGCAGATTCTCTCTTCCCTTCCCCCAAGCTTTTGTGGAAAAAAACAAAGTGTGAGCAACCCAAGCAGAATAGCCAATAGCTGAGTGAAGGGGGCTTTCCAGGGGTGTGATGAACAGAGGGTCAGGTGCCTTCCTCGAATCCAGCGTTGTGTGCCGGGCTGCCGCTCTGTCATGTGCCCGCTCGGCGCTGGAGCCGGGTGACTAAGGCAGGACAGGTGTGTATCGGCCAGAGCGAGTTTCGGTGAGGATGAGTTGACACCTTCTTCCCCCTCCCTTCCTCCCCCGCCAATCACGTGTTTCTTACACTGGAAAACTCCCAACAAAATCTGGCTGCTACGTAATGATGGGGGAACTCTTTTGAAAACAAAAGAGGGAGGGGGGAAACAAGTACCCCTCCACCCACCGCAAAAAGAAGGAAAAAAAACCTCAACAAAAAACAAAGCCCCACCAAACAAAACAAAACGCCTAGGAACGCCAAGTCCAGAGGCGGGGGTGAAACACTTGAGAAGCAGGGGGTTTCAGTGACAGTCATCCGTCATGTGAACAGAGCTGGAGAAATCAAATCCCCCGGCAAAACCGGGAAGCCCGTCGCTGCGGAGGGCGGCGGCGCTCGGCTGTGGCCTGGCTGCGGGGGCGGCCTCGGCACCTGCCCCCGCGCTGGCTGCGGGGGCGGGCGGTGCCCCTCCCGTAGCAGGCGTTTCAGGGGGCCACTGCAGGTGTGGGTGTCGCCTTTTGCGGGCTAACCCGTCCCTTGCCCGGCGGCAGCGGGGCTGAGCCGTCCCGCGGGAGAGCCGTGCGTGGCTGGGCGAGGAGCAGGCGGGCGCGGCAAAGGGTCCCGGGGGGATGCGCCCGCCCGGGGGTGCCG
>VZRQ01001738.1:594439-650817 GCA_013397975.1 Machaerirhynchus nigripectus
GGGCTCCGAGAGGTCCGGCCGGTCCGGCCGGCCCTGCCCCGGACAGCGGCGGCGGCGGCGGTAGCGCCGGGGTGAGTCACTGCTTGGAAATGGAGTGGGCGGGCGTGCGCGTAGCAGAATGAATGATGTCAGGGAGCACCGCGGCGAGCATGAGGCTCGCGGCAAACACGGCGGCGGCCGCACCCCCGAACGAGCGCTGCCCCTGGCGCCCCCCGGCCCGGAGCCGCCCTCCAGCGGGAGAGCCCTTCCAGCTGCGGCACTGCTGAGGCAGGAAGCCTCTGCGAGAAGTGTCGCCTCCGCCGACGCCCTTAAAGCCGGTCCGTTTCGCCAGGAAGGAGAAGAGGCTGAGGCTGGGAGAGGAGCAAATTGCAGGGAAAGGTAGAGATTGTGGCAAACTTTCTAGCTGCTTCTGCGTGCTGCTACCTCACTGGTGGGAGTGTCTGCCCATAAGGAACTGCAGAGCCCAAACCTCAGAGCCCTGAGGCTCCAAAAAAGACTTCCAGCCGCCTTTGGAGGAGGAACTGCCAGCAGTGCAAGCTTTTGCACATACAGCTGAGTAGGTAAGTTGGGAACCGCACAGGTGGATTAAAAGTGTGGCGTACCACAGGTACCCACTTGGAGAACCGCTTTCACAGGAAACCTACACGTGTCAACTAGATAGAGACTGGGAAGGGCAATCCGACGCTTGTGATCTCTTTCGTTTCTAGTGTTTGAGGCCCCTCTAACTAGGGAGGGCACCTGCTGTTTTGATTTCTCTTTCCAATATGTACTTTATGGAACATACCTAGTTTATGAGTAAAATTGTATGTTTTTGGTGTGGGCGATGTGAACATACCCCGTAGAGCAGTACTAAATACCTAGCTGCTCAGGAGTGGACTTCAAAATGTGGGATTTCAGCTCAGGAAGGTAAAGTATTATTGTAAGGATCATAAGGGTGTTGTAAAGGTGTTTTGTTGTAGGTGGTTTTTTTCCTTGTTGCGTGTGTGCTCTGTTGAAGCCACTCCTAAACTTCCTGAAGTGCTGCCGAACTAAACTTCTTGCCTTAGTGGCAGGGTGCATTTCTATTAATGTTATGTGGTTTCTGGCATAAATTTAGCTTAAAATCCTTGTGAAGAGTAGTTAATGCATGATCTCTGTCAAGGTAACAAAACTAGGATACAATGTAGAATAGCTGTTGTTCAGTTTCATCCGTTTCTAAACATTTTATTTCCTTTGAAGACCTTAGAAAATCAAACATCTATCTGTCCTCAAACCACTTGACAGCTATTAATTTATGCACAGTTAATTATACAAATGAATCATTCCGTAGAAGTATTAGCATAAACTGAGCAGGTGCATGGTACTTCATCTGAGACAGCAGGCCTTACAGGACTTTTGGCAAGCTTCACTTTAAACCACATTTATTAAATGGTTTGTCCAAAATCAATTTGCTTTTTTTCATTATATTTAATGTAGTTGCTTACGTGTATTATTATTTGACAAGGCAGATGTAGCCTTACATTTTCAAGGCTCTGTAGCCTTAAATACTTTCTTGCTGTGAAACCAATAAATTTTATTCCTTATTTTGCCCTAACTTAAGTAATCCAGGGCTTAATTTACTAGAAAGGTCAGTGAGCTTGCTTCTGTATTTATTTCCTTCTAGGCTGTTAGTTCAAAATCGATGTAGATTATCACATTCTACTGAAAAACATATACTTGTCTCTGTCCTTCAGAGACATATTCCAGCATACCCTGTGTAGTATGTCAGTCTTAGAAGGTATTGGACAAATCAACTGGTGATTGGGAGAAACTTCAGGTGAAAATCTAAGGGGCCAACAATAGAAAGCTGATAAAGCCCCCTAATGAGGTAGATTTCTGTGCTGTCCTTGAAGTGAACTTATACAATGGAGAAATGGCAGCTTGAAGAGAACAAAGATTTTTGTTTTTTAAGTCACAGGTTGGTAATCTCAATCTAGAATGCCTCTATCCCTAAATTTTAAATATTGAGCTATGGTTGGCATGTTGATGAGCATCTCCTTTTCTGCATTGTAAAAGTGTGTTGTAATTGTGATATTGTAAGACAGAAATTAATTCAGAACTTAATGTTTCAAGTAGACATCAGAAATATTGTATCAGGGATGCAGTATTGTGAAAAACCGAAGATTTCTTTATCAATGCAAAAAACCTAGCCTACACACATACCTCCCTGTCTCTGGAAGAGCTGAATAAGAGACTTAATCTCAAATATTTTTAATTCTAAAAACTGGAGTTCTTTATTTATGGTGTATGAATATAGCATATTAAAGGTATGAAAACTGAAAAATAGTGTATTGATTTTTAAGGAAAAACAAAGTAAATATTGAAACAAGTGATGGTTTTAAAAAATGAGTAGCCTTTTTTAAGGAACAGAAAATGTAAAAGAAGGTTTTTGAAGAAGTGGCTCATTACACTTAAGTCTCCTGGAACAGAAGTGGACTTTGAAGATACAGATATTTCTAATAAAATTGCATTCATCTTCTGTTTGGATTATTTTTTCTCATTTTGATGGGCTGTTGGCCTGCAATGTTATTTGATACCATTTGTGGCGAGTGGACAATACAGATGCTGTGACATATTATTTAGTATGGCTATGGTATTGCACTGGTCCAGACAGATGCTGGGGAGATTAATATAACACTAGGTCCACTGTCTTCAGAGATGTCTCTCTGCTGGGAGAATTGTTTGTACCATGGACACCACTGTCCCCAAAGATGCTGCTCACACTAAGAATGTCAGGCATCCAGGCACCACTGTCCCAGCAGATGCTGAAGGCCTTAAGAGCTGCTAATGGGAAAGTTTTATGTAACACAGATGTCTCTGTCTTATCTTTCAAACAGAAAGTCTATTCTGGACGTTTTTTAACTATACTGAAACTCAGCTGTTCTAGTGAGGCTCCAGAATGTTAATAACCACAAGTGTCTCCTATATGAGGATGCTTGCTTAAGTTAACACTAACAGTTACCACTGTTTCTCTTCCCCAGAAATCTTGTGGGATATGAGTAATACAAAGAATGAAGTACTTCTTACTAATATAATTGGTTTTGGAATTCTGTAGCTGTTTTAATAGGACCAAAATACATAGTAAAAGTGAATCAGCTTTAGGGAAACATGGTACTTATCCTCTAGCTAACATATATACAGTATCTGTAAAATAAGGGGACTACTGTGCCTTGAGGTCGTGCTTGTGGTTGCTGAGTAAAACTTCCTGCTTCACTGTGTGTTGGGTGGGTCCTCTTGTTTGCAATCTGATGGCATGAAAAAATATTGGAGTCTAGTCTGTTGTACAGATGAAGAAACAGTTTGTCAGAGTATCTGAGGCCGTTGAGGTGATCAGCAAATAGAATGATGTTTAATGAAACAGTGCTCAGGTTTAGATCCTCAGAGAAGATAATGAGCATGATTAGTCAGGAAAACATCACTACATTCATTCTGACAAGCAAATTTTATAGCAAAAAAGCACGTATTCAGTATTTAATTACTTATTTTTTTCAGAAGAAATAGTTTCTCCAATATGTAACTCTAGAATAGGAGACTGTCCTGTTCATTTGAAGGTACCTGAACAAAAAATCAGGTGTCACTTACCCTCCCCAGTTGATAAAAGGCTAACTTGCAACTGCCGTGTATAAATTTCAAGGACATCTCACCTATTCTTTTTAAAGTTTGTATACAAAAATAAAATTGCTGATATTGTGGACCTGTGAGGGTTCCAGAGTCTGAGCTTTGCGGTCACGCATTGCAGTGTCTTCCTGTTCCTGGCTTTTCTTCTGGCCTTTAGAATTCATCTCTTTCTGCTCTGTTCTGTAGTCTTCTGTTTCCTTTACTTTCTACGTAGATATTTCCTCAGGCTGAATCTTACTAGGATCCTGTGCCATGCAGTAAGCTTCGCACTAAGGTTTGCACTGTTATCGTATCTGTGGTTACTGATGCAAATTTGGATTAGGGTTGTACACCTGTTTTTTCCTTGGGGAAATGCTGAGCCTCTTGGGCTCAGCACTGGATATTTTCAAAAGTTGCATCAGCTTAATTTGGGTGATTTAAGATGAACTGGTGCAGAGCACTTATGAATGTTTGCCTAAGAATGGCTAAATTTAAAATAAATTCCCTCAGGATTATTTTTGATTTAGCAGTAATCTGAAATCTTAAATGGAACAGATAGAGTTGGTTTCAGTTTTTCAGATAAGATGTAAGCATATTGTGGCTGAAACTGGGAAAAAAGTTTGAGGTGCAAATAATGATTAACTATATCTTCAATTACAGTAGGATTAGTTTGCTGGTGGAAGAGATGGATATCAAAAAGAAATCAACGAAAGTGAGCAAAAGACCCCAGGAAGCTAAATATATTTAAGGTGTTTTTTCTAATCCCCCATCTGAGAATTTACAAACTGCCTTGCAGCAGTTTGTGATCACTGGTTTTCAAAAGGCCCCCAGGCAACTGGTAATGTTCTTAGTGAAATGTTTCAGAATCAGGTTTACCTGTTAGTTATCATAAACCAGTATGGCCCATGTAAAGTTCTGCAACTTCCATGCATTTGGGAAAGAAGATCTTTTTGCCTAGACTGCCTGTTGATATCTTAGGCCTGTGTCAGTCTTGCTGCTGCTGTAAACTTAAATATTCCAAGGGTGAAGTTTTAAGTACTGATATGGACTAAATCCATAAAAATAAAAAAGCCCAGTATTAGTACACTTATTCAGTTTCTGCCTTTATGCAAGTTCTGATAGCAAAGTGTCACTCTGAGCTATCAAAACTTACTGGAGATTGCATTTGTAGTGTCTAACTTAGAGAAGGATGTTTTTGGTTTTTTTCACTTGATTGTATATCTATGATGTTCCTGCCTCTAATACTAGAACTTAAATTTGGTTGGGTTTTTTTGTTTGGTTGGTTTTAGTTATGCTTTTTAAAAAAATCTGAATTAACTATAAAATAAATTGGAGTCTTTAATCCTATCAGAGTGCAGAAATGTGTCCAGCCTTAAAGAGCAAGCCTCTGGGCAGAGCTTTTCTAGAACCTGGATCTTTTAAGACCTAGCTTAAAGCCCTAAGCAAAAGGTAATGGTTTTAATTTCTTGAAGTATTATTACAAGTATTTTGGCATATGTTACCTCTCCCAGAAAATCTTCATTAGAACACTTGCATCTGTAAAAGTCCTTTATTAAGAAGTCACCTGCTCTCACTACTTGTTTTTTTTTATGTTAAAGTATGTTTGCATTTTCTAATTTTTCTCCTTTTAGAGTGTGTATTCTGCTTAGCCTCCTAAGATCTTAAACTGTTGTGTGATGAGTGTTGAATGACTTCTCACAGTTTGTTTCAGTCATGTGAAATGTACATAACAGTGACAAAATGTTTACTTATGCACACACCCAAGTTCCTGCCTATGCCCACTCTAGTGCTGGACAGTTGGTTAGTGGAGCAGAGCTAAATAAGGAGACAGAGTCTGCAGACTTTTTTTCCCAGTTTCAGCCATGTTATGCTTATGTCCTATGCAAGAAACTGAATTCAACTCTGTATGCTCCATTTAATATTACAGACTACTGTTGAATCAGAAATAATGAGACAGTCTCCTTATTTAGGTGACATAATTTGCTCAAGAGAAGCAGCAGTAGAGAAGGTCATGCCTCATAGTCATTAATTCTGTCTTTAATGTGGAGGGCATGATATAATCCTATGGCTTGTTGATAGTTCTAGTATGCTTCTACAGTAATTACAGTTTATTTGATTATCTTTTAAATTTCTTTTTTACTTCCCCAAGTCGGACTTGTAGATGGGAAACTGCACTTGTTCTCTTTAGATGCTTTATGCCAAATACCACTGCCCATGTCTTGGTTTGAGACTGAACAGAGACTATATTGGAGCAGACTGCTCCCATCACTGCAGTTGCTTCAAAAGGACACATTAAAAACTGTAATGCTGTGTTACTGGCTTAACAATGCTAAAACAATGCATAATGTAGAATTCTGTTTCATCTTCTGCCAGTTATTCTGGTTCAAATTTATATACTACAATATCAGTAAAAAATCAAAAGCATTTGAACTGAAAATCTAAAAGCACTGTTTTGTTTTGGTGGGATTTTTTGTGTAATACTGAGAGAAATTAATTCTTATGACTCTAACTTGGATTAGTTCATAGGTGCTTTTTTGTTTCTGTTAACTTTTTCAGGAGTGTATAGAAACTATCAATACATTGTATCTTGCAAAGTTAACTCATGTTACTTTTAGTTCCTGTATTAGAGGCCTGACAAAAGTCCTACCAAAGCTTGTGGTTTTTCCTGTTTTCATAATACTGTACTAACTGGTAAGGATGCAAGGTAAGAGTTCCTTACAATGCCAGTCTCAGAACCATGAGCTTGTCTTCATTTGGTTTTACCCAGATTTTGTATATTAGTTTGAGTGTCACTTGACTAGAGTTCACTCTTGTCTTCTGGTGTATTTTCTTGGTCTTTTAGAGGCCAAAACTTGGCTCTAATTTATAAGTAACAATTAATACACTTGCTTAAGCTGCAGTTACTGAAATGCAGATGCTATATTTTTCACAGAATTGTTTGCAAATTGTTTTGAAAGCATGTGTATGCTTTGCACACAGCTATGGGAACGATCTTGAAATTTTTGGGGAAAAAAACCTCAACTCTGCTTGATGTGGAAAATGTGCCAGAAAGCTAAAGGTGGTCCTACAAAGTGAAACTCTGTTTATTTCCATACTGTGAGAGAGCACATTGGCTGAAATGGTTGGAATCCTGTTACTGACTATTAAAAGTGCTCTTGCACTAACATAGAAAAAGAACACTCCAGTGTTTTTGTTTTCCTGGAAATTTTATAACTTTCATGATGGACTTCAGTCTTGAGAGGAAGGGCTATGGCATCCTGTTTGGCTCTGCAGCAAGAAGTATTAAAGGCATTGCTCCTTCCAAGGTGCCACAGTGAACTTAGAAGTTAATTTGGAAGTTAATATTAAGGCAACTTACTGAAGAGTTTAGCGTTATGGGTTTAAACTTCTGTCCGCTGCAATTGTATCCTGAATTTTCAGATTATTCAGAATTCATCTTCTTAGGAATAACTAAGACCTGCAAACTGAATACTACACGTTACACAGCTGAATGGCAAGTGCTTTCCAGTGAGAATAATTTTCTCGTCGGCCTTTGTTTTCTCTTCTGCAGTAACCATGGTGTGGTGGTTTAGCCGCACGTGGTCATTACCATCATCTTCCTCTAGGCAGGTCTTTAAAAAATGGTTCAGCTATTTCCATATGTGCAAACAGGCATAAGTGTTATGATAAGTAACATTTCTTCATTCTTCTGTTTGGAACAAATTATGTAAAGTAGGATAGAGCAATGTGTATTTCTCTGGTAAAGTCAGTAACTTATACTGACTTCTAAAAGTTAAGATGGGTTAAATAAATCTCAGCTGACCAACAACATCACAATAGGCACAATACTTGTCAAATAGCAAAGCTCAAGTAGTTCAGCTAAATAATTACACTTCTTGCTCTGAAAGTATTTTTCTTTGATATGAAGTGTTTGGGGTTTTGTTAAAGCATAATTTTACAGATTGCAGGCAGTTTATGCTTTCTTGTGTACATTACTTCTAGTCGCTGGGCAATCTGAACAAGGTAAGCTGCATGGCTCAGTTTTACTATGCAGAATGAATGTTCCCATAAAAAGTTTCTGGTTTGAGTTTTTTTTTCCTTAATTTGTACTGAGAGGGAGTTTAATATAAACTCTTAATCATCATACAGTTTGATTAAACTCTTTAGCTCTCTTATGTTTGAGGAACTCAGAACTGAATGACTGAATTTAAAATGGGATACTATTCCCCTTCAAAGGCCGGGAGGGCAGAGATGAGTGGCAGGAAAGCAGAAGCTTTCTGTTATGCTGCATTAAGGTCAAACACTAGAACCATGTTCTTTTACCTTACCCATAGCTCTTTTTGAGTGTGCATGCATATGTGCTTTCTTCCTGTTCTCCCTCTGCATCCGGTGGTAGTAGAATTCGGCACAAAGCTTTTAGCACTGCAAGCCTTTCTAGAACATGCGACAGAGGCAACACAGCTTTGTCAAAATTTGACTGTGATGTGTATAACATGCAGAAAAAGTTCTTTGGTATCGAAGTCTCTATTGCAGTTATGAGGACAGCTACAGGAGGAATATTGTACTTAGGCTTCCATAATTTGCTCAAAGAACTATTATCTTGATTAATCTTCCATAACACTGTTACAAAGATGCTTCTGATTTAATGGTTTGTATTGCTCAGCAGGTTTTAGACTGATACTACATAGCTTATCATTTGGTCACGCATTGATGAGAATGTAATATGAAAAATGTACTGACATGTATTTATAGTGATATTCTATAGTGTTTTCAATTAGAATCAGAGAAAAAGGCTTTCTTCTTTCATCAAAAGGCTTGTAAACTGCAGGACAGTATTTTTGGTGTTGTGTATTTGTAACAGTGTGATTTGATGGAGTAAAAGACAGTCTTGGTGGACAGAAAATATATTGTTATTTAGGATGTTTTGGCTTGTCACTATTATGACTGTTTTAAAACACTGTTTCCACACCTCTCATATCCTCTTTTTGTGAGTCTTGTAGGTCTAGGACAGTTCAGAGGTCGAGTTGAAGAGCAAAGGCAGCCTTTGCTTCTCTCCTTCCCCACCCCAGTTCTGTGTCATTTTATACTTTCAGCTATGTGAAGTGGAAGTACATGTACAGAGAAAGTCTACTTTATAATTTCTTGGGCATTGTTTGAACTTTAGAGTGGCTGCTGATTGATATCTTCTAAGTCTCATCATCTTTGACACAAAGTCATTATGAGCAAAATGTCAGTTAGTCTGAGGGAACAGATTAAGATGTTTCACCTGAAGCAAGTCTGTTGGGGGAATTGAAGGTATGTAAACCAGATGTACCCATGAACTGACACATACCTTAGCTTAGCAGGTCCTTCTCCTTCTTCCTGTAGATGTCAAGGCACCAAAACTAGTCAGTTTTCACCTCCTGTTTAATGTACAGGCTGATATAACATAAGCATAGCCTTGTCTGAGAGGACCTTTGTGTCTGTGCTACCTTTTAGCCAGGCAGCACCCACAGAGTGATTGCCCATGAGATATGTTTGCAGATAACCAAGCTGTATGTCAGATTTTCATGCTAGTACATGTCAAAGAACATGTAGCTTTTCACCTACACAGTTACAGCTCTAAGAGTCTGTGGGTGTGTGAGCCCCTTGTCTTGTGTTTTTCTGTCTCCTGTATATGTTATGAAAGTGGTTTGTATGGTTAGACTGAATAGTACCTGTTCCAGTAGGGGTTTTTATTTGTTGTTTGTTCGAAGGGTTTTTTTGTTGTCTGTTTTTTTGTTTGTTTTTTTCAACTGCCTGCCGTGAAGTCTGCACACTAGCTCAAATGTTGGGGGTTAGTGGCAATTCACTTTCTTCCTGGAAAGTGTTTCAGTATGTGTGTATGAATATTCAGTGTTCTGGTGTCTGAATATGCTTAAGGAATTTTACTGCTAGTTTTTATCCTGAACACTTCAGGTGATTGCCCTGACTGAATCCTTACAGAGTAAGAGATTGGTTTGTGCTCTTGCCCCATAGAAGCAGAATTAAACAAGTGTCAATTCTGTCTAAATCTGTTTTATAATTCTTACTGTCAGACATGAGGAAACTTTGGGAAGCTGAGAACTTTTTCTGAACAATCCTTTTTAGATTAGGGTAGTTACTCTGTTGGAATTGAACTATTAAACCTCAATACATAATTTGTTTGAGTGTATTCTGTAAAGCTGTCTTAGGAATGTAGGAAAATGTAGGCTTTGGCAGATGCCTTCATTCCAAAAATGTGGCACTTCTTTTCTGTATAAGACCCACACATCTGAGTGAGTGTTCGATACTTAAGGCAGCTCACAATGTGCATTATCTGAAAAGGCAATCAGATTTGTTCAGAGGCTGGACCTGTTTTTGGGGCTGGCTTGTTTACTGTCTTTGGTGGAATGTAACACTGCTGTGTATAAAACCTGTTTCTTTTGTGTTCTTTGTCTTGCATGAGATATGGAGCTCATCTGGAAAGTTTCAGGGAGGAATAATAAATGTGCTGTAGGGCATAGATTCTCTTCTGAAGGTCTTAAACTGTGAAATTCTAACTCAGTTTGTGTCTTATGCTAGAAGAGCATTTTGCATTCCTTGTGTTAACAGGTTTTTTCCTAAGACAGTTTTTTTACTTTTTTCAAGTATTAGGAAGGAGAGAAAATAGATCTGCTCTGGAATTTCAGATAAATTTCTTCTGTTATTTACCAACAAAACCTACCAATGCATGGGTAACTTGTGATCCACTATATTTGTTTATACAGATAACTGTACTTCATGTGGTTAAATGAAATTAACACTGACCTGTCATATAAGTTAAAAATGCATGGCCTAGACTGTTTGCATGAACTAACTAATTAATTCTTCTTCACTTGGAATGGAACAGTTTAACATGGGCTGGAATATGCTAGTATCCCAGCTTGGCTTCTGCTTCCAGATAAATAAAATATGCCTTTCTGGGTGGCAGCTTTTATGGCAAGTCCCAAACCATCCCCATCTTTGTATGTAGTCTTGGTAAAGCAGTGTTAAGAGATTCTATGAGCTGGGATTGGTATGAATGTTTCAGACCATCTTGGTCTGCCCCAGCTGTCACTAACATCTTAGCACACCTCATGTGTTATGGTTGTAGCCTAATGTAGCATATTTTTTGATTTCTTCCTAATTGGCTTGCATGAGTCTAGAAGGCTGCTGTATTTCTCCCCTGCAGACCTGTAATTGCTCCTGTGGAGGTGTTTATTGTTATACAATGTCTGTCATGCTAGGTGTGGTATTCACGTGTTTAATATTGTCCTTGTTACGTGACTGTTCTGTGCTTCAGTTGTGCACCTTTGAAATGGTGAAGTTACCCAACTTTAAGTAGTGCTCAAGTGCAACTGACATGGCAACCTTCTAGGACAAAATCCCTGTGAGACTTCCCTTCATTCCCTTTGCTGTCTCTCTAGAATAGATTTGCACTTAGGGTAGTCTTGGTGCCACTGATACTTGGATGTGCTGTCTTACTCCTGGCAAGATGATACTCACTCAGAGGAGAGTAGTTGAGAGCAAAGGCCCGGGCAGTGGCTCTAGCTGCAAAATAACCATGCAGGAGCAGCTCCTGGAACAGCTGATTTTAGCAGAGGCTGTGTTGTGCAAGCCCTTGTGCTGGCCTGCATTTAGCTAGGTAAGTACCTTATAAAGTGGCCTTGGTTGCTGTAGTGCTATGTTAACGAAAGCTCTTGAAATCCAAGCCACTACTGTGTCTAGATTTCAAGTTATACTCTAGACAATGATTTTCTCAGATTATGCCAATTTGTCCTAAATTTACAAGTTTACTTATAAAGCCAGAATGTGATCTGTCCTTGCTGATAGATGCAGATCTCTTGACATATTTGGTATTTTTGAGGAAAACTTATGCAGGAACACAGCAGAAATAGCAGTATGTAATAAGATAGTGCTCTCCTTCATGGAAAAAAGACAGTTGGTAGACCAGAATAATTATTACTGTGCCCTAATTTTGCCATGTTCTGCATTCTCTTCTTTTAAAACTGATTGGCACGCTTTCCAGTTGAACACTTAGTTCTGTTCTTAGACTTTTGTAACTGATCACATGGAATTAGTTGATTCACCACTTATTTACTGTACACCATGGTTACTTAGCACACATTCATAACATTACTGGTCTCAGGGAGTCTGGAGATGAGACTGACTTTGTCTTGAACAGTTTTGTCAGGTGCAGTTCTGACTGGGTAACAGTTTAGAGAATCTGCCTGTCCCTCCACGTTCCAGCTAGTCCACGTGGCACCTCTTTAGCCTCCCTTCCTCTTCCCAAATCAATGTGTTTATAGATGTCTGCTGGACATTGGGATAAGAATGCCATAAAATGCTTTTTGGATAATTTTTTAAAAATGCTTTCTATTTTAAAGTAAACTTTAGAGCTCTAGAAACTCACATGAAAATGTGACCAAGAATTATGATATATGTTTGGAAATCAGTTTTTCCAAGTGTCCTTCCTGAAACACCTTTTTTGATTCCACATTCTTTACTTCTTCTGCTCCAAAAATTTTCATTGACAGTAAGACAGAGGTCAGCAGTGGTCCTGGTTTCCAGCTTGTGGGTTTTCTTCCTGTGGAAAGAAGTCTCTTGACTCAAAATTTAAAGTGACAGTAGTGTTAATTAAACAAAGAAATGGAAAATAAATGATGTTCAGTGCAGCACACTGTGCAGTTGGTATGAATGCCATTTAGCAGGCAGTTTGATTGGCCAGCTTGTATTTTCACTTCACATTCAGGCTTGAGTGGTTTGAGTGATCATTTGCTTGCCTATACTTCTAAAGATAACAGGCTCAGTGATGACCGGAAGCTTCATTGGGCACAACACGTAGCTTAACGTGTTGAAGTTGCTCCTTGAGGTATGTGATGATACAGTGTAATATAAATCGTTTTCTGTAGATTGAGAGTCACCTCAGTACTTTCACACCATGTTTTACCAACTGGTAGGATAAGATCAATGTAACTTCAGTCATTAATTTCATTTGTACCTTTTTAGTTATGCTGTGTGTGCATGGGCAAGATGTAGGTGTTACAAAGCAGTTATGTGATGTTACAATGTAAGACTCTAATGATGGCATTTTAGGAGAGAAGCTAAAGATACTATTCAACTGTTTTCTTGCAGAAATAGTTTTAGTCTTGCAGTTTTAGTAACTGGGAATTTGAACATCACCAACTTCCTTCTTTAAATCCTTTCTGACTAACTTGGTTCTTTAAATCCTTTTAAAAAGCTTTTTAAAAAGCAATAGAATTCTCAAACTATTAGGTGAGAAGGGAAAGGCAAATAAATGAAAGCCTTGATGTGAATGGTGGAAGCCTCTATGCTGAATCTCATGAGCGGCTTGGCATAAAGAAATCTCGTTATTGCCGTGGTGTTCAATGCACAGTTGTTCTTACCAAAGGCTGCAGTTCAGCAGGGAATAATGAAGAGAGGTTTGAATTATTTTGAAGATGTTTAGTTAGGTTCTTAAATAGTAGCTCTGTGAGGGGCAGTAAAAACACATTAGTAGGATTCTTGGCCTCTTTTTGTGACCTCTAGGGTGAGGCTGAAATGGAGATAGGAAAATATCTGGGAAAGGTATTACAGAAAGGTTTTAGATTATAATTGTTATTTTCCACTGCTGCCCCACTGTTACCATCCTCTCAGAAAATTTATTTAAGTGATACCCTGTGTTGTGGGGAGATAGTTTGCAGGCAAGAGAAGTGATTATCCTAAGGAAGTGAGTGTTCAGTTTGTCAGTCTGTGGCAGAAGCAAAAATGAAGAAGGAAGTGTTGAAGTGCATAGTACTTAAGTGTTTAGTATTTAAAGTTAAATACTGTCTTCCCTGAATTAAATAATATAAAAAGGAAATGCTTTTTCTTGTCAGCATAATGTGGAAAGTATTTTCTTCTATTAATAGAAAGCTTTGAGCTAATGGAATACTTGTTCAAGTTTAAAGAAAACCATGGGGCTGCATTGGAAGCTTAGGTTATGATGCCTTTTTTTTAACTGTGTAGTGTTTCAAGAATTGTAGAACTTCAGTGAAAAACCCAGTTACATATAGGAAGCTTGATATAATTTTGGTTATTGCAAACTGGAAGCTTAAGAGTATATTATGAAAGGGTTCTTTGCTGCTGTTTTAATCTTCTAAGTAAACGTGTCTGGAATGATAATGGTAAACTGCTGAAATTGCTCAGTACTCTTAACTTCTTGGTGTTGGAATTAAATTTACCAGGTTTTAGTTCTGAAAGTGTGTCAAGAAAAGCTGGGGCAGGGGGAAAGTGGGAAGGAAACATCTAGTGTATGAGCTGGATGTAGATTTGGATGTCTGAGCCTGTAAACAAATGTCTTGAATGAGGGATCTGTGTATTCCCATCTCTATTTGACTGGGGGTGCTCTTTGTGATGCGAGAGCCTTAGGCTGTTGCTGCTTGATGGTAGGCATGGCAAGAAGGTAGAAGGGAAGACCAAAATAGGGACAACATCATGTTTCTTTATGAGTTTTAGTCACTCTGTTTATTGTGAGTGGTAGATGATGTATTATGTCAGCATCATCCCCCTTAACTAATATTCATAAAGCTTTCCAGGCAATTACATCAACACAGAGTTGAGCAAGCTGAAAACTGTTGTTAGGGAGAAGAGAGGAGTAGCTAGTCATTGATTCTTTCCTGACCAGTTTTAGCAGTGTGTAGTGTGCTAGACTTCTATTGTTGGCACAGAGGGTAAAACATTGGTCAGAATACCTTAAGATAAGGGGGTGTGTGGGTGTATAGATAGGGGTTTTCTAAAAGGCAATGTTTTCACTCCTTGAGCCTCTGAATACAGAATTGCTGCTATGTACAGAGTAACAATTTGTAATGTGCCGGATGAACTGAGGGATATGTGAAGCCAGCTTATAGTAAAAACTAAATAGTTTTAAATATGCTCTGTCCTAAGAACCCATGTGGGGTGAGGATTACAGTCATGTGCTGTGCAAGGACTGTTGTCTTTTTCAGGCTTTTTGAAAACGTGAGTTGTGAGGTATGAGCCTCAGTGCTAAAATAGCTTTTCTCTGGATTGTGCAACTTGTAGATGTATTACTGCTGATACTGTAAAATGCTCTGCAGTTTTAAGCAATTACTGTCCTCTCACAGTAAACGTTTAGGAAGAGGGTTCTTGTTGCTGCAGAAGTTACACTAGAATGTTCTCATAAATATGACCTCTTCTTTTTGAGTTGGCATGGCTGCTTTTTGCAAGTAGCATGGGGAAAAAATTGACAGGCATTATCTTCTTAATAATTACTCAAATATTTTCAGGGTATATCACTGATAAATTTACTGAGTTTGTAACTTCCTCTTCTAGCTGCCTGATGGCTGATAAGATGTAGCACAGTCACTTTAAAACACACATTAGTCACTGTGACTCCTCACTGCCCTGTACTGAAAGTGGTGACTAATCTCTGGGTCTGACTTTCCATTAAGAAGTGCAACCTTTACCCTTGGTAACTAGGTGGAGGATTTCACAAAACAGTATGAAACATTCCTGCCTCCTGTGCTGAGTCCCCCTACCTCACAGCCAGTGTCTGCAACTTCTGTGTCAGCTAGGAAAGATGTGAGGCATCAAATGTGCTGCTAGGCTCTTAATAAGTCTTTAGACCTTGCTGTCTCTTTGAGAAGAACCTTGCTTTGGATAGTGGCTCTTCAGCAGTGTCTGTGAAGCTCTAGCAGAATGCCAGCAGTTAGCAATGAGTAGCCAGCCTGCACATAAAAGCCTGATCCAGAGGCTTATTTTGGCACTTGTTTTTGGCATTCTTTTGCCTGATGAGAATGAGGTAGCACAGTGACTTCCACGCTTTGTACAGTGTTTATAATAGTCTTTTCTAATGAATAGGAGAAGGCTACGAGCCAAATATTTTTTGCAATGTTAAAAAATATGCAGTGATAGAGCACCCTTTTTGCGTTTATTGAAAAGCAGCTGATTCAGAGCTTAAATATCTCTTCAGGTTAGCAGACTTTTTTTGTGCAGACCTGAAATACTGAAACAGTCTCATTTTGGAGAGTATGGGTAAAGCAGGATGAAGACCTAATCTCATTTTTCTGGACTGAAGACGTTGTGAGGGAGGGAGTCTTTAGGCTTAAGACTTTAACGTTGGAATAATGTTAATATTTCTTTTGGCTCTTTTGAAAAGAGATTTAGCAATGTGGATTGACAGTGAAGGCAGCCAACACTGTCCTGAGCTGTATTTAATAGGAGCATAGTCATTATTTGTAGGGAAGTGATTATTCCTCTGTGCTCAGTATTACATAGCTGTGTCTAGAATACTGTATCTGGTTTTTGGTCCTTGATCCAGGAAAAACATGAACTGGCAGCAAGCCCAGCAGAGGGACCATCTGGGTGGTCAGGAGGCTGGAGCACAGGCCCTGGGAGGGGAGGCTGGGGGAGCCTGGATTGCTTCAGCCTGAAGAAGAGCAGTCTCAGAGGTACCTGACTGCAGCCCCTTCATACCTGCAAGGATGCCATCAGGAACATCGGGGCTGGGCTCTTCACAGCAGTGGGAAGATGATACAAAGACTGTAACTTCTAATAAGATGTAGATACAAAACCAGTAGATTTAACAATTAAAAAACAAACAAAACACCAAAACAACAAAAATAACCATCCAGCTTTCACTGTGAGAACAACCATGCAGTGGAACAGGCTGCATGGGGAGGTTGTGAATCTTTGTAGGCATTAAAAGTACAGCTGGATTGAAACCCTGAGTCATTGCTGATCCTGGCCAGAGGCCCAGAGACCTCCTGAGCTTTCTTCTAACCTGAATGGTTCTGTTCATTCTGCTGATTCTAAAGATGTATGACTGATTGTTCTCAAAACACTTGTTTTAGGAAAGACTGTTAACCTGCAAATAAAACCAACTTTGTCATATACATGTACATTATTTCCAGAATGAGTTACAGTAGCACTAAAAGATGGCAAATACTTGACAGCTATTGTGATCTCTTTTCTTGAAAGATAAGGGTAGTAATAATCACATGGAAAATCTAGGCATGTCATGGTGTCACCTTTAAAAGGCATCAGACACTTACCAAATAGAGTCCTTTGAAGTCTGGGGACCAAACAGTTCAAGAATTTGAAGATGCCTTCATGCAGTTGAGGGAAACATACTCATCAGTGTTCAAAATGACAAAAGAGCTTAAAAATACTTCTTTTCCTTGCTTGCTTAGTTACTGGGGCCAGGTTGGATGGGGCTTTGAGGACTTGGTCTAGTGGAAGGCATCCCTGCTCATGGCAGGAGGATTGGAACTAGATGGTCTTTAAGGCCGTTTTCAACCCAAACCATTCTGTGATGCTATTAATGGTTTTTGTGGGTTTTGTGACATACTGTTTCAGAAACTTGGCACTTCTGTAGAACACACTGGATAATGAATTACTAGGAAATTGGAGCCTAGCATAGTTTTTACTATTAAGAGGTGTGATAAAACTTGGTTTGTATAAATAGGTAACCTGTAACCTTGAAGCTTTTCTCCTCTATTTAGGCAAGTGTATGGATTTAGCCCTTAAAAGACGTCTTCTGTTGGTACATTAATAATCCTAAATGAGGGACTTGCAAAATCCCTCTCTCAAGGTAGAGGGAATAACTGCTCTATTTCTACTGCTGAAAAGAGTTTTATATGTGTTCAGTAGTTAATGCTTTTTATTTAAAAGTTTAACATTCATTGCAAGTGATAATGTGATGATAATGAATGTTACTTCAGCAATCCAGCTTTGTTTTACTTGGAGTTCTTTAGCATCACAGCAGTTTTCTTTTGGAGGTTTGGGGTGGTGATGGGTTTCTTTTTTTGTCCTCCCAGTGGTCTGTATGCTGTGAGATGTACATATAACCTGGGAGAAGGGATGCTATAGAAATTAACTGAGATCTGGAATGCTTTCAAAAATAAAAATTAAGGAGAAACCCCTAAAAGCAAGTTTTTATTCATTGCTGTCTAGGTAACAGCAGTATCCTGGCTTCTTTTTTAGTTCCAGTTCCATAGGTAGTCCTAAAAATTTGACTGACCAAAATACAAGCTAGCTAACAATTGTTTCCCAGTAATTGTAATGTAGATAAAAATATACTAAAATGTTCTGTCATGTTACTTCAAATTGTACTTTGTTTACAGACCCTTTTTCTGCAGCTACCAAATACCAGAATACAGCTGTATCTAATGTTCAAGCCAGTCTTAATAAAAGTGAATGATGCTTTGAAATAGTACTGCCTAGAAATCTTTCCCATCTTGTATATGAAAGTAAAGTATAGCTTCTCTTGCTGTTAGAATAGATCGGTCTCTGTTTTGATCGGTCTCTTTCTGTTTTGGATACTCTTTTTCCAATAGTATTGAAACAGCAGGTTAAGAACTGCTTATTTTAAAACCCTGTGCAAATTGTGACTATTCAGTCCTTCCAAAATTACAGAAGTTGAAATACTTGAAGAAATGTTGAAGTTCCAATACTGGATGAGAAATACCAGTTGTGAGCTGACTTTATGTGAAAATGACCTTTACATGAAAATCAGATGACTAACAAGCTAAATAAAACTCTGGGTTATTCTTAAGTTCTAGCATAAAGAGCCAAATGCAGACAGGCTTTCCTATGCTTGTCTCAAAGCTGTGCCCCCTGTCAACTGTTTTCTTTCACAAGACAGTCAAATGGAGATGCAGAAAACTAAGGGAGCTGTTTGCATGGGGGCAGGCAGGAGCTCAGGATAAAAAGTTAGGACCCTTCCTCTTTTAGCATCTTTTTAATTCCTAAGATTTTCTTTGAAATATGTTGTTCCTTGAGGCAATTACGCTTTCTGCTGTGAAGTTGCTGGTTAAGAAGCTCTGCTTCTTGATGAGGTCACGTTTATTTTTAGAAGGTATAGAAGTGGTTCCAAAAAGAAAACTTGTTCCTAAAACCTAGATATATCCCTTAGAGGAATTTTATTTATCCTTTTGGGGTACTTGGCCAGTTTTGTGTGAGTTTGAGATTTCCCCAGTAGTTGCTCCATATTTTAGAGCAATTTGGTGTGCTTTTCATACCTAGATGTTGGCAGGATGGCTAGATCTAAGCATTGCTGCCTGGTTGCTGAAGAATTCTAAGGCCTTCTACTAGGCAGTTTACAGGCATCTTCTGGTTTTGATATGGGGGTGTTTTGGATTTGACCAAAAAAATGAAACTTATATTTTATCTAAAGAAACATAAGGACAACATGAAACTAAAAGGAACCACACCCCTTATGGGTATGTGAATGGATATTTGAACTGGGGACAGGAACTTGGCAGAAAAACCTGTGTACTTCTGGGGAGTTCCTTTTACAGCCAGTAGCGGAGCATCTTGGTGCTCTGTATCTCTCACTTCTCTGGCCAGTCAGATTGGCAGCAAGCGACTGAAAGCTTCAAGAGTGGCTTTTGTCTTTTTCATCAATAGAGTTGCTAATTTCTTTTAGACTATGGAAGAAAGAGGTTGAAAAGGTACTTTAAAGGGAAGCACTTACCTTCTTACAGATCCCTCATCAGATGATATGCAGCACCTTTAATTATCAATGTAAACAAACTTTTGACCACAGTATGCACTCTGCTTGAAATAATCTTGATGAGCTATCAGAAATGGTAGATCAATATGCCTTGCAATCCATTTAAAAGTACCAGGAAGGAACACAACTTTCTTCTGAAAGCTGTAGCTAAAATTATTTTGCTTAATAAGTTAATATGAGAACATGAGCACCACTCTGCTTTTTAGGTTCTTAGGTTATTGTTCATCTGTACATCAGATACTCTTTGATCTTTAAGGCTTACTTGGATGTCATTAAACATCTGAAAGTAAAATCTTTCTTTTATTTATGTCACTAGTGGTGTTAGGTATATGTGGGGAAGAGAAGGAAATAACTAAGGTAGTTTGCTCTCAGTCAATGAGTAATTCTAATAATGTTTCAACTGTGCAGGATGTAAAATTTACCAGGTTTTGCTGATTGCTGCCTCAGTGACTGCTATATGTAACATAATGGTGAGAAGTGGGGTCTTAGTAGATGAATGTTAGGTACATGCATTCCAAAACATAAGCAAGTAGACAGGTTCAGATATTTTCTATACTGTCACTGAAGTGTTCTGTTATATGCTTAACTTTAGCAGACAGAAGGAATAGAGGAGTGTGTTAAGAAAAAGACTTGTAAAAGCTAAAATGTTATTTTTCTATAGCTTTGAGTAAGGCTGTTGCTTTTGTAGATGCTCTAAAACAGTATTTTTAGTTGTAGGAAGCATTGGAGAGGTTGTTGCCTGGCTGATGGGTTGAACATGCCCCTTTCTTAGAGATGCAGAGATCACAATATGATTGCTAAGAGGGAGAAGAAGCATCCAAAATCACCTCTTGTTTTCTTGAGTGTTTATTGTTTATGTGTGCTGCGTGTGGATAGTTATCATAACTTGTTGATCAGGAATTTAGAAAAGGCCAACAAATGACAGTGGATTTCAGACACAATGATGAGGGATAAATTTAGAAATACTTCTTGGCTATTTCAGTATTATTTGTATGAATCTCATGTATTTGCGATCTGAACTCTTACCCCTTCTCTTTTTCAGTGGTTGGAGCAGCACCCAGGAAATCAGTGGGATTTATGTGCTGACCATGTTAAATGTCTTCTCTGCTTGGGTGGGATGAGGCTGAATGGACCAAAACACAATCACTTAACTTACCAGGTTCTTTTGTTTTTTAGATTGTCCTCTAAGCAGGTTGCAGGTTCTTAAGCCAAGTCCTGTGGTGTGTGGTTAGGGAGACTGACAGCTCTAGCTGCCATCATGATGACTTAATTTTATGTGAAGTACGGCAAACTGGCAGCCTTTGTTGGCATGCAGAGACTTGACGGGCTGAACTCTTAGACGAACCACTGAAATAAGCATATCACAATTTAATGGTGGATAGGGAGAAATTTTCACATGGTAGTACTCTTTTTGCCATAGGAGCTGAACAGAGTAAGAAAACTAGGTACATCACAGCTGTGGTGAGTAAGTGGTTTCACAGAACTTTAAAAATGGGGAAATGGCCTTTATTTTTAGTAGAGCAATGTCTGTTCTCTGGAGATGAACTTCATTCTTTTCTCCTTGTTGAAAATGTTATAAAACATACGCACTTACCCATTTTTTTTATCTTACAAAACTTTTATGAATTAACAAACACAGCCTGAAATAAATCCTGAGTAATAGTGACTCTTTCTATTTGTTCCTGTTTAAAAAACCATCTAAATAGATTTTTTTTGTAAAGTAGCTAAAGGACAAACACGGGTTCATTTGTCATCTGTTCTATGTATAATGTACCATAACTAAGAATCTAATTCAGGGATATATTTCTCAGTTATCTGAAATTTCAGACATTTAGTGGGTATTACAGTGGCTATATAAATGCATTTTTGAATTGATGGAATACTCATTTAGATCTAATGAAATTTAATGGAGCTATCTATTGAGTAGTTTTCTAGATGAATCTAAATTAATTTATGCCTTACAAAATCGAATTCAGTAATGCCCTTCTGGTTTTTTGTCCCATCACCTGAACTAACAAGATTTGTCTGATCTATATGGGCAACCTATATTAATATCTGTAGCAACCCTATGGTCAAAACAAGGATATTTTGCATGGAGTATCTCTAAACAGTAAAATTCAATGTTGCTGCAAGTATGGATTAGTCTTAATTCTGATAACTGATAAAGCAAGTGATGTCATGATCATTGAAGTCTGTGGATCTTGTCCTTTAAAAAAACCCAAGCCTATCAGTAGTTGGTCTTAAACTGATGAGAGATGTATTAAGTTATTCAGTAGGAGTCAGCTTGAATTATTTCACAGTAATGATCTACCCGTGCTTTGCCTTTTGTCTGTGTTTGTAAGTAGACTTGGATGGAACTTAAAAATGCCTATTCTGAGAATAAGATTTTGTTCACTGTTGCGTTGCTAGTTATGAAGGTCCTCAGTATCTGTTTTGGGATTTTTTTTTTTTTTTTTGGCAGATGATTCAGCTCTAGAAGAAAGGTTTGTCTTCACAAATTCCTTTGAAAGCACAATGGACACATTTTAGTGTTCTACAGAAGTCATCTAGGAACAAGAACATTGGACTTTGAGGAATAACAGAGTTCAGAGAGCCCAGAAATTGGTCACTAACAAACCCGCTTTGGCCATACAGCTTGGAAATGAATACCATTGAGACAGCAAAGCTTGAAGAGCATATGGAGGGTCAACCAAATGACACTTCTAATGGCTACTCACGACCTACTCTCTCAGTCAGTGAAGAGAACAAAAATGGCACTAGCAAACCAAAGGGCTTATCTAATGGCTTGCGAAAAACAGCAAAGAAGTATCCTGATTACATCCAGATTGCTATGCCTGCTGAATCTAGGAACAAATTTCCTCTGGAATGGTGGAAAACAGGCATTGCCTTTGTCTATGCTCTCTTCAACTTGATTTTAACAACTGTCATGATCACTGTGGTCCATGAGAGAGTACCTCCAAAGGAGCTAAGCCCTCCCTTGCCTGACAAATTTTTTGATTACATTGATCGTGTGAAATGGGCTTTTTCTGTATCAGAAATAAATGGAATGATACTACTTGGATTATGGATATTCCAGTGGTTGTTTCTTAGATACAAGTAAGTTAGCAATATTTTTTTTCTCTGCTGTATGTTTTTATTACTCACTTTGGGTAGAAGAAATCATACAGTAAAATCCATAACAATATTGTAGAATTGGGCTGGCAGGAAAATACCAAAGGGATGGCTTGTTTACAAAATGTTCTAGTGTCCATGGCAGACATGGACATGCAGGTTTTCCGATTGTTGACTCATATTTTCTAATTCTGACTTTCTGACACCTATGTTGTACTAGTCAACTTTATTCTGAGATTAGGCTTTTCAAGGTGTGTTTACTTATGTGGGGATGTTTAAACTGAGAAAATCATGATGATGTAAGAAAATCTCATCCAAATTTAAGGAAGAATCCACTGTCCTCTATGGCTGAAGAGAAGTTTTCTCTTGTGTCTTCATTTGCTTAAACTATATATATTTAAGTCAAGAATGTGGTTATAGTATGGGACTAAAAAGAGAAGGTCACTGGGTTGAGGAAAACTGTCTGACTGCACCTGTAAGTTAGACTGAGGCCACGTTAAGTTGGTGGAAGCCTTGCACTATAAGGAGCTAACAAGACTGAAAGCTGAAGAAGGACTTGTTAATATTTGATTCAGACAAGTGTATGGTGAAGAGCTGGGATGGAGCTGCACTTTCGTTCTAAGGATTTAGCTCTCTAATGAAGCTAGAGCTCCATAACTGTTAAATATCCTGCACGTAAACTTTGTACTCAATCATTTTCCCCTCTATCCTTGCTTTCAGATCAATAGTGGGACGAAGGTTCTTTTTTATAATAGGAACTTTGTATCTGTACCGCTGTATTACCATGTACGTTACCACCTTACCTGTGCCTGGAATGCATTTTCAGTGTGCGCCAAAGGTAAGAGCCTTTGCCTCTTGCTTCTTGCCTTAGTCTCTGCATCAGTCCTCATGGCTCATTAGAACAACTAGTCAGGTATTACTAAATAATACAAATTACTTTCAGTTGCTATCTTCAGAAACATGAGTAGCGATAAACCAAAACTTGTGTGATGTGGAAAGAGCCTCAAGCTGTTGATGCAGTTGGTTGCTCCCCCCCACAGAACATCTTTGGTTGAAACAGTGCTGCTACTAAATCAATCTTGCTTCTGATGCTCAAGCTAATCACTCTTAACACTGCAGCAATATTTTTTCTTATATGGTAGGATACCCAAGGTAAATACGGTAATTCATAGGCTGATATGCAAGCTTATGTTGCTGTATCCCTGCAGAAACCCACACTGTTACGTGCTTTGTCAAGTTTGTTTGGTCAAGAGCTACTGCAATACCTGAAGTCAGCTACCTGTCTCTGCTTCCCACCTGCAAAATGTATAGGAATGTGACTTAAACAACATTCAGCTGTGTAAATGAACTGATACATGTAGAAACATGGATGTGCTAATAGTTTTACAAAAATATTTTAAAAGTTTAATGACAGTGGGGTTAAGTGGTGACATAAAGGAGTTGTTACTCCCATTTTAGGTTACTAATAAAAAGTTGTAGACCTAAAGTTTCTTAGAACAAACTATCGTGTTGGTTGTACTGAAAAAAAAGCATTGCCAGTTTACTGGGGGGATAAATTTGTCACCTCTTGGATAGGATTTCTTGTCTTGAGTTACAGCATCATGGCTGCTGTCTTCTACTTTGAGACAACTTTGGGATATAGTGGATGAATTACTTCTCTTATGAATCAGTGTCTATTTGAAAATGCTTATTTCGCTGCTGCTGTAAAGATTTAATGGTTTTGTTCTAATAGCTTAGAGAATGACTATGCAGTAGCCTGTGAGGAGTGAGAAGAGTTAATCAAAGGAAAATGCAAATGTCTCTGCTGAAAGTTCATTTTGCTAGCATTAAACAAGGATTAATTACTTGAACTCTGGAAAAACACTTGATGAGAATTCTTCTGGATTATTTTTGTCACATGAATATTTTTCTGATTATGGAAAATAGTTATTCATTTTTCTTGTTGTTTTTTTTTCCCTAGAGTTAATTTAAAGTAGCGAAGTAAAATTGCATGTTTGCCTAGTATCTATGAGAAATCAAAAGCTGGTCCTAATGTGTGCTTTAAAAATGTACATCCTCCAAATATGAGTACGTCCTGACTGAATTTGTAACTAAAGCTCAAATGAAGCGAGTTTGAAGTTTTTACGCATTAGAAACACTGGTCAGCTCTGAACAGAATAACAGAATTGGTGTGCAAAGTTGTATCAGTCTTGAATTGGTTTCATACATTGTCAACTGCTCTCATGAGAGATCTGACCTTATAAATTTTTAATTTATACCTTTTCAGTATATTCTGCATCTCATTCTCATACAATGCATATTTTAAAATAACCTGGGAAAGCATAGATGGAACGCTAGTGTTACCAAACTGATCTTGTCACCTGTAATTTTGAAATGTGTGCTTAGTTGTTTAAGAATATGTGAAAGAAAGCCAAGGAAAATGAGAATTTGTCTTTTTATCCTTGTCTTCTTGACTCAACATGTGTTAGGGCAAGAAGTTCACTTGAGTCACTTATGGTGTATCTTAAAATTTATTTTATACTTCTTTTTGGTGTTCTAGTTGAATGGAGACTCTCAGGCAAAGGTTCAGAGAATCCTGCGACTGATTTCTGGTGGTGGTCTATCCATAACTGGATCACACATCCTGTGTGGAGACTTCCTGTTTAGTGGACACACTGTAGTACTAACGCTGGTCTATCTGTTCATCAAAGAGTGTAAGTGATTGTATTTCAATGCACTTCCTTGTTCATATTTGTTGTACTGGGAAAATGAATGACAAAAGTACGTGTAAAACTACTGCCCTCCAAAAGTTACTTGTCAGTTGGACGGAGACTGTATTTATATGGGTTTGAAATACAAATTGAGTGGAAATGGAACCATGGCTGTAGTAAAATCATACATTGCTTAAGGTTGGAAGGGACCACTGTAGGTTATCTAGCCCAACCTTTCTGCTCAAGCAGAGTTCCCTTGAGCACATTGCACAGGATTTTGTCCAGATGGTTCTTGGGTTTTTCCAGTGAGGGAGACTTCACAGCCTCTCTGGGCAATCTGTTCCAGTGCATGGTCACCTGCACAGTAAACAAGTTCTTCCCCATATTTAGGTAGAACTTCCTGTGCATTGTTTCCTGCCTGATGCCTCTTGTCCTATTGCTTGGCACCACTGAGAAGAGCCTGGTTCTGCCCTCTTGACATCCTCCATTCAGATACTTAGAGACATTGATGAGGTCCCCTCTCACACTTCTCCAGGCTAAACAGGCCTCTTTTCCTCAGTCGTTGCTCATAAGAGAGGTGCTCCAGCTCCTAATCATCCTCATAGCCCTCCACTGGACTTGCTCCACATCTGTCTTGTACTACGGACTGGAACTCCAGATGTGGCCTCACCAGGGCTGAGTAGAGGGTCAGGACCACCTCCTGCAACCTGCTGGCAATGATCTTACTAATACACCCCAGGATGCTCTGCCCTTCTTGGCCATGAGGGCACTGCTCATGGACAGCCTGGCCCAGGACCACCAGGTACTTCCCAGCAGAGCTGCTTTCCGGCAGGTTGGCCCCCACCCTGTACTGGTGCACCAGGTTCTTCCTTATAAGGTGCAGGACCCTGAACTTGCCCTTGCAGAGTTTCAAAGGGTTCTGCTCTGCCCATCCCTTCAGCATCTGAGATCATCCGAAGGGCAGCACAGCATCACTCCTCTGAGCTTTGTATCCTCAGCAGACTTGCTGATGATGCACTCTATCCCTTTGTCTAAGTTGTTGAATAGTAAGTTAATACCAGGCCCAGTATTAACCTTTGGGTTGAACTGACCTCTGTGGCACTGATTAAAAACCCTCCAAGCCATGCCAGTCAGCCAGTTCTCAGTTCACCTCACTAACTGTCCAGCCTTGCCTGTGATGATATCATGGGGAGACAGTGTCAGAAGCCTTGCTGAAGTTCATGTAGGCAACATCCAATTCTCTGCCATTATTTATCCAGCCAGTTGTCCAGATTTTAAAGGCAATCAGGCTGGTTAAGCATGATTTCCCTGTGGTGAATGCATGCTAACTACTCCTGATCACCTCATCTTCCACATGCTTAGTGGTGGCCTCAAGGGTGAGCTGTTCCATCACCTTCCCAGGGATTCTGGTTAAAGCTGACTAAAAGTGTTGCGAGCTTTGGTTAAGGGCTTAATGTGGCTAAACATGTCACCTCTATCTTTATCTAAGTGTTTGTTGGTTGATTAAAACAAGATAGCTTTTCATCATTTGTTGACAGGTTATTCAAATTTTGGATAAAACATACTGTAGTTAATTATGCACACTGGCTCTGTGCAGGTTAGCTGCAAGGGACTCTAGGGAATTTTGTGGCTTGAACACAGCATAATTGCACACTTACACTGCATCCAGAAGCAAAGTTACTTTTCTTGGGTGTGCTGTACATTAGTTACTGCAAGCAATGAAAAGTTAATTCATGTTCTTTGGATGTCTTGTGCTCGAGTCTCCTACTTAATGCTTCTTGTAGTTGACAAGAATTTGGCAAGCATGCAGAAGATGCAGTTATGGTTTCCCCCTTTGCTTTACATTGCTCTGGGGCACAGGAGGAAAAATCTTCTGTGCTGCACCCAGAGTATCTATTGAAGTGTTAGAGAACTGAGGACTGACTTCTAAATCTAATACATGGTAAGCAGTGCTTCTATCCTGGGAGCTTGCCTGCTCATGAATACGTAGTGGGGAGTCCCTTCTCAGTTCACATGTTTGGAGTTGGAATCTTCCCTCCTACTGTTGTATCCCAAACTATGCAAATTCTAGCTTGGCTGATGGGAATGTGTAATTCTCACTGAAACAAAAATAAGACTAACCAGCATTAGTTGGATGCCTTCCTTTTATTAAAATGTTGAGAGAACAAGGTGCTGCTCATTCTGCCTTAAACAAAAAACACAATATGAAAGGGCCTCTTGAATATGATAGACTCCAAATCTGCAGATCTGAGATGAGTCTTCTTTGAACAGTAATTTAAGATGCTGATTATAGTCTGATGATTCTTAGACCTAGGTCTTTCCTGTGAAGTGAATGTTACTGGGGGAATGGCATTTGTAACTCATCAAAATTACCAGAGCAATATCAGGAAAATAGCCTAATAATAGAGTTATTGTTTGCCTTGTTTTGTTTGTTACATTGCATTTTAATGCTATTCACATACTCAGTTGTACCAGGAAAGATGAAGACAACCCGATATTTTTTAGGCTAGTTTCTCCTGTACTTTATACTATAAGGGATTGGTGAAATTGTATCATACAAATTTTTGTAATAAGCCCTTTCACTGCTGCTTAATTGTTAGGCATATATTTCAGTGAAGTTGTGCTCTGTGAGAAATGCATAGCTTTCCTTTTTTTACCTCCCATATAATGATCAAAATGTTATCTGAACCAGAGCATAAGCCCTGTAATTGCTCTGAATTGGAGGCTGCTTATGGTGGTCTTTTTTGCTCTTTTGGTAGCATGTCTTTGGTGTAAGATTCATTCTGAGGTTTTTGTGTCTGGCTTAGTGGAGTTTTTGCTCTGCTCTTCTCTTCCTTTCATGCTCTGCCATTTTTTCACTTATTCCTCTGCACTCCCCCTTTTTCACCCGAACAGTTATTCATATTTTTAGTATTTTTAGCCTTGGCATGTCTGTCTTGCTCAGTGCTGTTTTCATCTACTTCTTGAGATGACTTGGCTTCTTATCTTAAAAAAAAAAAAAATCAGTAGGTGGAGATCTGTCTGCAGTGTTTTGGGGAGAGTTAAGAGAATTTGTTTTGACACTTGCACCAAAAAGTGGTCCTACTATTTTGCACAGGCCTCTGAGAGCCTACTGGGTAGGCCTGTTGTGATCAGTAAGTTTTCTGCTGGTACTGTGTGAAAGTAAAGGCTGACCATTGCCCCACAAGGCAAGAGGTGCCAAAACCTCCCACTGTGAGTGAAATGAAGCCAGCTAGCCTGTCAGAAGTTATGAATGGTCCTTGTGACACTCAGGGCATTTTTCAATGGAGAAAGAAATACAGAGGAACTTTTCCACTGAAGTGGCTTAAATGCATTTTGAATAGCTTCACTCCCATTTGTTAGATCTTTCATTAAAGGATATAAATTCACATATTGTCCTTTTCTGTACAGTGTATTTTGTTTCACAGACCTGAGGCTTTATGCAAATGAATTAAAACTGAAGAATTAAAATGAGTGTCTTTTTCTATTTAATCTGTCATCTCTGCTCAGGTTTTATTGATTCTAGACACTTGAGTTTACTTGAGTATAAGCTGTAAAAAGAAAAGATTAAATACACCCAAGTTAAATAACCAAAGCGTATGTTTTGCCTCAATTCTGTCTCTTCCTCTCCACCCCAAATACTAGCAACTATTTAACTGGAAAACTTAATTTGACTAGAAAATGGGTGGCTGTGTTTTCTAACTAATCCACCTTGTGTTCACTTTAAAAAGTGAACCTCAGTAAGTTTGCATAATTTATTAATCTTGTTTTCTGTGTCAAAGCAGGGGGTTTGTACCAGTGTGATATAAGTTATGTTTTCAAATTTAGTAGCCTTAAATTAATTTTATCTTCTTCCCTTTCCTTTTGTGGATTGCTATAATAATATAGATGGCTTTTTGCTGTGTTTTTTCCCCATCACCTCCCTGTTTCACAGATTCACCACGTCATTTCTGGTGGTATCACTTAATCTGCTGGCTAATGAGTGCTGCTGGCATCATTTGTATCCTGGTTGCTCATGAACACTATACCGTAGATGTCATCATTGCCTACTATATCACCACACGGCTCTTCTGGTGGTACCACTCAATGGCTAATGAAAAGGTGAGTGGCAAATACCTTCAGAATCAATGCATAGCCTGCATTTGTTAAAATTGCCTAAAGGTTAAAGTTAGTTCTTAATTTCAGAATAAAAATAGAGGTTCCATATTGAAGTTTAAACAGAAGGGGCAAGGAGTTTCATTTCATCATTATTTAAGTAAATAATGCTGATTTGTCTTTAAAATAATTTTTTGAACTTTGAGGTTTTAATGCTGTATGTATAAAATAGCCCTTCTTTGTCTCAGCTTATAAATAAACAGTAGTTGAATAATAAAATTTCTGGCCAACTGAAATTACCTAGACAATCCTAAAATCTAGTGGCAGTTCTACTGTAAATGTCATTAAAGGTACGCTGTTCAGAAGGTATCTGCTGCAGTTGTTTCAACAACACACTGAAGTGGCAGCATAGCTCTCAAGCCCATTTAATCTAATTCTCAGCTATTAGTCATCAATGGAAAGATGACATGTCTAAAAGCACTCATATTGAAAAAGACTTGAGTGCTTTGTTGCCCCAAATTTTGTACAGCAACAAAGCATCCCTTTGTGTTAAAGATGCTCAGTTTGTAGTATACATTTGGACTATAATGTCTATCTCAGTTCTATGTGTTCTAGGCTAAATACTTACTGTCTTTGCAGAAATGCTTGCAAATGCATTGTATTTTTGCTGTTGTTGTGACTCAGTGTAATTGATTATAAGCCCTTAAACTGACAGTTGTCTTTTTCTCTGTACATACTTGTGCCAATACAGACTTTAAAGGTGTCTTCGCAGACGAATTTTCTCTCCCGAGCATGGTGGTATCCAATATTTTATTTCTTCGAGAAGAATGTGCAAGGCTCTGTTCCTTGCAGTTTTTCCTGGCCAATATCTTGGCCTCCCAGCTGCTTCAAATCTTCATGCAAAAAGTATTCACGGGTTCAGAAGACAGGAGAGGACAATGAAAAATCTACCTGAAGAAAAGAAGGAAAGCATCTGCTCTGGTTTTTTTCATTTTTGAATTTTCTTTTTTTTTTACCAAAACATTAATGCTGTAACCAAAGTTCTTAAGAGGACTGTAACTGAAGAAGTGGACCAAGCTTCTGTGCAATTGATTGGAAAGACAATTGTAGACACATATATTGCTATTTCAGATGTTTTCCTCTCATCAGGCTGTACAGACCTATTCTACTCTTCAGTGCTAATGAAATTCACCACTGATGGGATTTTTTTATTAAAGAAAAAATGGAGCAGGACTTTGCTTTATTAACGAGATAGAGGTGCCAAAGACCACAGTAACACTTCCATTACTAACTCTCACTCATCCACAGAAGCACCCAAAAGTCTCATCTTCAGAGCTCTGGAGTGCGTAAGGGCAAAAACATGCTAAAATGTAAAGGCACGATATTGGCGTATTGAGGTATAAAAAAAATCACACAATTGTGGGAAGTGGTTTGTTGCATTATTCTTGCTAATGAAGGTAAGGCCTTTGTGTGACTGATACAGCTGGAAGCGAATCTGGCTTTTTTACACACTGTGGGTATGAATATCTTATGACCCTAAAATACTACTTACTACCATTAATTCCTGTGTATTCTACTATATACCAATTTTTACATTTTTATTAGTAATTTTATATTTAAACAGTTGTGCTACCTGATGAATTTGCAAATTAGAAATAGCTGCTAACATCAGAGCTCAAGGAGCCTAGAATTTTATTTTTAATAAGAGACACAGTTTCAATGTCTAAATCTTGAATTGCAGCTGGCCTTGTGTATATAGGTATATAGTGCCTGTCAGTGTATATGGATGCATATATACACAAAAGCACACACCTTAAACAATTATTTACTGGGAAGAGTGATCATAAAGTTCTTGATGGAGGCAAAAGTTCCACATCTCTCACCTGCTTGAGGAATGCAAGGCCAGGTCCAAAAAGGGGCTACATTTAAAATAAACATTTTCATTTTAGTAGCAGTCTATTGCTGAAGCTATGTAGCAGGCTTGCTTGGGAGCCATAGTTCTGCATTGAATTTCTTTCTTTTCCCCTTTTACCTCTTGACACATTTGTGACTTACTTAAAAAAAAAAAAACCAAACAAACAAAAAAGTGCTAAGGTTGAAATACCTATAACAGCAGCATTTCTTCAATTACAACCTAAAATAATTTCATATTAAATGACAGTGTGGTAGAACTCACATGTAGATTCCCTTTTTTACCCAGGGCTTCAGTCCAGCTAAAATGGCTATTTAAACAAGTTGGCTGAGAATGTGGGAAATTACCGTGGAGTAAACATGTAACAAAACCATAGATTAACAGCTACCTGTTTCTTGTTGGTTTGTTGTTTTGTATTGTTGTGAAAGCAAAGTAGAAAATTAGCACACCATGTTTAGCTATTTATATTCTGTATTAATTTCTGCAGTTAACTCAATATTATTTTCAGATCTTCAGTAAAACCTAATGAGAAGATAAAACTGCATTAAAGTGTTGAGGTGATACTAATATGAAGGAAATGCTGCATATTTTAAGAATGTCTTGAACTGAGTGACAAGTGTGAATGCAGTTTTAAATAATGACAACTTGTTTTTAAAAAGTCCAGTTAAAGTTATAAAATTAAATACAGAGTATTCAAATATAGTCTTTTTCAGTTAAGGGGATCATTGCTCTGAGTTGTACATGAGATTATTTTTGATGTGCATTTCAAGTATTTTTGTGCATTATCAAAATGATACAATAAAAAATGTTCCTTTCAATACATCCATGGAAAAACTTAGCTAAGAAAGAATGCTGATGTTTGGTTTTGTTATTTAAAATAAGCGTAGTAGACTCTGACAATGTGCCCCTGAAGTTGTGTGTGTACGGGCATTTCTGTGCTTTCATTTGCTTGCTTCTAGCAGACCTTGAACAGCTAAAAAAGCCAGTATCAAAACATTTTTGAATCCTTTTTCTCTATCATATAAATGAATCTGTTCAACACCAGTCAGTAAATCTCCCAAGATACTTGTTATATCAGTACTACTTCACAGATCGTAATTTTTTAAGCTAAAATCTAAGCTGTTTGATACCTTAAATATGGTCATGTTAAGCCGCTTGTAGTAGTACTATCTTTTAGGAGTTACAGATGGATTTCATTAGTGGTCACTGTGCCTTGAAAATCGCATGATGAAAAGCATTACCTAAGGAGCTTAAGCAGTGGTTTTCATCTGGTGGCTGAAAAATAAATACTTTGATAGTCTAGATATCTAATTATCTGCATAACCACCACCATGTCTCATTGGGATTTCTGTAATAGATCTGCAAAGCAGGCTTTCTTCATGCAGGATGAGCTGTTTGGGTTTTTTTACACTTATTCCTGTTTCTGAAAGAAAAAAAAAAGTGAAAGTGATTAAATAGAACTAAGTAAAGACTGCTTTTCCTGGGCTGTATGAGCTTTCATTCTACTGCTGAATTTGATAGAGACTTCTATTGTAATACAGAAGAAAACTTAAAAGTAGCAGCTGTAGCTCAAAATGCTTGATTCCTGTTCTAGCTCAGTCCTCCCTTAAGTGCTTAGTATTTATCCATTGTATGAAAGCTCTCAAAGGGGTGTGTGTGGGTGTGTATGTTTAATTAGCAGAAAGCCCCAATTCTCTACACTCTCAATAGCTTCTAATTGCTTTTACAAACTTGGACGGTATAGCTGTATTTGAAGACTCTTTAGACCTATATGTAAGGTGATTAAATGAGGTAAGTAGTAGTATATTCTTGTTCTTACTGCTGTAGTAGTTTATCCAATATGAACCACAACTGCTACATAAAAATTACTAATTTTAAGATCTTGGTGATCATTGTATACAAATACCACGAAGCTTAAAGTACAGTTTCATCCTAAGAGGCAAAAGATTGCAGTAGGTAAAAAGGAGAAACTTGGACTTTGCTTAGGCCTACAATCAAGTGATCAGTATATTATTTGGTCTGTATATGCCCAATGCTTTGCAGTTTGTCACTGATTATTTTTTCCTAGTTACAGCAGTATTTCCTATAGATGTCACATGAGCTGCCCCTTTACTGTGACTATAACATGCTCCTCTCTGCCGAACAGCCATTTCCATGTTGAACTTTACAGACACTTAATTTAAAAAAGCACTACACTTGTACACCTGACCTATCTGTATGACTTAAATGCTTATAGGCTTTCTTAAAATGCCTAACTTAAATTTAAATCTGGATTTAAAATGTTAACTTGAGCATTTAAAGAAATGTGCTGCTAAGTGGTCATGCTACAGATGCTTGCTTCTAGTGCCAGAAATGATTAATGTCTACTTGAAAGCACTGTCAGTGGGCACTTTCTTTGGTACGTGCTTAGCACTCCCATGTGGACGTAAATGGTACTAAATGTTAGTTGTCCTTCATTCCTGCGTTCTTGGAAAGATCGCCACAGGTGGCGTAGTAGCAAAAATAGCTGTGCTAAACATTGCTGTGAACTCCAGTACTGAATTTGCTGCCCTCCTTAAAAAAGCAGTTGAGAGAGAAAGAAACTAAAAAAAAATAATTTATGTTAAAATACACTACCTTCGTGTAATAGAGAAATAAAGCTCAGCAACAGAGGCAGAGCTGGTAAGTCTTAAAAGACATGAGAGACCATTCTCTTAACTGAATTATTGCAAATCCACTTACCAAGGTTCTAAATCAGAATCTGTTCAATCTCTGGCTTTCTCCTATCAGTAGTATCTGGCTAGACAGTTTATCCAAAGTTGTTTAGTACTAACCCAAATTCTTTTTCTCAGTAGATTTAAGTAGATGTGAAGTATGATTTACTGTTCTAGAGACAGATCCATTACCTTCAGTGCAAGGTGAAGTCTTTCCATTAACTTTAAATGAACTTTCCCTTAGCTCTCTCATTTTTTTTGTTTGTGGGGATTTTTTTCTTAGTGGGGTTTTTGGTTTTTGTGGTTTTGGTTTGTTTTTATTGTTTGTTTTTTTTTAACCCATAAACCTTGAATCTTAAAGATTCATGGGGTAATGTTGAAAATGGGTCCAAGATGTCAGATGGACTGAAACCATTTCACCTTACTGGCAGATATAATAATTGTAAAGCTCTGTTGTCATCTTGATATTTTTACAATATACATGTTTTAGGCTTACCTAGAACTCTTATATGGACACACAAAATCAGAGTGATACTATAAGACTGAACACTTCTGTATTGAAGTGTTCTATTCTAGGCATTGTAAAATCAATGTCTTAAATTCAGTAACTGAGAAGAGGGATCTTAAAAGTAAATACTCCTGTTAGGCATCATTCAAATGAGTGTTGTTGTTTAAGTGCACATGAGAAAAATATCCTAGCATGCCACTGAAGTAACTTTGCTTATAAGTAAGCCTTCATGTGCTACTTCATGATGCTTCTTAGAATCCAAAGAGAAGTTCTGTGAAACAGAGGATGGAGACAAAGGCTCTTGTTCTAGTATTTATAAGGAAAAAGGGAGATGAAAACACTGAAATAGATGGTGATTGTATATTGCTTTTTACATGAAATTGAGCTAAAACTACACCTAACTTTTAAGAAATGTAGAATTAAATTGTGTGATAGTTCTGCAGAAAAACCCCCAGACCTATAAGGAAGCAGCAGTAGTAAGCACATCATTCCACAGTACAGCTGTGTATCTGTGCTGGTTCTCATCCATAACTTACAAGATAAAAACAAAACCCAACTCAGTGAGAGATGCTTGGAGATTAAAGTACTTAAATATTATTAGCAGTTTTTTTAAAGTTGTTCCTTCAAGCTGCCACTAATAGTTTATAAAACAAGAACAAAGTCCTGCAATGCTTAAAACATAGTGAAGCTTTTTTCTACTTGGCTGAAGTTTCCATGGATTTAACCATATGTTTAAATCTTATTAACCTAGAAAGTAGCACAGAAGAATGTCAGACTAGATACAGGTAGCTTATGTATTGCAGGGAAATATTCCAGTGCTGAACTAATCTTTCCTAACAAAACACTCGATGCCTGAATGATGTTTAAAGATGAAGTAACAATACTGTGAGGTCACTGCGTATCTGAAATACTAGTGTTGAGGATTCCTTCTCTTCTACTGTAAGTCAGGGATTAAAAACCCACAAAGGTTTGACTTGTTTTCAGTGACAATGTTTTAATTGCAAAGGACTTGGAGTTTAGCAAATAGCTAGCAGTTTGTTTTCTGTGGCTCTTGGCTGTGTACAAACCTTTAAGATGCAAACTAGGTGGGAGGAGAGGGAAGACCAGTTCTTACTGGGAGGAGCAGTGTGTGGCTTTTTGAATTAAAATTATATTGGCTGCATCTTACATGCAGTCTTATCCATACTATAGTTGAAAAAAGATGTTGTATTATGCTATTACAGTTAGTGTTTGTACATCTTCAAGTGATTCTTTAGTGGTCAACCCAGTCCTTCAGCTAGATGAGGAGTGAATGTTTTTGTCCTTGCTGTCTGTATGGTTAAACATAACTGGCTGTAGTTCTGGTAAATGTCAATGGAAAAAATGCAGATCCCTTGGATACAGTACCTAAGGTGTCTGTGCATGGGTTTCTTCTAGGAGAAATACTCTTCTTTCAAACTGTGCCTAAATACTATTAATGTCAGCTCTTGTATTTTCTCTCAGCATAATATGGTCTTTAGGAAGTTAGCATTTGTGACACTGCAAAGAATTACTACAGAAGAATCTCCTTTGTGCCACGTGAGATAAATTTTCACAAAGTATCTTTGCTGAAAAATGCTTGAAGATGACTTTTGGGTGTTTTTGGTGGGTTTTTTTGGTTTGGTTTTTTTTTGTTTGTTTGGGGGTTTTTGTTTGTTTGTTTTTTGGTTTTTTTTTTAATTAAGAGAAAAAGTGGTCAGAAATGAGTCTGGAGTAAAAGCATCTTGAACAGTTGGGGCCCAGGCATGATGTAGGCACATGTGTGTGGAGAGGGGTCCCTGTGGCATAAGCAATAGTGGATTACACGGTGGCTTCTCGAGGAAGGCAAACCAGGTTGTACTTGTACAGTACAGACAGCTGTGAGCCATCCTTACGTGTCCTTTTGAGCTTCTTTCCAACTGACAGTGCAGTACTAAAGGTGGCAATAGCTAAAAAGTGAAGGTCACTTACAAACCAAAACTATAAATGGGGCTGAAAAGGCAGATCTCTGTAAAACCAGTCATCAGAGTTCTGCGTTCTAATTCAACAGAACATACAATTGGGTGTTACTTCAGGTGTGTGAGTTGATATTTAAGACGAGTGAGCCTGTTTGCTTTCTAAATTATTTTTTTCATTGAAAATGGAAGGAGTGCTGAGAATACAATGCAAGAGGAAATTTATCTCCCTCCTTACTTTTACCTCTACCATTGAAGTGTTTGTGCGTGAACCTTAAATATTATTAAACTCCAGCCCCTCTTATATTTTGAGTAACTTAGCAGTGCTTTGTTACTTCTGTAAAAACTGGGTCTGCATTCCACTTTTTTCACAGTTGGTTGCCACTCAAAATGCTGAAGCCTGTGCTGCTTTGGACTCCTGTCTAACTACATCTGCTTCTACTAATTGTCTTTTATAAATGGCTCAATATGGAAGAGTAGGATTTACATTTGAGAAGGCCTTATAATTAACCCTAAATTCAAAAGGCATTCTTGTCAGATGCGTCTTTGCACAATTTGTACTTGAAAATAATTTCAAGTTTCAAAACCTAACATGCTAGGACATACTTCTTTTCCCTCAGGAATCAATTCTTGCTCCTTAACTGTTTAGTACATTTGTTTGTGTTTATTTTTGTGATTCAGGAAAGCATGTGTGAGATGTGAAAAAGATTCTGCTAACTTTTGAGGTCAGAGTTATATACCAAGGAATCTGAAAGTAAAAGCAGGAATAATGGTTTGATGGCTGAGGTTCTTGTGCTTTCCATGTGACTTTGAGAACTCTCAAGACTTGCCTAAAAACAGCACAGGACCTCATTTTGGCTGCAACATGGTTTCATCCTTATCAGCTGACAGCTTTTCTTGCATGACTTCTAGCCTGGATCCTGTGTATCCATAGCTCTGTATGTCAATCGGAGCTGTATACCCAAGCTGGGAAAAATAAGGCAAGAAATGGTGTTGGCTGCTGAGGAACCCTACATGGTAATATAAGAACGCTGTACTGTGTGCGCAATAAGAAGCTGATAAGATGGCATTGTTCTGTAGCTTTAGGATCTAGTTCTGCAAACACTGTGGAGCAGAATACTACAGTAACATTGAGAGACCTTTGGTGCTGTAGTTTCTACTGATCTTTGCAAACTGGGTGTCATTTTCACATAAATTCTTCATGGTTACCAAGAATTGGCTTTTACGTTGTCAAACTTTCAGGAAGACACTTTATAGCTGGTACTTTGTTAGCACGATGTGCTGTATATTTGCAAGAGATACTAGAGCTAGGTTGTGATTTGTGTTGCAATCTGTTCACTGTGTTAAAAAAACCCAAACCTAACCCAACTATTGCACTAGTTGTACTTTTTAAAAAAAGCAATAACAGGAGCATCTTGTAGCTTTTCTCTTCAAAGGTGCTGTCTGTCATGATCACTTCACTGTTGACTGTGAATTTGGTAAAAACATGTTAAAGAAATTGTCCTGTGTGGTTTACTTGGCACATACAAGTTGAAACTTGTGTTGTACACAGTGAAACTGTGTACTAATGAATGCAGTTGGACTATTTTCATGACCACCCCCATCTTTAAAAATCAAAAACCTTATATCCATTTATGGTGCTAATAATCTCAAATATTATTAAGAGCTGGTATTCTCTTATTACACGTGAACACTGAGGAAAGCTGTTGTGACACCTTTTCAATAAAGCAAAATTTCCCTACATTTTAAGCCTGTTCCAAATGCTTTTTATATAAGTACAACCCTTTTCTATTTCTGTTTTATATAAAAACTGCAAAAAATAGTATTTTAATGCAGGAAAACATTAGGAGTGTATATAGTTCTAAATTACATGTCTAATTCTAGGTTTTCATACATTTTAGCATAGCTAATCTTCTGAAACTCAGTGTAAAGTATAAGAATTGTACTAGGCAGGATTAAGGGACAGGCAAGTAGTTCAAAGAAAATAAATCTCTGGCTTCATTGTCACTGCTGAAGCCTTGGAGACAGAGGGAGAGGAAGTGAAATGGACAAAGCTGTATTAGGAGAACACTGATTATGCAGTGCAGATGCTGACACTTTAAAAAAACTCAAACAACTTGTGATGGACATGACCATGTAACTGCATCTAAAGAACAGAAGTGAAACAACATAATTATCACGGCAGTTCACAGTAGGACATTATAAAAACACATGAAAGAACCTTAAACTAGATCAGATTGTGAAAGAGCAAAGTAATTTTCTAGCTTTGTTTGAAAGCTTCACAAGTAACTTTTTCTTAAGATGAAAAACTATCTTGTGCATTCTGTTGCAGAAGCTATTTTTGCTCCCCCCCCCCCCAAATGATTTCATTGGATATAATGAAGGACAGGGCACTTCACATCTTTCTGAGAGGCATTTTTGGGCAGCAGTACCTATGTTCTCTATCCACAGAGAATATTGAGCTTTTAGTTCTTGTTAAAGGCCCCTTACTTGTCAGCTTGCAGTTGTGAAAGTATCTGCCTGTGACAGGTACAGCAATCCTGCTGCAGTCAGCTCTTAAATGAGCACGATGCCCTTAATTCATCCAGACACGTGAACATGCGGAGCAGGGGCCATGTCCAGGTACACTGCTGACACTGCAGCACACTCTGAGGCTTTGGTCACTAAGCTGCTCTCCTTCATATACTAGAATAAGTTGTCTTGAATCACTTGCAACCAGTAGTTCAAGAAGTAAATGGGCTTCTCTAAGATCTATCTGATGGAGCTTCTGTGTCAGTGCAAAGAATATTCCATGTTTAGAGTAACTTAATTAAAAGCAGAAACAAGCCCACCATCTAGGATAAAACCAGGGCTGGCTGGGGTTTTTGAGTGAAGGTGGATAATCTAGTAACAATAGTCTGGCTTGTCTTCCTACTTGTCTCAGTGCCTGCTTTAACAGTAGGACACTTGGAAAAGCCAAAGATTGAATAAAGTCATCCGTAATAGTCCTAAGCCACATTGAAATACAACTTTCACATACTAATTACTAGATGCTTCAGAGAAAATGGACTGTATTTTTTTCATTTGCAAAAAAAAAAGTGCAATATTTATGGAAATATTAAGAGGTAAATGGCTGCATGTTTCAATGCCTTGCAAAAACAAAACCTTTGCAAGCATGTGACACGCACTTGACCAAAAGTGGGCTTTTTTAGCTTTAGTGTCTGCTGTGTTACAGAAACTAGTTTCAGTACACTAGTATAACTCAGAAATTTCAAATATTTTCAGTGTGCTTCTGATAAGAAGAGTGTTTTTTATGAATAAAGTGCCTGTGGAAATAAAAATCCAAAAGTTGCCTGCAAGCTCAGATAAAGCATATAAAGCCCATACTTGAAGTGAATGGGTGCTATCAGCAGCTGCAGAGAACAGTTGTTCAAAAGTCCTAAGCATTGACAGGATTCAAAGACTAAGATAAAGTTCGAGAGAAGAATATTATGTTGCTTTTAAGAGTTTACTGTGTTCATTAAACTTCCAATGCTTCTGCTTGGGCCTTAACGCTGTAACTTGGTTATCTTTAAGGAAAAATTAGTTCCTTTGAACTATTCTATTTTTATGCTTATTTTAATGACAATCTTTTCTCTGGTGGGGATATTTGCTTGCTTGTTACATGGAGTTGGTTTTGGACCTTTTAAAAGTGGAGTCACCAAAGGCTTTGATTCCTCAGTTTGGGATAAAAGAGTTTTTCCTTAAGTGCAGAATTAAAGGGGGTGTGCTTTTCATTACACTGATGCTAGGACTGAGGAGGAATGATTTCCATGGGAAGCCCTGTAGTGTGAAAACTTGTATGTGTAGTTATTTGGGGTATGCAGAACATTAGTAAGTACTTGGATATGTTTTGCTGTTAATTTTATGCTTTAAAAAGAGGCTATTTGGTTCTAATTTAAATTAAAGAAACTGATTTTAGTGTTGCAACAACTATTATTTTAACTTGAAACATCTGCTTACGTACTGGTATGTATGAGCAAAAGTTGCATTTTATCACTTAAAATTTTGAAATTAATCTAATTTTAATCAAAATTAATGTGGAATTTTATCTCTGGACACCCTAGAATTGGCTATATGCCGCTGAAACCAATCTTTCAGCTGCATACATGGAGAAGGAAGGCTTTTTTTTATCTAGTTCTTGACTTGAGAAGGAAGTGAGGCTAAATTGCTCTTGTACAAAGAAAACAGGCAAAACCACTAATGTGTTTCAGCTGTGCTGAATAGTTTAGCTTCTTATTTTCACACTTCAGAACAAACTTTTCTTGAGACTCAGATATGAAATGTCTTTAGTTCAGCTAAATTGTCACCTGTTTTTGTATATTTTTTCTAATAGATGCATTTTATTGGTGCACGTTGTAATTAACCACTGAAATTCTGCCAAATATGGACAAAATAAAAGCTGGATTCTGTTCTGCCAGTTTAAATCTGTTCTTAGTTTTTCTCTTTTGTTTAATCCATGGCTGGTAAAATGTCCATTTGCTGTTTAGATTAAAGAGACAGTTGCCTTAATTGTTTGGAGGAAAACTGGCCTTGACCATTTGAAGCTTTATGTATTTCTGAAATTGCTGTAACTTCTGTATTATTGCAATAAAACCTTTTTAATACAGTTCAGCCACTATTTTTTGAGCAACTTGTCACTATCTTTACTGAATGTTCAACTGTTTAATTTTTTTTTTTTTTAACAACACCCTTCTTAATGGATAAACACCCTTTATTCTGTACATTTTTTATTTTGGAGGGATCACTTTAAAGAATGAGCACTGTGGGCAAAACATGAATACTTCTCTCTGTTACCAAGGGGATATCAAGAGCACTTGCTAAACCCACTGATGCTGCAGCAAACTCTGGGGGAAGCCATGCAGTGGCGTTTTCAACATCAAGTTACCTCCGTAGGGGTTAAATTTTGTATAGCTGATCAGCTGGGAAAAGTGCACTAAGGTGTGTACTACAGGGAGGGGGAAGTTACCCTCAAAACCATTTGTGGGTGGGTTCGGGGGATTGGGGTGTTTGGGTATGTTTGTGTGTGTGTTTGGGGGTTTTAATTACTATTTTTATTTGGGGAAAGGAGGAGAGCTGCACGTCTTTTTCCTCTAAAATTTAAGTGCCCCTCTTCGAAGCCTCTCTGTGCTGTTCTGCATTTGCCAAGCAGTTACAGAACCTACAGCTGGCACATGGTTCTAGGCTCGTCCTGGGGTGGGTCTGAAAACAGAAAATTTCGGTGTATTACCTCGAACTGCCAGTTTTTTCGCGTTTGGGAACGGGGAAGAAGGGTCATCTGTATTTCCTTCCCTTCTAAACCGCTAAAAAAATAGCTGTTTGCGTAAGGGGCATTTGAAAGCAAGTCCTGTGGGGGGTGGAGGGGAGCGCTCACTTTTTGTTGTTGTTGTTACTGTTTTTACACGAGCTGGACATAGGTGCTTATGTTAAATCCTTTATAAACTTCGGCTCTGTTACCTCTCGCTGGCCGCGGGGGCGGTGTCTTGGCCCGGCCCCGCTCCCCGCCCACAGGCCCGGCGGGACGGGGTCAGAGCGCGGCCGGCCTCGCCTCCTGCCCGCCCCCGCCATCTTAAACCACTACGCGCCGGCAGCGAGGGGAGGCCGCCGGTCCCGCAGCCAGGGGAGATGGCGGTGCCGAGCACGGCAGCTTGGACGTGGCTGCTGCGGCCGCCCACGGCCACCGAGCTGCTGCTGGTGGCCGTGTGCTGGCTCGGCTGCTACTGGCTGCTGCGGCGGCGGCCGCGGGCGCTGTCGGGGCTGCCGCCGGGCCCCGCGCCCTGGCCGCTCGTCGGTAACTTCGCCTTCGCCCTTCTGCCGCCTCCGCTGCTGCGCAGGTGGGCGGTGGAGGTGCAGGGCGACCGGGTCTCCCCCGCATTCTCGCCCCATGTTTTCCTCACCGGCCTCACCAAGATGTACGGCAGCGTCTTCCGGCTCTTCGTGGGCAACCGCCCCATCATCATCCTCAACACCTTCGGGGCGGTGCGGGAGGCGCTGGTGCAGAAGGCGGAGGTGTTCAGCGACCGGCCCTCCGTGCCCATCGTCCTCATGATCACCCACAACAAGGGTAAGCGCCCAGGGCCGCCCCGCGTCCCGCTCGGGGAGCTGCCGCACGCCCGGCTATGGCCAGGGTGATGCTTAAGGAGCGATACCGAGCGGGAGCTGCTCGGGACCGTGGCTGCTCTGCCGAAAGTTGTCAATAACTCCCACGAATTGTGCACGAAACCATTTACTTCGTTTTTGCTCCTCGCATGTGTCCCTCTCCCTGCTGCTGACAGAAAGCACTCAGGAAGAAACTCGCCCTGCCTTGAGGTGGACGTGCAGCATCCCCGCGAAGTTGGCAGTGCCGTACCGTGCACCACAGAGCACCTCCGGGTGGCTGAAATGCCTGATCCCTTTAGCTCTGTGTACAGTAAAGGGACTGAGGAGCGGCTGACAGAGCTGGGGTGGTTTAGACTGGAGGAGGCTCAGGGGAGACCTTATCGCTCGCTGCAACTGCCTGAATGGAGGGTGTAGCCAGGAGGGGGTCGGTCTCCTGGGTAATAAGGGATAGGACAAGAGAAAATGGCCTCAAATTATGCCAGGGGAGGTTTAGGTTGGGCATTAGGAGGAGTTCTTCACAGAAAGGGTGATTTGACAGTGGAATGAACTGCACGGGGAGATGGTGGAATCAGCATCCCTGGAGGTGTTTAGTGAAAGGCTGGACATGGCACTTGGTGCTATAGTCTGGTTGATATGGCTGTGTGCGTGCTGAGATGTTTGCGAATGTGTTATTCTGCTTGTCAAAACTTACTGAGCATATTTGGACTTGGTTTTGTTTTGGTGGTTTTTTTAAAGAGTTCAAAGGAGAGTTACTAGCTTTTGCAAAAAAAAAGGCATGAGGAGTTTAAACACATGCTGGCAATACTGCATGTAGAATTTCTTCATGTTTAGTTTTTAGGTCATTACAGATCTCAGTGTTTATGGAAATCTCCTTACTCTTTTTCAGTTTAGGAGTTGTTTTTCAGTTTAGGAGGTAACAGAAGGCTTGTTAGTGTGCTAGCTTGTTGTGAAACTTACCTTTTTATATTTCTTCTAAGGCTAGAGAAATCTATTTTTTAAGTGCCTGAAACATTTATCTTCTTTTTTTTCCTGCACCAGAATTGCTTTAGCAAAGAGGAGAAGAAAGTGAGGGACCTAGATCATGTTTATCAAAATGCTGTCAAGTACCATTGCTGAAATCAGTGTAAAGAATAAAAAAAATATATATTAATTAACTTGGTTTAATGATATTGGTACAAGACAGATCTTACTGGCACACTGTTATCATGCGTGAGTATTTTTAGGTGCAGTACTTTTGCAAGAACTGGAGGAGGAAAGGGGTAGAGGAGTTAGATAATTTTAGCAGTGCTGTAAAACCTCACGTTCAGGCTCATGGTAGATTTCTTTCTCCTTGAATACCGTGAATTTCATCTGTTTCTTCTTCTCTGTTAGACTTTATTGAATACGGTGAAGCAAAGAGTAGCCAGGGCAGTTAGCAGCTTCCACCAGTGGGTGCTCCAGGAGAGCTGAAAGAACCAGGAGCCTGTTGTCCATAGCCAGGGCATGTGCAACCAAGCCCAGGGACGGTGCCTGTCTTGCGATCTGGCAGGCACATTGTGTTGCTTCTAGGTTTGGTTTTATGTGGAAAGTCACCATAGCTGTGCTCTGCCCAGCTGTCCATAAAACATCCCCAGCTGTTCCATAGTGCTTGTGTTAGCTGGTGCTGCATGCTGAATGGCCACAGATGCAGGAGTACTGTAGAGTGCACCTCAGGGATGGTGTGTTCTGGGTGCACAAAGGGAAAAGTCGGTGAATATGGGCAGTGGGGGCCGCTGCCCCCCGCGAGCTGGTTCTCCAAAAGCCAGTGGAAGTTACAGATGCTGTCAGGTGCTGGCTTGGGTTTAGTGGTGGCCTGAGATGACTGAACCGCTGCAATGCTGCATTTGTGCTAACAACTGTTGGTTTTTTCATGTGTGGTTCATGGAGGAGGTAGATGGGTTACAACACTCAAACTGGAGGCCTCTTAAAATTGTTTTGGGAGCCTCCTGAGCATAGTTTCAGGAGTCTGTGGGTGAGGCGTTGCTGCAGGTCAGGACAGTGACAGTCGTGATAGTTTGTGCTAGGAAAGGAAACAGTAAAAGCAGGACGAGGTGCAACTTCAGAACTACCGCTCACAATTTGGGTGCTACAGCTCTGGGAGGTTTAGTGTCCATTTTGGGTTCCTTCATGTTCTCAGGTTCTTTGGGTTCCTTCAGCTATTGTGGTGTGAACTTACAGGGCTATTTTCTTGTAAACTACATTTGCTGATGTAGTTCTGTCTTTTCTCTGAGCTTCCCTTCCAGGTATGAGGTAGAAGAAAGAGGGGCTTATCTCAGCTGTGTGGCTCTATTGCGTATAAGATGCAAATAAAATAATTGTGCCTGGGGGAGAGCAGGTAGAAGTATCAGAAATGGTAAATATTACATTTCAGCAACTTGATTAGCAAAGGAGGGAGGCCACCTTGGCTGGATAGAAAGTGCCATAAGAACTTAAGGGAGAAGGCAGAAGTCAATTCTTAATTGAAGCCTTCTGCACGTATGTCTGCAGAAAGCAAAATAGTAGACTGGGGAGAAAAAGATTTCTGTGGTTTGGTTTTAGGATTTTAGTTTTTTGTGTTCTATAGCTATGAAAGGTAGCAGAGACTGAATCTGCAGAGTAGATGGAGTCTGAGTGGTTGTCTGCCTGTATAGCCCTGCCCTGTGCATATCCAGATGTGGACATCTGACAGTACAGAGGTTGAATGTTATTAAATGTCATTACTGCTGTGTTTTTCAATGTTCCCAGTATTGCAGCAACACTAGAGCTAGCAGTAAAAAATGGGGGGGAAGGGAAGGAAGTAAGTAAGCCTTTGCCAGAACTTGCTTCTTGTAAGGATTTGAAATTTTTTTGTGTGTAAAAAGGGGCAATAAAATGGACTCCCTGGTTTTTTGAGTTTTTGGGTTGTATTGAATTTTTGGGTTTTATTGGGTTGTATTATCAGCTCATAGAAATTAGGCCTCTGTCCTGGTTATTGTTGCTTCAGAATTTATTATTGTATTTCCTTCAGCATTTTTTTTTGTTTTTGTTTGTTTATTGTGTTTTGCTTTAGTTTGTTTGCAGGGTAGGTTGTTTTTGTTGTTTGGGGGGGCTTTTTAAGAGTACAGATGTCTGTGCTGACTAACTTGACTTCTAAGGGCAGGCAGATTTTCTTTGTAATTAGCAAAGGACTATTCCATTATTGTAGCTTGGTAGTGATGCAGATTGCTTTCTTCTCTTACCTCTGTTATTCTATCTTTATGCTCTTCTTCCTTCTTCTGTCTCCCGTGTTATTCTTTCCCAATTTACAAATCAGTTACTAGTATTCTGGAGCAGTTTGGGGACGTCAGAAAACACCCACGCTCTCTGCAGGACTGCTGGAGATGCTCACTGGGTGTGGGGAGGTGTGTGGCTGGAGTTAGCTTTCTGTGGGGCTGGGGGAGTCTTTTACCTTCAAGATAATAGACGGTTTTCTTTTATGAAAGTATTTGGATCCTAAACCTCATTTTCCTAACAACAAAAAAGGGAAGAGATTGTGGATGCATAGCCTGTTTTGGAGATATTTGTTGCAGGCTAGAAATAGTGATAACTTTGTTTTGTTCCAAGAAATCCATGTTTCTTTCACAACCCAGCAACAAACCCTGGGAACCCAAGTTGGTTCTTGGCCAAATTCAGCCTCAAATATGCCTGTTTTTTTCATTTAACCTACTTGAGGACACCGGTGCTAACAGGAAACAGTTGAGAGGGGAAATCTGCAAAGTTTTTGGTTCTGTTTTTGAAGGACCAGGAAGTGGGCATTTGAATAGATTGCCTAAGGAATGTCTTCATGCAGAGAAGATGAAATTCAGATGCTTCTGAGCTTGTCCTGACTCTTCCTAATGTTCCTTTTTTAGGAGTTTGAAGCTAGGTCATGTGTTTGTGTCCTTTTAGCATTAGGGGCTAGGAATATTAACTTGTAGTAGAAATGTAGGTAATGTTAAATACTGAAACATGGTGCATCTTCCAGTACTTATGTACTACTTCTGTTTTCTTATGGCCATTTCTCCTTCTTCTAAATTCAGCATTAAGATTTGCAGTTGACAGAAGAATTGATGTTGCTTTTATAAAGTAACTTTTTATTTCCAGAAAAAAAAGGTGGTGTCATTTTACTAGAAGAACAAATCCAGAACTAGGTCATATTTGATGACTCAACTCTCTCAGGTTAACCATGGAGTACATTAGAAATGTACTAGCAGGTTGTGTATTTGTTACCCTGTGGTGTCTTTGGTGTGGTCTTTTAGTTCAACAAAAGAGATGTTTGTGGTTGTAAGTGAGTAATAGGGACTTAATTTAAATGGTGTTTCATAATGACACAATCATGCAGAAGAAGTGCCTAGGGCCATCAAAACTGTTGAGATGCAAATCAAGCAGGTTTTTGCCAAGTGTCTCTGAACCTGTCTTCACCTTTCCAGTTTCCTCACAGTGTGAGTATCCTGTATTTTTATTATAAAGAAAAAGCTCTCTTGTAATAGAAACACATGCAGAAAGTATTGAGAAGTTTGTATAACATGAAGGGGAAAAAATGAAATCAGTTTGTGTTTTAATGTCTTCTATTGTGCCTTGCTGAGGGAATTCATGTCTCAGGACAGTGAGGAGAAAAGGCTATAGCTAACATATGTCCCAGACTAACAGTTCCCTCTTCTTCATCTATTTGTGTCTTGCAAAGCGTAATGAACTAGTGATGTAACTTGAATATTCATTTCAGTGATTAGGAAAAGGAGGGACAGGGTTTCCAAAAGCTATTGTAAAGAACCTTGTGTTTTTCCTTTAGCTCCTAGCTGAGTGCTTGGGAGAGATTTGCTGTGTATCATTTCCCTCTCTTCTGGCTCTTGAGTTGCAGGCCTGTCTAACTATTTCTTACTGAAAATTGGGTATTTTGGTTTCAGACTCTCTCTTTTTCTTTCAGGTGTTATTTTTGCGCCTTATGGCCCTGTCTGGAAGCAACAGAGGAAATTCTCTCTCTCAACACTGCGTCATTTTGGAGTGGGGAGACACAGCTTAGAGCCTAAAATCATTGAGGAGCTGAACTTTATAAAGGAGGAAATGCTGAAGCATGGAAAGGATTCATTTAATCCCTTCCCAATCATTCGCAATGCAGTGTCCAATGTTATCTGCTCCATGGCCTTTGGCAAGCGTTTTAACTACGAAGACGATGAGTTCAAGACGATGCTGAAGAACATGGCCCGCGCCCTGGAGCTGAGCGTGAACAGCTACATGATCCTGGTCAACATCTGCCCTTGGCTCTACTACCTTCCCTTTGGGCCTTTCCGGGAACTTCGGCAAACCGAGCTAGACATTACTGCTTTTCTGAAGGGAATCATTGCCCAGCACAGGGATACACTGGATGCAGCAAATCCCAGGGACTTCATTGATATGTACTTCATCCATGCGGAAGAGGAGAAGAACAACAAGGAGAGCAGTTTTAATGATGATTACTTGTTTTTTATCATTGGTGACCTCTTCATCGCAGGCACAGATACTACTTCCAACACACTGCTGTGGTGCCTGCTCTACATGTCTCTTTACCCTGAAGTACAAGGTAAGATTATTTTATTCTAGGTGGTTTATTTGGGACTGTAAAGCTCCAGGTGGATGCTCAGGAACAGAAGCAAACAGCGACAGTGAAGAAATCGTTTGGAGTGCCAACGGTTTGTGTGTATGTATAATTCTAAAGGCTGGTATGTAATCAGACATCTTCTATCCTGCTATGCTAGCATGATTTCTAGGTTGGTGCTATATATTAAATGCTAAATGGCCCTTTAATCTATGAATTTCTTCTGTCTTGGGACAACTTTATCTTTCCCAAGCAATTCCAGGGCACTTTAGCATGTCTGAAAAACTTAGGCAACTGTGGCATACCAGGCATTTTGTAGTGGTAGTGATGTAAGATGTATGAAGACCATAGTGGTACGGTCTGCTTTTATGTCTGGCTGAGCAGGGAGGTTCTTGAGTCTAGTGGCAGAGTGTGGACAAGTGAAACACTACCTGTAGTAGAGGAAGATCAAATCAGAGACAGCTTAAGCAAACTGGACTTGCACAAATGCACAGCACCAGCTGCCAGTGTCATTAGAGGGCCTCTCCCCATCAGTCTTGGGTGGTCATGGCCATCGGGTTGGTTGCTGATGAGGGGCAGGTGGGGAGACACATGGAACATGTGACCACAAAACAGAGGCAGAACAAATTGGTCTCGTTCAGTGTTAGGGGAGGATGACTTATGCTGTCTACAACTATCTGATCAAAAGATGCTAAGAAGATGGAGGCAGTCTCCCCTGAGGTGTGCAGTGGAGGGAAAGGAAGCAGCGGAGACAACCTACAACAAGAAAATTCTCATCAGATACTAGGAAAAGAAATTGCCCTGTGAACATGGCAAAGGAGTGACACAGATTGCTCTGAGAGTTAGCAGAATCTCTGGCTTTGGAAGTTTTTGAAGCTAAGTGGGACATGACCCTGAGTAGCCTCATCTACCCTGGGTTGGATCTGCCTGGAAAAATCTCTTTAAATAGGTCAAGATCATAGTTTATTGCACAAAGTAAACCAAACTGTTGACAGAAGATTGCAAAACAGGGCACCAGTTCTGTACGTGGGAGAGAAAGCTCACTGGGGACAAATGTAAACTTTTATTGCATAGGCTTATTCTTCTGTTTTTGATGTTGTGTGTCATCACTGCTTGACTTGATATGCAGTTACATGGATTAGATATGTTCTAAATTACATAAATGGAATCTAGAAGAGTTTTGTGGTTTTTTTTTAACCTCTTTTCCTTCTGCCCGGTACTGTATGTATATGTGGTAGTCAGTTTTCATTTTTCTGCTGACCTCTACCAGTTTTACTACCTCTGATTTCCCCTTTCCTTATGCTGTGGCTCTTGTCAAGTAATCTAAATATGCTCAGTAGTCCAGACTGTATCACCTTTAGTATCCCATTCCTTTTATCCTGATTGCCTTGGAGTTATGTATGGGCCTCTTTTTTTTATTATTCCTGGTAATACATTTCTCTTAAATGTATTTCCTCCCTAGAGAAAATACCTGAATTGTGTATCTTTTAGAAGTAGTAAAAGTTGCTTGCAGATGTGGAAGGGCAAACTAAGGGCTATCAGAGGAAAAAAAAAGTCTTTTTCTCTTTGGAAAACAGTTTTGCTTTTTGCAGGGAAATAGAGAATGATATGTATGGACAGTATGGTGAAGTCATGGCGAGTATTTGGTTTGTTCTGTTCCCTGACTTGGTTTTGGTCCTTGACTTCTGAAGATCTGTCAGATTTTTAAATATAGGAAAAGTAGTGGAGCAGTTCGAGTAACATGCTGTGGCCGAGACTGCTGAAGTTTACATTGTGCTGCTGGTAATGTGAGCAGCAGTTTGGCTGCTCTCTGTATAGTTCCTCATATTTTTACAAACTCTGAACAAATGAGTTGTTCGGGTTAAAGCACTGGTGTGACATTTGGCATGAGACAGTCTCCTTAATTTTTAAATTTTTTGTTATCTATTGAAAACTGTTTATTTCTTTAGATTACTGTGGACATGCATGTCTGAATATAGGGTTATGATATGTCCCTAATAAAAGTAGCAAATCCCCACAAAGAAGGTACTGGAGAGCCACACTGTCAGCACATCTCTTGCTGTACTTTTTTCCCAATGCATGAGCTTTTCCTTCTGGCAAACCCAGTAGGTGGCAGGAGCGGCTCGTTAGACACAGTTCAGGCACTTGTGAATGCTGCTTGGCAAATGGGGACAGTTTTTTTCATTGAGCTTTTATTTAATCTTGTATCACTGCTAGGGAGAGAAAAGAGCAAAAACTCAAGAGTATCAGCTGCCTGGTTGGAAAAGGCAAGCCGGACAACCACAAGTATACAGGATATAAAGTATAATATAAAAGTATACAGGATAAAGTATATATAAAAGTATACAGGATAAAGTATATATAAAAGTATACAGGATATAAAGGGTAAAAAATGAAAACTGACTTTCATTATTTTTGATTAAAGTTAGTTCTGAGGTCTCCTCTTTCAACATTGTCTTTTGTGGTGTAGCCAGATTGCAAGTAACCTGCAAGAAAAGGCACATAATTCTGTATGTACATAGGTAAAGCAAATCCTGAAACTTGGAAACTTCTATGAAGAGAATTAGTTGTGTGCTGAGGTTCAGTGAAATGAAAGGGGCAAGCAATAGTTTGATATATTTTGCTCCCCATGAATGAGAAAGTAGATAAGCTCATGAACTTTCTTGGCTTTGCAGAAGGGCTGTGGGAAAGCACCATCTGCTGCTGCCTTTGGGGGAAATGGGACATAGCTGAGTTTAGGTTCTTAGAAAGTTGGAAATGGCAAGAACGAGTTAAATGGCTTCAGTGCTTGCAGTAACAGCACCAGAATTCCTGCTCCGTAATGAAGTGTCTAAAGCAGCTGCATGTTCCCATGAAGTGTCTAAAGCATGCACGTTCGCATCACCTCACGCTCAGGCACACGCTGCACGCAGTTCTCTTACTGTTCAAGTTTTTAATTGCAGACCAGAAGCTTGATGTTTTTATGATTCCAATTACTGTATAGTTAAACTTCTCAAGTAAGATTATGAATACCTTTGGAGGAGCAACAGGACGTTTCCTGTACTTTTCCAATACTGAAGGGCTAGCAATGTCTGTCATCTCAGTACCTTTACTCTTGATAGTTGTCAAGATTGTGCTTGGTCATTTTCTTCTTAACTGAGTCTGTTCCTAAGGCTAATGTTAGCATAGCTGTTTCAGCTAAGAATCACATCTTGAAGTAATTTTTGAAAAATCTGTGTAAACAATGAAGCAAACATAGTCAGATGAAATTGAGATGATGTCTTCTCACGTATTATGTCTTTTGACTTCTTTATTTTCCTTGCTCCCTTTGAATAGAAAAGGTTCATGCAGAAATCGAAGCAGTTCTAGGACGTGACAAAGTCCCCTCTCTTGCTCACAAGGCTCAAATGCCCTTCACAGAGGCAACCATTATGGAAGTGCAGAGGATGACTGCGGTTGTTCCCCTTTCAGTTCCTCGAATGGCCTCAGAAACTGCTGGTAAGCTTTTCTAGAGACTTGTTACTACAGCGTTTCCTCTGGGGACAAAGATCTGATGGGACATCTAGTGACAACCCACAAAGACCTCATGTATTTATTAGACCTGTAAAACAAATATGTAAAATGCCCTTTATAGGGAGTAGGTGGCCTTGACATACTGCTCTCTGTAAGCAGCATGTCTGACCTGACATCCAGCAGGATTTGTCTAATCCCGAGTGATTTCTTCTGTGGGGGTCAGCTTGTATTGACTAATGTACTTAGTCATAGTTGGCAGCTGAGACTCCACCTTTGTACCAGAAACAGCAGAGTTGTTTTTGGTATTCTGACACAGAGGTCTGAAAACATCAGTTTAGAGTAATTGCTTTGCTAAAGGCTTATACCACTGACCCCTGCATGTACAGAAAACATTAAGAAATACCCTCTTCCAGCTTATCTATGTGTTTTCTTAAACATAGCTGCGCACTGGCTGGAGTCAGTGTGAGATAGCAATACTTGGCTTTTAAACCCATTCCTGAATTGATCTGCTTTTTAAAATGTTTTGATTTGTAGGACAGTGAGGTGCAACAAGCTGAAATGAGACTAGTCATTTCAAAACCTATTTCAAAACTGTGACAACAGTTCAAAATCCATCCTTTGACTGTGGTGGGGCTCTGTGACCACACAGGAGCAGGAGGAAAGTGGGTCACAGTGTTGGCATGCTGCAGAGTGCATTTCTGACAATTGCTGCCTCCTTCTCTCTGCAGAAGCTCTTGGTATAACTTGATGTCTTTCCAGCTGCCCAGGCCTGTGTGATTCTGACTCAGGCAGGGTAGCAGAGATCACCTTTGCCTTAAGCTTTTGCTACATTTGCAGCCCACAGCTAGGGATCAATATAATTTTTTGTGACATCTTCTAGTTGTCTTTTTGCTGGTATGTTTCCCATGTTTCCTTCTAGCAACTTGTCACATCTCTGTCTCTGCTTTTGTTTAAAGTGCTCCAGGGATATACTATTCCTAAGGGTAGTGTGATTGTGCCCAACCTGTGGTCAGTACACAGAGATCCTAACATTTGGGAGAAGCCAGATGAATTTCAACCATCAAGATTTCTGGATGAAAATGGCCAGCTAATAAAGAAAGAGTCATTCATTCCTTTTGGAATGGGTAAGATAATCCACATGGAGTCATTAGTTTGGTGGGTGGGTGATGGTGTTTCAAGCGTAGGGCCTTGGGGGTGAGAGATGTAGAAGTTGCACATAGGACCAATTATAGAAGTAGATTTATTATCACAGTTGGTGGCTTGCAAAATGGTTTGGGTTTGTAAATAGCCAGTTGCCAGACAGAAATTATAAATTGGCCTTTGATACTACCTTTGCTGTGGGTGTAAATACTGTTAATATGAAGAGGTACAGTTGAGCAAGGCTTAGACTCAAATACAGGAGGCCAGAGCTTCAGAGTTAATAGCTTAATAGTAGTTTGAGGCTTTTTTGGACTATGGTAGCACAGGAATTACATGTGTGTTAACAAATAGGTCAACTGTACAAAGCCAGTAATACATCTCTTTTAACTGTTCTTTAGGTAAACGTGTGTGCATGGGAGAGCAGTTGGCAAAAATGGAGCTGTTCTTGATTTTTGCAAGTCTAATGCAAAGTTTTACTTTTCTGTACCCTGAAAATGCTGCAAAACCATCCATGGAGGGAAGGTTTGGTCTAACTTTAGCTCCATGTCCATTCAACATAATAGCTTTAAAGAAATAATACAACATCAAAAAAGATCGAGCAAAGAAATACTGCACTTTTAAAATACAGCTTTTTTTCTTTATTATTATTTCCAGCTTATTTTGTTACTTTCTTTCCCGAAAAAAACCCCAACTGCATGGTCTTTCCTAGTCAGTGAGAATGATCCACTTAGACTTCTGGAAAGAGAAGATTTTTTTTGTCAGCTGTTGCATTCCACAAATGAACTGCCAGCATAGTTTTTAATTTGATATTAAGACTTGGTGAGCTTGACCTCTGTCTATTACTGTCAGTTAATCAAATGTTGATTATGAAAGAATGGTCCAAAACATTTGTTACTGCTCTAGCAAATAGTAATTGTAAAAAATCGTGAAAGCAGCTCATAAACATTTCATTTACCAAAGGAGTGAAACACATCATGTAATATTAAAAGTATTAATGAATGAGAGATTGTTAGCATTTTCTATGTAAAGAAATATTGTAACTGAGCTTAAATAATTACATATACTTTTTGGAAATTAACAAATGACATTACTTTTAACCTTGGAGGATTCTTTTTTGCAAGTAACTCAGAGGTGGTGTAGATTGGATCAAATCAGTCTGGACTCCTGGATACAAACATCCTTGACGTTTAGGGCTCACTATAAAAAACGCAGGTACCAACTCTGCAAACCCAGGATTTGAGGCCAAATGAATCCTTGAATATGCCATATTCTCAAAATGAAATGAGTATGCAGCATCTGAATGCAGATGTTTTATCTCAGAGTATAAACAAGAGCGGAATTCTCTGACAAGAAACAGCGGAAGTTTGTTCTCTCTGGTGCCAAATGTTCAAGACACCTGTGCTGCCTCTTGGCGTTCATTGTTTCCCTCATGGCAGCACTGGCTGCAGGGGACCAGCAGCTGCTCACTGGGGACAACACTACACATGTAGTCCTGAAGTCAAGGCTTGCACTCAGGTTTTTCATGCACAGGCAGTGTGGACAGTACTGCCACAACCTCTGGCTTTGGGAACTGGAGTCTTCAAATATGGCATCACTGCAGCAGTACAGGTGAAGGCCTTACACATTTGCCATGGAACAGAAGGAAGCTGACAAATTGAGGTTTGAATATAATGGCTCTCTCTTTGTTATCTTTCATATAGAGTAAAAATATCTGTAGTTCATACAGTATTAGTGTATCAGTACCTTACTCTTCACATGCAGAATCTTAGTGCTGGTAACCACTGTCAAACCAGCTGCCAAGGAAACCTCATGTTAATTGTTTCACAACAGGGCATTCAGTCTTGCCTTGCATTTCAAACATGGAAAGTGATCTTTTGGGGGAATACGTAACAATTAGCCTTTGAATAGTTGTTCTTAATAATTCTTAAATCTCTTTACGCTCCTTTTGATCTATCAGAATTTCATATCACATCAATTAAGTTCTTATATACTCTTCTAAAGATGTTTTTCCCCTCACTGGAGATCTAGAGAATACCAGGAGCCCTCCTAATGTCAAGTTTACAAGACTGGAATGTGAATTTGAATGTAATTTAGAGTTGGGTATTCCATAGCAGAAACTAAACCTAAATAGTAAAAGAAGAGACAACTTTTCAGCTTTAAATAAAGTCTGGTTTTGTCACTTCTAACCTTGAAGTTTTAAAAGCCAGGTAGTGCCTAACAAAGACTTTAAGATAGTTATTTTGCATTTAAATTAAGGTTTTCTGTTACCTGTTTTGGATAACAGAGTGCCTTAATTTCAGAATTATGTATTTGGTTGGTCAGGTATCCCACTGTTTCTGTGAGAACTTTAAATTCTTAAATAGGTTCGCTTTGGACTGTATAGGCTTATGGGTTTGGGGTTTTTTGGTAGGAAATTTTTGAAAACTTAGTACAATATAAAGTTGAGTTTGGTACCAGTGCTAGTGAACTTGCTCTAAAACCTGATAGTATTGGAGAATTAAGCACTTTCTTTAATTTAGTTTTGTATTTTTCAATGAATAAATAGATTCTGTAGAGTTGGGATTTTTGTCTGGAAATCCTAAAATTATGCTTAATTGAGAAGCTGAAATTAAGTGCTGATAATATTTATCTTTCTGTTTAAATGCCTCTTTAAACAACATAATGATGTTGGTGTGCAACTGATCACTTGTACAAAATACCTGTCCTTTTAATCAGTGAGGACACATTTGAAAAGCACTTTAGTATTTTTTTACAGATTCCAAGGAAGATGCTATTCACGTAATCCCCTGGTATGTGAAACTGTTCATATTTGTGCTTGTTTTGCCTGCTGAGTTTAATTTAAAATGTCACCTTTGAAAACTATCCTTTGAAAATTGGCCTTCTACAAATACTACTTTGAGAATGTGTTTTTTGGTGATACCTGTAATCAAATGCTGCATCGTGCAACCGACTAAAATTACGGGTGAGAAGTTCCAAGCACGTCAAGGTCTGCTAGAATACAGGATGCTGTTGGAAATGACAATAAAGACCTGCCTTTCATACCTTCCAGGTGCACTGAAATTTTCACAGGATACCATAAAAATACCTAAACAATAGCATAATAGCAACAAAATCTTTGTGGTTTTCAAAGTGTGTTGCCATCTTTGGCAAACTCTGAAGTGGTAGCATATTCGGTTTGTGTTTGTAAATGTATCCTCCCCCTCTCTTTTTTTTAGCAGAGGAAGCGTCTCGAATGCCTTGTTGCAAAATGTATGTTCATATAAGTGGGTAACTGTTTCTGAATGCTGAAAATATCTTTGTTTCTAAAATTACTTTGCTTCAATGTGTTTTTATGTTGAATAAAGTAATTGCTAAGTAAGTGTTTCACAGCTTTGCATAGTCATTTCTATGAGTCCTACTTACTGACTAAACTTGTGGTGGTTGGCATCTTACATCTTGCAGAAAAAGCTTTTGAGCAAGAAAATGTTAAAAATGCTTTGGATGAGGAGTGAAGGAGGTGGGGAAACAAAGTGAAATTGGGAAAATAACACTGCCAGGCATGTTATGATCAAATGATAGAAAGAGTATGTTTTAAAACACTCTTACCCAGAATAAAAGGAGAGGGAAGGGTAGAGATGAGGAAGATAAAGAGCAAATGAATTGTCAGCAGGAGATGTGCAGTCTGCAGGAAAGAAAATCTTGGTCAGAAGTTGAAGTGTAGTTTTTTTTGGACTCCTGGCATAAAGGGAGGCGGAGGGCAGAGAGGGGAAGGGGTGCCTAGGCAGAGCGTGAGGTAGAGAGCAAAGAGCCCCTGAGGGGTCTCAGGGGAAAGCAGAAGCTTCTTCCTCATGGGATGGCGCTTAGCAGGAGTCAACTGAAGTGCTTGTGGGGAAGGGGTGGGTATCAGCATCGGTGTTAACCAGGAGCTGGGCACTCAGGAACAACAACTGTAGGTGGAAATCTTGTGTCTTGTGCCCTGGAGTTAGGTTGCAGGTTATTTGGCATACTACTATTTTTT
>VZRQ01001743.1:0-12247 GCA_013397975.1 Machaerirhynchus nigripectus
GGCAGCCACGGCTTCCCTGGACAACCCCAATAAATCCAGTATTTCCCAGAAACCCGGGATCTGTGCCCAGGAAGTTGGACATCCCCAGAAAGGAAGAACTTGGGCACGGCTTTCCTTGGAAAACCCGCAAACCGCGGCCGGCGAGGTTTGGGAGGTCCAGGGACACCGGGAATGCCACAGCATTCCAAGGAAAGACCGGGCACATTCCCCGCCTCCCGCTCCACATCCAAACTCATCCCTCCCTCCTCCCCTTCCCTCCAGCCCCGCTCGTGTCTTGCTTTCCCCTCTGGAATATCACGAGGCCCGACCCTCCTTTGTTTGTGCTGGAATCTCTCTCCCAAGGTTTTTTTTTGTAATTTTTGGGCTCAGATCCGGGAGTTTTTCTCCCATCGTTCCCTCGGGGAAACGATGCGTGGGAAAGAGGAAGGCAGGAGAATTTCAAAAGGAATTTTTCCCCCCCCCCGTTTCCCTCGGACTCCAGGGCTCCAATCCTGCTCAAAAAACCGGGATTTCTCCGCCCACATTCCAGGTGCATTCAGGAGAGGGGTGGCAGAGCCACACTGAATTTCACCCAGACAAAAGCAGCTTCTCGCAAGGATCACTGAATTGATTTTTAGTCACTAATTTGGGGGGTTTTTGGGTTTTTTTAAAGCCTTTTGAAGATTCAGTTCAGCAGCAATTTTTGTTCTCCTTGTGGCTTCGCTTCTCCTGATTTGGGGGGATTTTTCTTGACTATTTATTTTTTAAATTATCATTAAATTATTATTAAATATTTTATTATATTTCATTACGAATAAATACAACTTATTTATACAATATTTTAGTAGATCTTTTGAATTATTATTCATTTAAAAATAATAATCCAGCATTAATAATGGTAATAATTATTATTTTTTTAATTACCTGTGTCCCAAGATCCTTCATCCTGGCCAGGGCAAGCTCCCTCAGATTCCCGTGCTCCACGCCGGAGCTGACCAGGGGCATCGGGATATCCCTGCACGGGAGAGGAAATCCCAAACCTTTAAACAGCTGGATTAGCAGGGAGTTCACCGAAAAAGCACCATGAGGGTCGCCTAGGCCGAAATCCCAAAGGGCTGAATTCCCAAATTCACGGAATTCCTTTGGTTTCGGGGATTTGGTTGGATCGGGAATGAAACGCAACTACGAGCAGGGAAAAAATGAAGGGAAAAGCAGAAAAATGAAAGGAAGAAGCCACGGATTTTAGTCAAAAACCTGAATTAAAATCTTGAACAATCCCAAAAAATGAGTTTAAATTTTGCTCTTGGTTCTTCACTTGGGAATCCGGGAAAAAAAAAAAAGGGATCATCCAGGTGTTCCTCATGGCATCTGCTGCTGGAGCCCAGAAATTGGGAATCACTCTTGATTCAGGGAAAACCCACCAGAATCCCAACTTTTCCATGTTGGGATTTTGGCATTTCACTTCAAAGCGGCAAAGCCCTGCCGGGAATTCCAGGCCATTCCCATGGGAACGTGACTCCCAGCCTGAGGATGGCAGGAGCCTGAAGGTCTCCGAGGAAGGAGCTAAAAGGAAATTTGGAAGCAGATTCGGCCTCTCCAGGCTTCCAGTTTATCCCACAGAGATGAGGAAATCAGGATCCCTCTTTTTAAGGGAGGGAGGATTTCGGCATCGGGATGAAGCTTGGAATGTTGGCTCATCCCCTTCCAACCTGACAGAACTCCACCTGTTTATCCAAAAATCCCTCAGATCTCCAGGGAAATGAGGGACAGGAGAGACACCCAGCTTGGTCCCAAACATTCCTTGGGTGAGTTTTCCTCCTTTTCCTCAGCTGCCCAAGGACCTCAATATCCCAAAATCCCATCCAGAGCTTGGGATGCTCAGGGAATTGGGGCTGTAATTAATTAATTAATTAACTCATTAATCCGTGCTGATTTTCCATCCCCCTCCACCCATCCGGTGCCTGATGACCTCTGTGGAACCTCCCAGCTCCCGGCGGATTTTCCTTCCCCCCATCAAGGATTCCTGGGATCGGCAGGAGCTGGATAAAGGATTTAAAGGGTTCTAACCCTGATCCTTGTGCTGCTCCAGCCTTGCAGGAGCACTGGGAAGGGGGAAAACAAAGGAATTCTCGTTGAAAGGACCTCAAATCCCACCCCATTCCCGCCTCCCACCATCCCAGGCTGCTCCAAGCCCTATTCCAACCTTTCCTTGGACAATTCCAGGGATGGGGAGTCCGTGCCAGGGCCTCCCCACCCTTCCAGGCACGAATTCCTTCCGAATATCCCATCCATCCATGGGGAAGTCATTCCCTGCTCTTTTTTTTCCTTATAAATCCACAGGATCTGTGGATAATTCCTCGCCTCCTGCCCAGAACTCCAAGGAAAACCACAATTCCTTCACCAGATCCTTTATCCAGGGATCTCTCTGGATAAATAAGACCCCGCAGAGGCAACAAAAGTCCCTCCAAAGAGCTGCAGTTAGGGGGAAAAACGAGCACTTCCCGTGGTGCCTGGAGGACACTCGGATCCGCAGGGATAATCCCGGGAATAACAATCACGGAGCAGCTCCAGACACGCCAGGCTGTGTGGATTTTCCCTCCAGGAACACAGATAAAAATCCCTGACGCGCTCCTGTCCCAGGTTTTTCTAGCTAAATCCAGGGAAAAGCGACGGAAATCCCGCAAATAAAAGGTGGATTACAACCCTGAGCCTCTCATCCACCAGCGGGGGAGCGAAGGGAATTAAAACAGGAATGGGAAAAAGGAGATTTCGAAGGAAGAAAAAGCCAGGAATGGGTTTTCCAAGGCCAGCTTTGGATTGTCAGGAGCATCCAGACCAACTCCTGCCACTGGACAAGGCTGTCCCGGTGATTTAGGAGTCGTTAGGATGCTAAATAAATTCCAGATAAAGGGGATTAAATCCCGACCCTATTAACTTTAATGTGCGATTCCCCAGCAGCTCCAGCAAGGTTCGTTCCATCTCCCGCTTTCCCGGCATCTGCATTCCTTGGATCTCTGCTGGAGCAGCTGATGGAAGCTCCCAGGGAAAAGTCTGGATCCGGCTCTGAGCTCCGCCCCGCTCCGAGGAAAGGATTTCATTTCCTCGCCCCCTCCACCGCCCCATCATCAGAGTGCCGGGAAAATCCACGGGAAACACCGAGATCCAAGGGGAAAACGGAGCAACAAAACCCCGCAGGTGTGCGACGCTCCTCCTGCCGTTCCCCCAGCTCCTGCCGGGAGGATGAGGATTCCCAAATATTCGGGATAAATGCCGGATTGAGGAGCACCCTGGGAGAAACCTTCTCCTCCAACCACTCCCTGGCAGCTCGTTTTTAAAAGGAAACCCCAAATTTCACAGGATCCTGGAATTCTTAAGGATGGAAAAGATCTTTAAGTAATCAACCACGGGCATTAAATCATGGCCTCAAGGGCCACATCCACAGGGTTTTAAACAATTCCAGGGATGGTGATTCCACCTTTTCCACACCATTTCCCTGGATTTCCCGGAGCAGGAAGGTTCTTTATGGGGTTTTATCAGTGGCGCCTCTCCCACGCTCACCCCGCTCGTTATCCTGATTATTTTGGGCATGGGATTGGACACAAACACAGGGAATTCCTGGGTTTTCCTCAAAATCCGGTGCCAGGAAGCAAGGATCCCAAAGAGTGGCTCTCAGAGCTTGGGATGACGGAATCCAGGAATGGTCTGGGTGGGATTCATGGACTTTCAATCCCATCCCATTCCAACCCCGACACCTTTCCCTGTCCCAGGGTGCTCCAGCCTTTCCTTGGACACTCCCAGGGATCCAGGGGCAGCCACAGCTTCTCTGGGAATTCCAGCCCAGCCAGGAATTGCTTCCCAATATTTAATCCTAATTTCTAATCTAAACCCACTCTCCGTTCAAAGCCGCTCCTCAAACCCGTGCTGGGAACAGCCCATGGACGATTTCGGATGGGATGTTGGGATATCCACAATTCCTGGACTTGGGAATCTTGGCTTTGTCCATTATTCTGTTCCCAACTCACACAACGGCGATTTAGAGCCGAGTGAGAACTTCGGGACTTTGCACTTGGAGGGGTGAAAATCCCAAATTTCCATAGGAAAGTTCTGGGCAGTGGGAAAATGGGAACGTCACAGCTGGATGGAAGAAAATCAGCCCCAGCAAAGCCTTTTCCAGGCCTGAATTCCTTAGGAAAAGACCTGCTGGGCTGGGAATTCCTGCCATCCTGAGGAACAAACCTGTTGGGATTTAGATCCTGATGGTGCCATGGAAAAATGGGACACTGTGAGGACAGCGGGAAGCTACTCTGGAATCCCAGTCCTGACCAAAAATTCCCAAGTTTCCTGCCCCATTCCATGCAAGGCTCCTCCTCGTTTTCTTGTTTTCCTATCAAACTTCTCATTTTCCAATCAACGCTCCTGTTCCTTAAAAGGTTATTCCTTAAAAGGTTCAGGGCGCGGAATTAAATGAGCTTTAGGGTCCCTTCCAACCCAAACCATTCCACAATTCCATGATCCTGGGATTTTCCTTCCCTCCCCAATTTCCATTTATGCCCACATCTGTCCTGCCAGAAAGAGACGGAGGCTGCTCTGCTCAAAATTCCAAGTTATTTTCCTGAAGACAGGGATTATTCCAGGATTTACCAGGCTGTAGCACCGACGCTTCCATAGATAACTCTAAAAGGAGTTATCCTGATGAAAATGCTCTTCATGGATGCATTCATATTCCAGAACAAGAAATTTAGGAGTTTTCCACACGGTGAAAAAGCAAAATCCCTCGGGGTTTGATGCCAAACTTCCCTCTCATTCCAGATGTCCAACTTCCCTGGATTCCCTCTCATCCCATTGCTCATCCCAGATTTCAAACTTCTCTGGATTCCCTCTCATCCCATTGCTCATCCCAGATTTCAAACTTCCCGGGATTCCCTCTCATCCCATCGCTCATCCCAGATTTCAAACTTCCCTGGATTCCCTCTCATCCCATCTCTCACTCCAGTGTCAAACCTTCCTGGATTCCCTCTCATTCCCGGTGTCAAACTTCCCTGGATTCCCTCTCATCCCAGATTTCAAACCTCCTCATATTCCCTCTCATCCCATCTCTCATTCCAGATGTCCAACTTCCCTGGATTCCCTCTCATCCCATCTCTCATTCCAGATTTCAAACTTCCCTGGACTCCCTCTCATTCCCGGCATCAAACTTCCCTGCATTCCCTCTCATCCCATCTCTCATTCCAGTGTCACACTTCCCCGGATTCCCTCTCATCCCATCTCTCATTCCCACTTCCTGCTGGTGAATCCTCTTTTCCAGTGCTGCTTCCCAGCCCTGCAGGGTTGGGAATGCCCTTTTCCTTTTTGTGTCCTTCTAAATCAACATCATTTTGAGCAGAACGAGTTTTTAAACTGATTTAGGAACTCTGCTTTTATCCCTGAATCCTGGTTTTCTTCTTTCTGCTGGAAATCATGGAATCCCCAACACATCCATGAAAACCCCGCAATGCCCACAGGGAAAGGGAGGAAGCCAAAAAAATCACACAGAGCTCCAGCAACAAATCCAGGGAACCTTCCCACTACAGCCAAAAATTAATTATCCATCATGGGATCCATCCCATTAATTATCCATTATGGGATCCTTCCCATTGTCCATCATGGCATCCACCCATTAATTATCCATCATGGGATCCATCCCATTATCCATCATGGGATCCATCCCATTAATTATCCATCATGGGATCCATCCCATTATCCATCATGGCATCCATACAATTAATTATCCATCATGGGATCCATCCCATTATCCATCATGGGATCCATCCCATTAATTATCCATCATGGGATCCATCCCATTATCCATCATGGCATCCATACAATTAATTATCCATCATGGGATCCATCCCATTATCCATCATGGGATCCATCCCATTAATTATCCATCATGGGATCCATCCCATTATCCATCATGGCATCCATACAATTAATTATCCATCATGGGATCCATCCCATTATCCATCATGGGATCCATCCCATTAATTATCCATCATGGGATCCATCCCATTATCCATCATGGCATCCATACAATTAATTATCCATCATGGGATCCATCCCATTATCCATCATGGGATCCATCCCATTAATTATCCATCATGGGATCCATCCCATTATCCATCATGGCATCCATACAATTAATTATCCATCATGGGATCCATCCCATTATCCATCATGGGATCCATCCCATTAATTATCCATCATGGGATCCATCCCATTATCCATCATGGCATCCATACAATTAATTATCCATCATGGGATCCATCCCATTATCGATCATGGGATCCATCCCATTAATTATCCATCAGGGGATCCATCCCATTATCCATCATGGGATCCACCCAATTAATTATCCATCATGGGATCCAATCAATTGATTATCCATCACGGGATCCATCCCATTAATAACCATCATGGAATCCACCCAATTAATTATCCATCATGGGATCCACCCCATTATCCATCATGGGATCCATCCCATTATCAATCATGGCATCCATCCAATTAATATCCATCATGGAAGCTACCCAATTAATTATCCATCATGGGATCCATCCATCCCATTCTCCATCATGGGATCCATCCCATTATCCAACATGGCATCCTTCTCAATAATTATCCATCATGGGATCCATCCAATTAATTATCCATAACAGGATCCATCCCATTCTCCATCATGGGATCCAGCCCATTATCCATCATGGCATCCTTCTCAATAATTATCCGTCATGGGATCCATCCCATTATCCATCATGAGATCCACCCAATTAATTATCCATCATGGGATCCACCCCATTATCCATTATGGGATCCATCCCATTATCCATCATGGGATCCATCCAATTAATTATCCATCGTGGGATCCATCCCATTATCCCTCAGGATCATGCCAGCCCTGGGTGCTGCACCTGGCCGGAAATTCCCGGTTGTTTCCCACCTCCCCAGCTCCTCATCCCGCTTGGCCTTTCCCACCTGAGCGGACTGGGAGCAGCTTTAAGATCCTCGATTAATTAACAATTAAGCCTGGGAGATAACGAAGGGCCGAGTCAGACCGGGCCGTAATTAAAGCGCGAATCCCTCGCGGAGCGGGAAGGGGCTCATTCCGGGCGGGAGCGTTACCTCTGGACGCGGTACACGCGTGTCCACGGCGGGACCAGGGCCAGGATCCTGGCCACCAGATCCACCAGGGTGCTGGGGGGGTAGCTCCTGTACCTCCCGGTTTTCCAGAGCTCGTAGAGCCCCGTGCCGCGGATCACCAGCGTGGGGTAGAGCTTCATCCCGTCGGGGCGGAACGCGGGGTTCTCGAAAAATTCCTGCGGAAAAAAAAAAAAACAGAAGGGGAGGGGAGAACAACGAGTCAAACCAAAAAGAGCCCAAAAAAGAAAAAAAAAAAGGGTGAAACAAAAAAAAACCAACTCGGCTCGTTTTTGCAGCAGGAAGTTGTAAATATGGTCTAAAAATCACGGGAGTTGGGAGTGTTTATCGGTTTATCGTGTTTTTGGGAATGAAAAGCGCCTGCTCCGGGTTCGAAGATGGGGAAAAAAACCCCCACAACACCAGAACGAGCCGAATCCGCGCTTTACTCCTGGTTTTGGGCACGGATTCGGTGGCTGCTGCAGCGCTGACTGTCCCGAACTCCGCTCGGAATTCGAACAATGGGATGAGGGTGTTTATCTTCCATCCCGCAGCCACGGTCAGGGATTAATGGATGTGTCGGGGACGCCGCGTTGGAATAGCAATGAAGGGAAACAGATCCATTCTCCGCTCCGAGCGAGCCCGCGGAACGGGAGGATGGAGCGTGGCTCCGATTTCCCTGCCTGAATCCCACACGGAGCGCGGCCGGCTCGGTTTTCCCCCAGATTAAATGTTGGGAATGAGAATGAAAATAAAATCGGGAGCCGGGCAGGGCACCCTGAAGCAAGCAGGCATTAAATTGGTTTAAGTGATACCAGATCCGATCCTGGGTTAGACCCGGGATTTATCCCTGGATTGCTCACTTGGTATCCAGGGCCTGATCCCTCTCCAGCGGGGTATTCCCTCGGGAATAAAAATTCCCAGTTGGATGAGGCGAGTTCACGGCTGCTGTGGCCCCCACCAGTTGCTGGCCCAGGGCTTCGCTGAGGTGCTTCACACGTTGTCATGGAATCATGGAATCATGGAATCATGGAATGGTTTGGATGGGATTCTCAGAGCTTCAAGCCCACCCCATTCCAACCCCGACGCCTCCCACGATCCCAGGGTGCGCCGACCTTTCCTTGGACACTCCCAGGGATCCAGGGATCCTCTGGGAATTCCAGCCCAGCCCCTCCCCACCATCCCAGCTGGGAATTCCTTCCCAAGATCCCACCCCAAGCTCCCCTTTCCCAGTGGGAAGCCATTCCCTGGCTCCTGGCCCTCCAGCCCTTTTCCCAAATCCCAGCTCTCCTGGAGCCCCTTTAGGCTCGGGAAGGGGCTCCAAGCTCTCCCTGGATCCTCTTCTCCAGCTGGACATTCCCAGCTCTCCCAGCAGCTCTGCTGGCTCCCTGCGCTTCCCAAACCCAAACTTCTCCAGGATAAAACCCCCAAAATGGCTCAGCTCAGCTCAGCTCCAAGGCACCAGGATCCAGCACCAGGATGGGAAGAAGCTCAGGGATCACAACGATCCAGGTTTTTAATGGCTGATTCCCTGCCTCAACCAGGGCTGGATCCAGCCTGGAGCATCCATGCTCCCATGCAGCTCCAAGGAAGCACAGGTGGGATCTGGGACCGGTTTTCCAGGCAGCTCAGCCTCCAGAGTCACTCACACACAGCCTGGAGCCAGTTTAGGAGATAAAACAAGGCCTGGAGCAAGGATAAAAACGTGGAATCAGACTGGTTTGGGTGGGAAGGGATCTCAGAGCTCATCCCATTCCAGCCCCGACACCTCCCACTATCCCAGGTGGCTCCAAGCCCCGTCCAGCCTGGCCTCGGGCACTTCCAGGGATGCAGGGGCAGCTCCCAGGGCTCTGCTGGATTTACGGATCAGTTCAGTCAGTTTCTTCGGAGGGAGCCCCTGACGCTCCGGATGCAAAGAGAGAGGAAACCCCACCTTCCTGCTGATCCAAAGCCACACGAGGTAGAGCAGGGCCAGGGGAGCGATCCCGCTGTCCTCGGCCAACCCCAAACGGGCTGAATTCCAAATTTGTGGGAGGTCAATGGAAAATGTGGGGACGGAACGAGGAGACGCGTGTGGGGTGCGCGGCACCGAGGCAGGGGAGGCACTCGGGTGAGGATGCGGGCAACAAACCCCTCCAGCCAGGAGAAAAGGCTCTGGATTAACATTCCCCACGATCCCGAGGGCGGAAGCGGGAATGAATCACCAACGTTCCCATTTTTTTTTCCACCGTGGATGAAAGGCAAAGGTTCAACCTGGGGCTGAGGTTAAATGCAGCAGGAAAGGCAAGGCCACAAGGGGAAGGGGCTGATCCCACCCCATCCCAATTCTGTCCCTCCTGCACCTCTGACGTCAGAGCACGAACCCAGCCGGTAACTCTGCTTCCCACTGGCCTTTCTAAACCCACAGATCTCCCTGTTAATTCCTCAGGCTCTTCCTCCAAACTCTCCTGAGCTGATTCCCCAAGTAATTAATTTCTAACAAGATAACGGAGCGGCGGCGGCGCCTTTCTTCCCCAGCCCCCTTTTCCAGCCGTCCCCGTAAATCCCAATATTTAAAGGCTCAACCTTTCCCCATTCACAAACGGTCTTTGATTAAGTCTCTCGTGAAACAAAGGCGGTAGGAAATGCCAACGCACGCCAAGCTTTAGGAGGAATTGTAGCCTTTTCTTCTGTGGTTGTTTTTTTTTTTTAATTAGACACCTTAAAAGGTGTCTTGGGCTGATAAAACCCTTCCGAGCCGTTTGCTGCCAAGACAAATTGAATCCCTAAAATATTTGTTCCAGAGGCCACCATCCATAGCAGCTCTGGAGGTTTTCCGTCAGCTCCAGGCTGAGTCAGGGCTAATCCACATCTGCTCCGGAGGGAGAGGGTAAAGACGACCCAGAGAGGGCAGAGCCCAAATTCCTGAATCCCTGGAGGACGTGGAACATTCCAAATAGAAGCACGACCAACTCCGGAGCTGCTAAACCAATCCTCCCTGAAGTTTTAGATGATTAAGATGGATGCTGAAAGAAAATTTAAATTTGGGGGCGTGGCCAATGGGCAGGACGTGAGAGGTTACTGCAGCAATTTAATCGTAATTAAAGTAAAAAAAAGGTCAGTTCGGATCAGCTGGAACTCAAACCTGGAGGTTCAGATGGACTTTTTCACACCTTAAAAATAACATTTCCCGTGACATCGCTCAATTTAAGAAATATCGGACAAAACCTGAGGATTTTTTCCCAGTAAATAGTAACAACGGAATCCTTTTTGCAATCCTCTCCAATTGTTGTGCAAGGAAATTGGGATTGCAGGAAACCGAAAGTCAGCTTCTGTTAGGCCAGAATAGAATCCCAGAATCATGGAGTGGTTTGGTTTGGGGAAGATCATCTCATTCCAAGGAGGTAACGGGAGATGGAATCAGGAGGAGACGCCCTGAATTTCAGTATTTCCCCTTCCTGTGCTCTTAAAAAAACTTTTAAAGCAGAAAACTCCGGAGCGACCCATGGGAGAGGTCCGAGGATTTGGGATCCCCACGGTCCCATCCCCGAGTTCAGCACCAGCAGAACCCAGCCAATATTCAAAGATTCCACCTGGAGGTTTTAATCGGATTTTCCCGGCCACGCTCAGCACGGAATGAATGAGAAACCTGCTTCAAAAACACCCCGAAAGCTGCAGCTCTCCAAAAGGAGAAAAAATAATACGATTTCATGGGATTCCACTCGAACGTGTCACAGCCCAAAGATTCACTGGCCACCTTTAATCTCCTCGCTCTCCAGGTGTCCAACTGCTCCAGGAGATACCGGTGATGGGATAAAAGCAGCAATTTTTGGAAGCAATTTACTGAAACGTCAGGATTTGTTTGGAGTAAAGGTCACCAAAACCTATTTTTGAACGACCAGAACGGCCATCGCCATCGGAGACGGACTGTGCCCCTCAACCTGATCCTTGGATTGGCTCCTTCACTCCGCTCCCCGCATGAAAGAGACGATTAAATTCATATTCTGAATAAGATGAGCATTATCTGAACTCTCCATACTCCATCCCTTATCTCCATCAGCCGGATTATTTATAGCCATGAATGCCGGTGGCACTTGAAAGCTCCTGCCTTGAGTGACACTTCCAACTCCACGGGGGAAGGAACAATCACTTAGAGCTTTAATTATATGCATTAACAGCCTCCGAAACTGCCGGCTCCATTTTCCCTCCCCGATTTGCATTTCCCCCTCTTCCCGTCAATGCCGGGCTAATTAAAACCCCACCGATAGGATCTCTGCATTCACCGGCGCAGACAATGGCCCAGTGACCGAGAAATGCAGATTCCAGGGTGCCTTTGCCGTGCCTTTGGAGCAGCCCGGGAACGCCCGCGGCCTGGAGCAGCGCTCGGCACCTGGCTGGCTGAAAATGGGCATTTTAAAGTCACTCGGCTCCGGGATCCTTGAAGGATGTGACCTCGGGTTCGCTGTTTTCGGAACACAACGCCGGGAGTTTATCTGACAGATTGATATGAAGGTGGGAAGCTGATTTTGTAGCACGTTTATCTTTACTTCCATCCTCAAAGAGTAACATTTTCTGTCAATTCCAGTGTTTCTTCCAATATTCCCTCAAGGAGTGCCATAAAACAAGAAAAAAAAGCCTCAAGCTACACCCGGGGAGGTTCAAGTTGGATATTGGGAATAATTCCTGCCTGGACAGGGTTTTCCAGCCCTGGGCAGTGGTGGAGTCCCCATCCCTGGAGGGATTTCAATCCACGTGGATTTGGGGGGACATGGATCCATGGTGGAGTCCCCATCCCTGGAGGGATTTCAATCCACGTGGATTTGGGGGGACATGGATCCATGGTGGAGTCCCCATCCCTGGAGGGATTTGAATCCACGTGGGTTTGGGGGGACATGGATCCATGGTGGAGTCCCCATCCCTGGAAGGATTTAAATCCACGTGGATTTGGGGGGACACGGATCCATGGTGGAGTCTGCATCCCTGGAGGGATTTCAATCCATGTGGGTTTGGGGGTACATGGATCCATGTCGGAGTCTGCATTCCTGGAAGGATTTAAATCCATGTGGGTTTGGGGGGACACAGATCAGTGGTGGAGTCCCCATCCCTGGAGGGATTT
>VZRQ01001752.1:272-143581 GCA_013397975.1 Machaerirhynchus nigripectus
GTGTGAATGGAAGCAGGAGCCGGGTGTGTGGGGCTGAGCCGCGAGACGGGAGAGAGAGGGAGGGGGGAGGATTCGGGAAAATGCAGGGATACAGGAGGAGAAAGTAAAGCTTCGGCTGCCTTCCGAAGGGAAGGGTTAACCGAGGAAAGGTAGATGGGCTGTGCGGGCAGCAGGTAGTAAGCAGGCGAGAGCGTTGCTGTGGGATCTGAGGGAGGGCGGGGAAGCGGAAGAGCTCGGAGGGTACCGAGCTTGTGGGCAGAATGTAGGCAAATAAAAAGCCTGTCCCTAGGTCTGCAGATACGGTCCAGTGATGTTGGCTGAGGAGGCAGGGGGCTGGCAGGAAACTGCAGAGCCTCTGGGTCCAGAGAACCCGGGATGCCAGAGGGGAGAGAGCCCGGCAGGAGATGGTGGCTGCAGGTAACCCCACCTGCCGTGGGGAGGAGCGGGGGCAGCCCGCGGGGGACAGAAGCAGGGGACACAACCCGCCAGCGGGGCTGGCAACTCGGTTTGCCCTTGGCCGGGGCATCGCTCCTCGTCTCGCCGTGCCCAGTGTTGTCACCCTGCAGGCAAGGGAAAGAGCGAGGGCTGGAGAGGGCAACCTGTCCTTCCAGTGGCAGTCCCTCCTTTCTGCTTGATATTTCTGTGTGCGTCTGTGTGTGTGTTTGTGTGTAGAGGACTGGTCCCTGCTCTTGCAGCCCCTTCTCTCCCCTTGCCAGAGAGCAGCAGGCAGAGCCCAGGCTGGCATGCTGCTTGGTTTCCTGGAGGGATCTATGCCACTTGGTGGCACTAAAAAGTTGCGCTGAAGCCCGGTACTCGCCCATACGAAAAGCCCCCTCGTCCCCCAAACTAGTGCAGCAGCGGAGCCCGCGGGCCTCCGGCACCGGTACCCTGGCGGACATCAAACTTCGGGGGGGGCAGTTCGCAAAAGGCAGCCGGAACCGCAGGGGTAAACTCTTCCCCGCGACTCCGTTTTAAACAGCCTTTTTTTTTTTTTTTTTTTTTTTTTTTTTCTCCTTTGGATGATACTGTTCTGAACCGATTGCCGCTTTCTTACTTGCCGGACCGTAGTGCGGGAGAGAGGTGTCGGTTTGTAGGGGGACTTTACAACCTTCAGAGCATCTGGAGAGATTTCCTCACAGGGCAGAACGCAGGCTTAGCTCACTATAAACATAGAGAGATTGCTACTGTGCATATGTGAGGAAGGGCGGAGGTGTTTAAGCAGGTGGGTCAGGCTGCAGCAAGTATTTAGGAAGACGAAGGCTGTGGTGGCAGAGAGCAAAGACCCATCTGTTGTTTCATCGTTTGTTTGTTTATTCCTCCTCCTCATGCCTTCCCCCTCCCTTAAATCCAGGGACCGTTCACGCCTCTTGCAAATGAGATTTGGGCGCTGCTGAGAGAACAGCGTGTTGCATGGCGTGTGTGTATGTGCATGCATTCGCGGGGGTAGGATACTCGGTCCTCAGCATTTGCCCGTGATCAGAAGAAAATAGGATGTGCCTATAGCTGGAGGAGTGACAATGCTAGCCGAGTGGGGCTCACCTGCTGGTGATCTTTGCAGAGGCATTTGAGGATTATTCAGCTCCAGAAGGTCTGTGTGAGGAGTGCTATCTTTGCCGTGGCTGAAAATAGGAGGTGCCTAGCCCTACCTGTCTTAATTTTTTCCACCAAAAGGACCATTTTGCCACCACTGTGGGAAGAAGCACTTGCTGCCACTGACAAGGTAACATTGTGGGTTGGGAGAGGGCATTTATGGTGCCCTGGATTGTGGACAGAAATGCTGTGGATGAAGGAGGGGCTCTTCCTTCCCTCTCCTTCCCTTCTTTTTGCTTTTGCTCTGTACCCCGTTTGATGGAGGACTAGCACAACTCCTGGGGGACCAACAAGCCAACCGGTGGGGTACCTCTCTAGGGGCTGCAGGGGCATCACGGGGTCAGGGTGCTGGAGGGCAGCTGGCACTGATCCCTCCCCGGGAGCATGGTATGTGTGGGGCTGCAGGGACTGGGGGTGCTGTCATACCTGGGCTGGTGATGTGTGTGATATAGTCCCTCCACTCACAAGTGGGGATTTGTCTTGCTAGGAGGGTATAATGGAAATGGGAATGTATTTGTTTTCCACAGACAGTCAGGCTTAGCTCAGCCGTAGACTTTTCTGTGTGACCTTGGGACAAATCACTTGGCTCTGCTCAGCGAGTCCCGTCTGTTCCTTATTTAATAATCAAAGCTAATCTCTCCACGTGCAAAAATGATTCATTATGGACTGAGGGGGACAGTGATACCACCAGCCAAGCAGGGAGACAGAGACCTGAGCACCAGCTTGCATGCAACACATGCATGTCTGTATGCACAGCCTCGTAGTTGAGGCAGCGCAGGTAGCGATGCTGGGAGTTAACCTTGTCCAGTAGTTTTCTCTAAGACCCAGATCTATGCATTTATTTGTAAAAATGCGATCCTGCTTGCCAAATGTGACCACCATGGCAATTTTTACCATCGGTTGGTTTCTAGATTGTTTTATTCTTGTCTTCCCCTTGCACAGACCTGCCTGGCGGCAAACGCCAGGGGCGGGCGGTGCTCAGCACCAGGGACAGCGTCCTCTCCTCGCTGTCCGCTGCCCGCTCCCCTCCCCGCTGGGGGGCGCTGCCCGCAGGCAGCGCTGTCCGGCACCCTGGAGCTCCGGCGCCCCGAGAGCCCTACTCACATTCCATCTCATCCCTGAGAAGCAATTTCCGGCGGTGGGAAGGGGGTGACTGGGTGTAGGGAGAGCCAGGACGTTTCTTTCTCCTAGTCTTGAAGACAAAGTAGGGGGCCACGTCAAAAGGGGAAGAGGATCATCTTGAAAATACACAGCTCTAAATCCTGAAAAGGAAAGATGTATAGAGGAGTTAATTGTCGGGCTCTTTAAATTCCCTATGACTTGCTTTTTGAATTACCACATTCCTAAACATTTCTATTGCATGCTAATATTTTGCGAATTCTCAAATACTTTGGCTACAGGCTAATATTTATGTTACACGATCACAGCGCTGATCATTATTTCAAATGTTCAGAGAGTATTTTTGGGGTCCCTATGTACATTTTCTGTCATTTTATTTTCGAACATTGTTATGACGTTTCTGGCATAGTGGTAGTACTGGCATCCCACCATAACCCCTCTTAATGCAACTGGCTGGAAAATGTTTTCTGAAACTGCTATTGCCTTTTCACGATCATCTTCTCCATCCCATACAGTTTTATCAATTAATAAAATGTCTAGGATTACAGATGAGAGCACACCTGAGCTACTAGTTCCTTCATAATATGGTATAACTGGGTTTTGGTAACAGCAGCAATACGTAGCATATTTGGCAAAATTACGGAGATCATTGCAAGTTTCTCTGAGAAGTTAAGCACTCACATACTAAAGCCAAAATTGTTTTATCAACCTGAGAGCATGTGTGGGCATAACATGGGGAAGAACTTCCAGGGGTTGCTAAGGATCTTGTTGATAATTAAAGCCTTCTCTGTTTATTAGCTATGAAGAAATGAGATCAACACTTCAGTCTGTTATTTCCAGTGGATGTTCTGACCAAATGGTGAAAATTCCCCCTTGCTGCTTAGCTTTTTCCTATTTCTAGGTGGAATTACAGCAAACTGCTTTGTAGTCTCTCCTTTTGTATAAGGCTGGTGTTTTGGTTTTTTGGTTTTTTTGTCAAAGACCTTGATCCAATATCCACTGGAATTTGCAGAGCTGATAATGTAATGAACAATGTTTGATGCTGGGTTTTTTGTTTGTTTTGGGGGTTTTTTTTTTGTGGATAGAAAAATTAAACCGTAGTAGAAATCTCAAAACAGAACAGGGTGCTCATATTCCATGATTTTCAAATAAAGACCATTTGAGTGCCTCAGGTTTTGTGTGACCAAAGTGAATTAACTCTGAGGAATGTGTATGGGGGACCTCGTCCTGCAAAATGAGCCTCCCCAGCCATTGGGAGATAGATTGCCAGAATAGCTTGAACGCAATGCTTGGAGTTTACAATGCCATAGCAGAAGTCAGCAAAGCTTAGCATACTGAGTGTACTTTCTCCTAAGATTGGTCCAAATCAAGATGAGCTGAGATATCACTCTCTTTATGTAACAGTTTTTCTAAGGCTGTTCCATATTTTGCGACTGTAAGATGTTCACTGAGAGGTAAGTGACACGACTGACTCTAAACCAGTACTTCAGTCATTGCTAGCTATGTTTTTTTCTTCTTTGATGATAAAACATAGGTTAATTCCTTGGGATATACTGATTTGATCCATATCAATGTATATTATCTCATTTCTGATGGATTTAAATTAATTGTAGTATGTATTGCAAATGAATGCCTGGAAAGCATTTAATCGCCAGGTATATGGCTTTAAGTTATACAAAAATAACATGTAAGTAAATGTTGTCACTACAAATAAATGGATTTTAAGGACGTTAGTTTTTGTGATTTTTCTGATCCTGAAAATCCTTTAAGGAGAATCTTACACTTTAGATAAGTCTTTACAGATATTTGACCAATTGTATGCTTCTTCTGAGAAGCACAGAACATATTCCTAAGTGTTTTCCTGGACTGGGCCATGAGTTCTCACTCTATCACAGCACTATTCTTTGATTAAGTAATCTGACATTTTACTGTTATTGTTTAAATCGGCCTGAAGATTCAGAAAATATGAAAGAGCTGTAAACTTACAAAATTGTAACGAAGAAGAAACATGAAAGGAAGCGTTGCTACTTCTCTCTTTTTAATTTTTTCCCCATCATACAGACCGAAATAAATAAAGGAATTTCGCTTAGCTGTGTTGGTGTTTTGCCTGTTAGAAACAATCGAGCCAAGTGGGTTCAGATTGCAAAGCACAGGTGCTTCGCTGCGGGGTCACTAGTGGGCGCTGCTATAATAATGTAAGCCCCGGTGGAAAGGGGGTCACCCTGCAGCTTTAAACACAGCTACACCTGCGGGAGCAGCAGCCCTTAACAACAGTCAGGCGCATCCCATGTATAAACTCTCATCCAGAAATATAGTGGAAAATCAGCTCTTTGTGAACTGCTGCTCATAGTCTTATTTTTGATCAAGTTTTTTAATTAATGCCCTTAAATATTAGCCTGCTTTTTGTTTCTTTTGGTCTCTACAGACTGCAAGTACAGATGAACATGCATTTGAGAGTTGTTGTTGTCAAAACAACAAGTTGTTGTCAAAATTTGATAATTTTGAAAGATTTATATTTTTTTAATAATGAAAGATTTGCATGGTGTTTCTTGGAATTTTACAGATGCTCATTTTCTACTCGGTTAAACCTCAACATGAAGTAGCTGGAACTCTGCCCTAAGGGAACAGCTGAGAGTTTCTCCTGACAGAGTCTGACATGAAGTTTATATTGCCAGGGAGAACAGAGGTCACAGGAACATGTTGAGTGCTTCATCAGTTCTGTGTCTTCACAGTCATCTGGGTTGTACGTAAACTTTTGTCTAGGGTAGACTCGGCAAAGGACAGAGAGGCAGTGTTATTTTTCTGTCCTACTTCTTCTGCAATTGCTCCAAGTCTGAAGTTAGTGCACCAGAAGACTGAGACCAAAGTTTCCTCTGTTGTTAAAGCATATGACTTCAGGATAAGTTTATAGTTAGATCCATAACTGAAATAAACAAGGAACTGTGATACACCAGTAATTAAGTACCTGATTCCATTTCGCTTATGTTTCAGTAAATTTGGAATAAGTCCATTGATGATGAAGAAATTCAACAGTGTGAAAAATAAATTTGAACCTAAGTGCTGTGCATGTTGCCCATCAATGAAAACAAGTTAAAGCAAATAAATTATTAATTGGGAAACAATTCCCATTACTTTGTGCACGCACTCAGGAGTTCACTGTTTTTGAAACTGCGGATACCTTTGTTCTCAATCTGAAGGCCATAGCATGTCAAATTCCCATTAGGATTATCTCTAAGAAATTACACAAGAGTTATATTTAAGCTTATGAAATTTTACTTAATTTTGTTTTAATACTCATCCTGCTTGTAATAATACGTTTCCTGTAGTAAGAGAGAATTGTAATCAAAATGTGAAGGGACTTGTATGTGATTCTTTTGGGAGAGAAGCACAGTGAAATTGTATATTTGAATAGTTCCCTTGGCCATCTTCTCTTCAGGAAGACATTCTCCAGGAAATATAATTAGTGTGCTAGTCAATTAGCTCTCTGCTCAGCCATTTTGCCTAGAATGGGATTCATTACCTGATTAGTCTCAGGGTATCTTCTCATTGCATGGCCAGCTGTGCCCATCAGAAGGATGACAGGCAATAAACACAAATTGAAGTACAGGAAATTCTGTTTAAATATATATGAGAAGAATCGTTTTTACTGTGACTGTGGTCAGACAGGTTGCCCAGAAAAGTTGTAGAGTGTCCATCCTCAGAGATATTAAGAACCTGTCTGGACATGAAACTAAGAAATCTGTTTTATTGAACTTACAGTTAGCACAGTGAATGGACCAGATAACTTCCTGAAGTGCCTTTCCACCTCAACCATTCTGTTCTTAAGTTTATGAGTGCAAGAGTAAGACCAGAGAACCAGATCTCTATTACGCAATATAAATACATTGAAATATTAGTCAATATAAATTCCTAGCTGTTTCATTACATCATGAAAGGCCACAGAAAACATTGACTTTGGGTGCTTTGGATGTGAATCCTAAGCCCAATTCTATAAAACAGAAGCAGTGTTCTCAGGGTAATTAGGAAATTTTAAAGTCCCAAGTAAATCAATTTTAGCTTTAATAGAGTTAAGAAAGTTCATTAATTGTGGAGAAACTGCAGTCTGCACCTGGCCCCATCTTTTCCCTTGGATGCCATTGTGTGGAAAGATTTTATTGCTTTCAGAAATAGGAATCCCCCAGCTATGATATATCCTAGTATTAAGGAACCAGAAATACAAAGACCTTCAGCTTTGCCTCATTCTTTACTTTGTAATTTTATACTGATAGACACAACTATAAACAGAGAAGAGCAAACAGCTGTTCTTTGGAGGGAAGAAGATAAAAATGGCCTTCTTGACCTCTCTCTCTCATATATCTTGTATGCAAATTGTTAAATCCACAGACACAAGACCAAAAAATTTGGTGAATGTGTGTTGTAGAATTTAAATGGTGGATTGGATTATTTTTTTTGTACCAGGAGCTCACCCCAAGGCCCTGAACTCTCTCTATTTGTACACCTGCAGATTCACAGGCAGATAGGTTATAAAAAGGCATCTAATTGTATATGCAGTTGCAGCCTGAGGCAGAGCTGGCACTTGTCTAGATATACTTGTGTTCTGGACATTTGTCTTAATTTGAGAAGTTCAGAAAAATAAGCATCCATGGTGTTAAATAACAGAATACTGTTTCTGTTCAAATGTTAGCAAGTTAATAAATAATTTTTTTAAGTCATAATACATTCAATTAATTAAAGGTATAGGAATTTAACAGCTGTGATCTTGTACAAAGATATCCCCTGTCGTTCATCCTTTTGACTGTTGGCAAATTATACGGTACCAACTTCAGAGTGATGGAACAAATAATTGCAAGACATAAGCAATAGTGATAGTCTGTAATTAGAGACTAATTAACCTGAACTGAACTGCTGTTATTCCTTAGTGGCAAAGGGTTGCAGTATTGATAAGCCAACCCTTCAGAGACTAAGAAAACACAAACCGTCTGGAAGTGTTTTACAGTTTGTCTGTAATAATAAGTCTGAACCTTATTTTATTATTAGCATTTTATATTACTAAAATTAATGTTACATGAACTTACTAATACTGCAATTAACTTTTAAATATTATATATATTTCCTCTTTTTAAGGATTTACATTTTATTTGGGAATACTCACTCAAACTCATTCCCTTACTCCTCTGTGTAAATAACTTATAATTTAAACATCTAGGTAAAATAATAAATGGGAAAGCCTAACATCAAGCAGAAGAATGTTTTTAGATTTGTGTGTCTCGTCTTCAGAATTGGGAAGAGTTTCACTGTGGCACTATACTGACTGACCTAGCTGTGAGGAGTAAATTCAAGATTAAAATCGTGTGAGATTTTCAACTCAAAGGAACAGAGGTAGATTTTCTGTGGCAATGCTTTCTTGCACTTTACAATGTCTAGCTGCTGTTAGAGTCATTGTTAATGGATTAGAAGTGATTGGTGGTGTCTGAAGCATATGGAATTTTTAATTGTTTTTATTGGATCGATAAAACTGAGATTGTGTTCTGCCCCAGAATTTTGAAGTTGTTTTTTCAATAATGAAATTGGGCATATGGTTCACTAAGTAACTCACCATCTTAGATTTAAAAGTGCACTTACCTTTCTGTACTATCAATGTATTCAGTGGCAGGTGAGGAGTAATAGATGGTGTTTTAATGTGCTCAGGGATCAAGACCTGGCAAACGACTGTTTAAGCACTATATTTAAAATGGGAAGAATTCTGCTGCATATCCACTGCCAGGTGCAGAACATTTTCAAGTACATTTCCTAGTTTCACAAGTTAACCACAACCCCCGATGTGAAGTGTTTGGTAAATTATTTTTATTTATCCTTCAACAGTAGCAAAGATGAATGCAGATTGCACTGCACTCACTCCATGGGTAAATGTAGCTGATCAAATATTTTGGGCATTAGTGCATCTGTACAGTCTTTGTGTTGACTTCTTGATACCAAGGGAGTCTCTAGGGTTGTCTAAAATATAAGGATATTTCAAATTGCTTTTTGATGACTTTTGAAGTAAGGATATAAAAAGGTGAAAATAATTTCACTGCTTTGCTGTTTTAGAATTACTGTTCCTTTCTTTAAACAAATATAAATATTCATATCAAAATCAGTTTTCTTAATCTTGTTTGAAAGCTAATTTGTTTCATGTTGTATCTTGCAAAGTAAAAATAGATTTATACAGTCTGCATTCCTTAGAATAACAGTTCTGTATGTCAACAGCAGTTTCATAGTGCTGGAATGGATAATAGAGTGCAGCCCAGGGTGCATTAGTGTGGCATACATATTGGAGATATAGAAAGTGTTTAAAATTAAAGGGAGTTGTTTTTGAGGACACATATTAGAAATGGCAACCCCTTTCTTCTGCAGAATTAAATACTTGCCTGTCTTTTTGTGCATTTGAAAGCATTTCCCCAAAGACTTTTTAAACATGATTGTCAAAAAGAAAGAAGTTGATTTATTCCAGCAGAAGCACAAGCCTAAGATTGTGAAACACTTAACTGAGGTAAAGTTTTCCAGCTTGAAAATGATGAAAGCAAGCATACACAGTACACAATGTATTACAAGTATTGAGAACTGTAGAAATAGGTGAAATTTTTAGGAAATATTATGAAGCTGACTTTATAAATAATTTTAAAGATCTTTCTCTTATTACTTTTTGAAGAGATTATAAAGTTGAATTTATAAATAATTTTAAAACTCTTTCTCCTATTTATTAATTTTTGAAGGGTATGAGGATTATGACCACATGTGCAGCTCTGCATAGCTGTCCACTCGGAGATGATGGTGACTCCTTAGAGAACACATGCCAACTCCTGGTTAACCACCAGTATAGTGCTCCTTCTATCCAGAAGATTTGATAACTGCTTTTCACCAGCTCTCCAACTTTTTCCATCATGTTGTCTCTACCAGCCTAAACCATTTCCTAAAATGGTCCTTTTGCTGTTCCTTGCAATCCTGCTGTTGAAGGAAGATGTCTGTGGGAACTTTGGGCTTTTGGTTTCAGCACAGGCAAATGAGAGAAGGGTGGTTGCACACATGCCTGGTGATATTATCATTGGAGCTCTATTCTCTGTTCATCATCAACCAACTGTCGACAAAGTTCATGAGAGGAAATGTGGAGAGGTAAGAGAGCAGTATGGTATTCAGAGAGTGGAGGCAATGCTACATACCCTTGACAGAATTAATTTGGACCCCACACTGTTGCCAAATATAACGTTAGGATGTGAAATAAGGGACTCCTGCTGGCATTCTGCTGTGGCTCTGGAGCAGAGCATTGAGTTTATAAGGGACTCTCTTATTTCTTCTGAAGAAGAGGAAGGGATGGTGCGATGTGTGGATGGATCATCCTCGTCTTTCCGCTCCAAGAAACCCATTGTTGGTGTCATTGGGCCTGGCTCCAGCTCCGTTGCTATCCAGGTCCAGAACTTGTTGCAGCTTTTCAATATACCTCAGATTGCTTATTCTGCCACAAGCATGGACCTAAGTGACAAAACTCTGTTCAAGTATTTTATGAGAGTGGTGCCATCTGACGCACAGCAAGCAAAGGCGATGGTGGACATTGTCAAACGCTATAACTGGACGTATGTTTCTGCTGTACACACCGAAGGTAAGAGGTTGTTTTTTACCGTATAAAAATGTCTTTGAAATACTCTGATGTGGTCTAATTGATGGTTGATGATAGTGTGATGTTGTTGGGTTTTCGCCAGTCAGCTATCAACAGTACAGACTTTTACTTTACTTAATAATAACTTTACATTCTCTGTGGGTCTGAAGTAGCATCATGTTGTCAGTGGCTGAAAACAAACTTTGAAACACAGGATGGTGTGCATTCTAGGGCCACTCATTGGTAAAAGTGCTTGATCAGGAGTCTCCTGAATGACCTTAATTTAATTTAGTTGAAATTTATTTATTTTTCTTTATCTACTAATCAGTGTATTTATGTAGAATAATTATGACTTTTCTAATCAATGGGTAGTGAGATAGCATCTGGTCTTCATAGTGCAGATGAGAGCTAAATCATAATTTAAAACTGTAGCTGAGTCAGAATGTGTTCCTGCTTAATATCTGAGCTGCAGAGGCACAGGTACTAGAAAACATGCGGTTCTGGCTAATATTTGAATGCAAGTTGTCCCAGCTCCTTGAGATCAGAAATCTTTCCATCTTTTTTATAGTACTCCATGGAATATTGCACCACTTCTTGCCCTGACTCCGGCAATTAGTTTTTGGAGAGAGCAAAGGGAGTTTCCTTGACTCTTCCTCACACATTTATGCTCCATCAGGTGTCCATAAAATCAGAACTATGTCCTAAATGGCTTTCCTCTTTCTATTTATTTGACAGAGAGCTTAAGCCTTTTACCCAGTGTTCAGAAGAGTATGTGATTAAAGGGAAATGCTATGGAGAAGTGTACTTGATTTAATTACCTTGATAGCGTTGAGCGAGTTCATCTGGCTAGAAGTGACTAGAATTTTGTACTGCCTTAAGAGCAAGTTTCATCAGCCCCCACCTAATGACACCACCATTTAAGGAGTTTTATGGAATTCAGTTCTGTGATGAGTTTTAGGACCTCACCATGTCACCTCTGTTCAAACAGACATTGCTGAATGGCAGCCTCAGAATACAATCTGAGAATGAAAAATGTTAAGAGATTGAGTAGAGGTGGTGGCATTGCTGAACAGCGGCAGATGCTGCTGGCTTTATTACAACCAATAGAGAGCAGATTGCCCTTCCCACACACTGAGTATGCTTCTTTGGTAGACTTTATACTATTCAAACCCCTTTTGAGGAGATGCTGGTCCAATGGTATAATGTCGAGATCTCTTTCCTCCTATAGATATGCAGAGACTATTCTGCAGTATTAAAAAAGTAAAAGTTTGAACTTGCATGCAGATTGTTGCAGTCACATTTCCATCATGATAGTGAGAGCTGGTAAATAGCTGAAGCCGCTTTTGTATGGGGATGCCTAAATACATTAGCAGTTTAATGTAAAACTTTGGTGTATAAAACAGTGAATATATAAATCACCCTACATGAGATCACGTAGTGAAGGTATTTTGTACCAGATGATGCCTTTGGCATGGTTGGGTGTGCAGCTTTCCCTTCACAAATATGTATGAATAACATCATGGTCAAAAATAATACCACTAACAATAGCATAAAATTTTATATCCTGACTACTTTTGATGACTCATCTAGTTTTTGCTCTGAACAACTTTTACATCTCTCCTTATTGAGATGGGATGCTCTTATATTCAGTGTGGGAATTGTCATGCTTATATCAAGGTCTGATTCTTCACAGAGTGAAAATATGTACTTTTGCCACTTTCTGTGGACACTCTTTGGAGCAGATGATAGCATATGGCAAATAAATCTTGGCAGAGGCACTTTGTGCTGTGCACTGGAAAGAGGGGAATAGGGACACAGGGCTGGAGTGGGACACAGACGCTATGAGCAAGACAGGAGAAGTAAATGAGAGAAGAGCTGAATGTGAAGAAGGAGGAGTGAAGAACTATATATCTAGTACAATATGTGCCTGCTTCTGTCCTTATTAAAGGGGATATGGCAGGTGGAACATTGTTAAAACCTGGGGCCTCATTCATAGCATATTTACAGTAATATGATTTTGGACTTCAGTGAAAGAACATTAAACTTGGGTGAACCTTATGATCCTATGATCTAGTTGCATAGTCTGGTAATGATGATGAATAGGCTCTCCAGGTAAATAACATCAACGTTTTATTACAATAGAACAGATGGTATTTATGACCGAATAGAAAAAAATGTACTGATCAAGGTACTTCTTTGAAATGTGACAGTGTCTGATGTTCTGGGCACTTTCCAAAGACTGGCATATATTATCTTGTACATTTTTTTTAAACTTAAAAAACCTGACACATGTATGCTAAAGAAAACTAATTGAGTAAATAAACAAAAGAGAGATTATTTATTTATTATTTTTCATTTTACTATAGTATCTACTAACTTATAACATTCTAAATGTGCCACTCAATTCAGTGTCCTACATTCACAGGTATTACTTCAAATTTGAAAAAAAATGTTGAATCTTGCTCCTTGCAATTTTTATTGATGTAGGATCTTAACCACCCATAGAAGGTAGTCCTTCTTTTCATGTTTCCAGTAGCTCTGGCCAGCTACATTCATTATCTTTAGCTAGTTTTCATTCATTAATTCATTTATTAACCAGACTCTTCTGATATTTATGATCATATTCTGATCAATATGACCTTTGGCTTCTGTGAAGGATTTCCAAGGAGAGGGAGGCTCCTGTCTTCCAAAGCTGGATGGGGAGTAACAAAGAGTCATTAAAAATCTGTTAGTTTCATTCCTTTGGTAGTTCCATCAGCAGATAAATTTATAGATCTCTTTTTGGTCTAGTGTAAGAAAGGCCTGGCATATGTCAATAGTTTCATAATAAAAAGCTTCTTGTTTGAATCTTTCCTTATGCACTTACTAATTATCTGTGTCTGAAGTGGCTTAATGTTTTGGGAGATTGATCTGAAGCTGTGTTGTTAAATCCTTACTCAAGACTTCCAGATTTAAAATACACACCAAAAAAATTGAGATTCTTGTAAGCTTTTCTCCTTTGACATTTAGCATTACAATTTGAACCAGGTGATGTCTCCAAGTGTACAAGTGACCACTAAAAGTAAAATTTTTTCTTAAAAATGGGAAGGTAGCAAGGACTGCTGTCAGTGTAGCTTCTGTAATTTGAAGGAGAAAGGTTCTACAATCCCTTCAATAGAAAATGTGAGCAACAAATGAATGACATTTCTCATAAAATGATGGTCATCTTCACTTGCTGTAGTGTATTTTACATAGACCAATCAGAAATCTTTGCAAGTCTTAGATAGTCTTGGGTTGTAACTCTGCCTTCCTTGGCTCTATCAGGAATCATTATCATCATTATCTTCCCCCACTTTCCAACTCTTCCCTGCACTGATTCACTTGTGGGGGTCTACTCTAAACCAATCTAGCTTTAAAATAAAAACACACAGGAAGGTGTAGAGAGGAAAATTTGTGCATGTATTTGGCTTTTGGGTGGTGATGGTTGGCATGCAGGTGGGCTGTGCAGCTCATGCACCATGGGCATTTTTCTCAGCCTTTTCTTGCTTAACCACTTGACACCACAGTTAATTGAAAATGGTTGGAGAAATCAGGAAGAGAAATCAGGCTGGAGAAATCAGTCTCCTTTGGCTGGCTACTGAAAGCAACAGAGCTCCCTGTTTACCTCATTTCCCATATGAAAGCACTCCCTGGTTTTTTTGAAAGATCAAAGAAAAATATGTGCAATTTTCTCTTCTCCTGTCATTGAGGTTTGAAAGCCTCAATCTGAAAGCCAGTTTGAACTCAATACCCTCCTGTTAAACAGACTGACATTTGGATCGGGCCTTCCTAGTCAGAAACAAGACCAATGCTTGAGAATCTCTGCTTAAAATTTGCCTGGAGTCAAATGAATTAATAAATAGAACAGCAATTTCCATTGCCATTGGAAACCATTTATTTTCTGCACTGAATGGGGTGAAGAGGTGATGTATGCTGGAAAAATAGAACTGTACAGGGGTACAATTGGAACACAATAAGCCAAATATATTGAGGGGGGCAAGGGAGAAATTTATTCTGGTTATGTAAAAGGTGTAATTTGCTTTTGAACACAGCCTTAAGAAATAAGGCAGTTTGTTGACATTTTCTTCAGGCAATTCTGCAGGTAAACATTGAATGAAACTCATCCTCAAAGTCCTCTGTGTTTAACATCACTTTCCTCCATTTAAATTTATCATATGTGCATATAAAGAGGTGTTTCACATCCATTTTCTTGGGATGTAATCTGGCAAGCATAACAAAAGCAGACCTTCTTTTCCCTGCACATAAGGGTTACTTCACACAGTTCCTTTCATATTTGTTCAAATGTGTTTGGTTGCAAGACTGGTTTTGCCCACATCCTTTGCTCCCAAATAAAAGGCTAAATTAAAATTAGTCATAGTCTGTGAGAATAGGATGGGATGAAGAAATGAATGAAAGAGCTGCAACAAGTTGAAGTTAAACCAGTTGCCTGGAACAAACTGTATTTATATGAGGTCTTTCCTTCAGACTAGATTTTTCTCCTTTAGAGACAACAATTGTATCATGGTCAGAATCATTATTTGCTTTTCACAAAGTAATACAATTAAAAATTTGGTTAATTTTATTTGAAGCAGAGGTGATATTTTTTCATGCTTTATATGCAGAAAAAATCCCTTGTTGAAATAACATACCAAGAATATCTGTGCTAGTCAATGAAAATATTTTCATCTGCAGAAAAAATCTATTTCTAAAAATTGATTTTTGAAAATGAAAGAATTTCCTCTCCAAAGACTGGAGAGTGTTCTATTCCAACAATGTTTAATTTCTGCCATTGGGTAAAATAATTATGTTTTGGAGTTTTCTGAAATTACTTTTAAACTGTTTCAAACATAAATTTTGAGATCAGAATGACCACTATTTGATATTCTCCTAATCACATTATTCTGGTAACAAAACTGAAAAAATACCTCTCGTCTGAAAGAAAATGTGGGGAATAAATACCCAGTTCAAATTCCAATCCTATCCTGTTGCTTGCTCATTTTTATTGAATGTTGACATCTGAAACAGAGGTAGCCTTTTTCTTTCCTTATTTCAAATATTTATCCTAGCATCCCAATTGTGAAAAGTGAGCAAATACTACCTGCCAGCTGGGAATACTGAGAGAGAGCACTGAAGTAACATCGAGTTAATGTTTGTGTTGCTCTGCAGTGAGTGACTACCCAGACAACACTAACACCGCTGTTAGACTGCTCAGGCCAGACACACCTGCTGTGAAGGATCTCGACTGACAGAAAAATATAAAATGAAGGGTATACTCTGCATTCTGTGAGTGCAATGGGGATGAAGATTCTTAGGGCAAATACCATGAGACAGCAAAAGAAATATGAACAAGGAGGTGTGCCATTCGAAAGCTTAAAAAGAGAAGTAATTTTTAAAGGAATGATGTAAGGTGGACTTAGCTGAGAGCAGGTCTTTTGTGTTGTCAAAATGTTGCTTTGCTTCTTTTGTTTAGGGACTAAGTGTTTGAATGTCACTTTTTCTACCACTTAGACTCTACAGCAACTCAATGAAAGTTTCAGTGTCATGAAACTTGCTTTCACTGAGAAGAAACAACAGGAGTCCAGCAATCTCCAGCTTCATCTTCCATTTTTCCGCTGCTTGAGGCCTGGAAATGGCACAGTTACTGTCCCCTTGCCCAGGCTGAACCTCTTCAATCAGAGAGGGATCTAGAAATTTGATGAGATTTGGAAACCTTTCAGAAAACAAAGTTTCACTGCACACTGCTTACTGGGTCAGAGCAGTTTTATGAAAGATGGTTCTTCTAATATGTGCTATCAGATGCCTATGGGTAGTGGCAGTGGTTCCTTTTCTTTATCCCTTGTTGGTATTTTGTCTTTGAGATTAAAAACTACATGCTATAGACCTGGTTGAAAAACAGATAATCCATGCAATTTAAAAAAAATACATTTCCTGAAGTAATTTTAATTCCAAATTGGAATTCAAAGCTAAAATAACAATGTTTTTTAGTGAATTAAAGCTATGGTAAAATTTAGAAGTTGGTCAAAATAAACTGCTTGATGTGGTTATATTAAGAGTTGACAAAAGATGAATTGGTAAATCAAATGGGATCTTTGTTCTAAATATTGTGTTAACTTTTAACTACTTTCCCCAAATATTATTGTTCCTTAACTGTTTTGGCAAAGGTGTTTTATTCAAGAAAGAGCTGGAAGTTTCCCTCACATCCCATTTTCTTTAACATGTGTTTTATACCACCGATCCTGTATACAAATTAAACATTTTTGGATACACTGAAATGTATCCAAAATTAATCCAGTAGTTAAGAAGAAGATGATGAACCAGGTCCCATTATTCATTATTTGTGGTATTTCTGAATCTGCGTTCCTTATCCTTCAAACTGCAGATTTTTCTTTTTTCATGCATGCTACCTAGTGACAGGAAATTTAAATCATTCATCTGTGAAGTAAATTTTCATCGATTTTAGAGTCAAAAGTGCAGTTAGTACATTTCGATATATGATGAAAAAAACCAAAACCCCAAGAAGTCCCAAACATTTATTTCATATTCCTTGAAATAAATCCTGTTATTGAGAATTCAGGGGTGATCAGAACCCTGTTGAGACAGGAGCGAGGAACAAGGGGAGACAGAAAAAAAGCTATCCAACACCACTGGAAGGACTAGGATGAGAACCCACTTTCCAGAGTGCTAGTTTAAGACCCCAGGTAGGAAAGACTTTATGAGAAAATAGGATTTAATTTCCTACAGAAACAAGGAAAAAACAGGATATCCTGCACTTGTCAGTATCTTTATGCATTAAAACCGTACTGTAGGCAGCTTAATAGTGCAGGAATTAAATCAATAGTGCCTCAGAATTTGAAACTTTCTGTGCAGTAAAGGAGAGAATAGATATTTACGCCGGTCCATACATGAAAAACATTTCCTGTGCCTATAAGAGCTAATTTGTGATTTCTTTGAAAGCTAGGAAAGGGCAAAGGGCTTGTGCTGGATCTTTTAAACTTTTCTGCCTTATCTAAGGGAGTTCTGACTAGCTGATTCTTGAATCATGAAGGAGACAGTGATCTTGGAGGTGAGCCAAAAATTATAGACTTTGCTTTAATTTAGTTTGAAAGCCAGTGGAGAGAGAATAATGTTGCATCCATCTTACTAAAATCTGATTGCAGGCTTATGATGTGGAGGCAGCCCATGCTGTAACACACGGTGTTTATATCATTATATTGTATGTGTATACATTAAAGGAGTGATTGGGAAGGTTATTAACAGAACAGTTGCCATCTACCTTGGCAACTGAATTTGCAGACGATCTTTTTCATAAATCACTGCCTTGTTTTTAAAAGAACATAATGTAACTCATAATTCTAAATACACTGACTGGGAAAGAACATATTTAAGATTTCCTTTAACTGAGGGGTTTGATTTTTCTTTCTGGAAGTCTGACAACATTTATGGCTGGCCAGATACATGGTCCAGATGATGTATGTGAAAGCCTCCATATAAAATCAATTACATTGTCAAAGGGCAAACAAACAGTGTATGGGGAATGGCTTTTCTCAAAGTGCAATATATACTAGAAGAATTGGAAAGATAATATCTGGGATGGATGGTAAACCATCACATTGAATGAATCCCATGGCCAAAATCCAAGCTAACTCTTGAGAACAATGGAAGTATGAGGAAAACACCTCCACAGACTGCTCCTCAGTCTGTTGTGATCTAGTCAGATGCTTCCTATTTGTCTTTACCTAGGCTTAGATTTTTTGTTTCACCTTTTCTTCCCGAGATAGATTTCTTCTAACTTCTTATTTGACATTACAGGCAGCAGGAGGAAGAATAGAGGTACTGCCAAAACAGAGGTGCAAAATCCTAGTGAGGGGACTCTGATAAGGATCTAGGAAATTCCCTTATCTCAGTGAAGATAGTTACAGAAGGCAAATCAGTTGCCCAAGGCTGCAATTCTGGAGTGCATAACGCAAGCATATATAAACTATATTTGATCACACGTGGAAGAATCACAGAACATGCTCACCTGTCCCTGATTTGAATTTATAGAAATCTGTTCTCTATATCTTAATTCTGCTGTGTAAGACAGGTAATAAAATGACAGCCACTTATTTGTAGTTATTACTTAGGCTAAAACATATTGTTTATGAGGATACATAGAGAGCACCTTCACCTAAGGACCTCGTGTAAAGACAGTTAATTTCACTATCATGTACTCTGTTCAGACAGTGAATTACTCATTCTTCATATGAAACAACCAGCTGTGTTTCTCCAACCTATAGCCCTTTAACATCATAAGTTTTTCCTAGGGAAAATCTTCTCTTCCCAGGCATTGTTCTAATCTTTATTTTGGTGAAACCAAAGAGCTTTAGTTCTCCTGTCACTTCTGTAAAGTGGTTTTTCCAGATGCTGAGTTTTTCTTATAGTCCTTGTATGAATCTTTCTAGTTTTTTAATTTTTTTTTTTAAGAACATGTACCCTTTTTCTTAGGGAAATTGGTATTCCATTTACTTCTTCAACCTGAAGTCAGGCAGGAAACTGTTTCCCACAGATCAGTGTACAAAGTGATATTTCTTACCTCATTAGTAAACCAATACAGTGGTGGCCTGTAAACATATACTGTTTATTTTTCTCTCTAGAGTTATCTCTCTCCCTCTTGTCATAACTTCTGCCTACCTGGCTTTTTTAAACTTCCCACTGTTTCTTTTCTGGTTGCATTAATTCTTTACTTCTACTCCCACTTAGGTTTGATTTTTTTTTTCCCCTCTCATCCTTCCCTGGTGAAAATAAGATTACCAAGCAACTTCAGGTAAATAATTTAATAAATAATTTAGGATGCACTCATTTGGAAATTTCTAAAACTTTTGGTTCATGTGACCCTGACTATGAACCAGTGCAGACTGACCCATGGCTAAAATAAAGACCATCAAAATTGCACACTATTTTAAAGTTCTTTCACCTGGAGAATCCAGAATTAGTCCAGATGTGTGCTAAATTTCAGGCTTTAAAGTCCAGATTCTCCTTTTAAAAGATCTCAGTCTAACTAGGTATATTTTTCAACAAGTCTACATTCTTAGAGCCTTGAGTATGACAGTTGTTCAATTTGCAGATCTGGCATTTAGTGAAAAATGGGACATTTTTTCACATGCAAGCAAAGCATTGAAGGTGAAAGGTAAACTGAAAATCTCCCTCTATTTTACCTTCATACCCAGCTTCAGTCTCAATCACATTAGGATAGGGTTCTTGAACACATATCTGGTGCATTTGAAGAATCTAACACCATCTCCCATCCACCTTCTCTCCATCAGGTTGCCGCAAATACTGTTCTTGTAAGCAAGATGAGTGAGCAGTCAGGGAGGATGTGGACATGCTCTTGATGGTGTTCCCTAACCTGTAGAAAGTATTGTAGGTGTCTGATCTGAGAGCACTTCTGAACAGGCAGCGGAGATGCATCCTGACAGCAAGTGAGTGAAGCTATATTTAGTCATAAAAAAGGAGCAAAAGCTAGAAGTTTGGAAAGGCATCTTATACCTTTGTTGATGGAGGAAAAGCAGTGTCAGCTCCTTTCCCATTTCCATGTTGACTTTGCAACTCAGAGAATTTAATCATAGTTTTCCAAAGACATCCAGAGAGGAAAAGAAGCAAAAACTTGTAGGTGCTGCTCATTTGCGTTTTATGAGTGGAACGGAACTTCAGATTGCATTTGATAGGTAAGCAGTTTTTTCCTTTTTCTTCCATTTTTACCACACAAAAATACAGTACTCAAATACTTTTCACATTAACAGAAGCTTTCAAAAAGATTAGGGTATGTGTCCAAAATAGAACTGTGAGAGAGTACATATTATCTTTCCAGTATAAGCTTTTCATATGTCTTCAATCATGGTTATATATAAAAATGGTTTCTTTGGTTTTTTCTTTGCAGCAGCACTGTGGGATGTGAAGTTACCTTGCTCATTTTCATGCATATGCAAAAAGACAAGCAATTTGTCTGACCTATTTCTTTTCCTAAAGGGAAAGTATGAGACAAACTCAGATTTAAGGGGTCTAAAAAAATCTTAAAGCTGGATCAGGTGCTCTCTTTCCCTGGCTTAAATATCTGCCTTGAAAGCCCACTGTACAGGGTATTTCAATGCTCAGCTTCTTATTTTGGCAGGTTCATGCCCACTGAAAAGAAAGTGATATATAGACCGTCTGCATCTTACTGGGTATGGGGCTGAAGATTTTGTTAACTCAGAATTTTTGTAGAGGAGTTTTTATATTTTTATATTAAATCTAAAGGTATTTATGCAAAGCATGTCTGTCATCACACTTAAGTCATTCAGAATGAAACATCTGGTGCATCATGCATTCAGAGATCTCAGCCTTATGGGTTTTGCACACAAGACAGACTGCTGCAATGATTGGGACAGGCTAGGAGTGTAGTATCTGCTGGTTAGATTCAACTGAGCTGTGTAAGCTTTATAGTTATAACAACATCCTGCCATGGAGTGTTACTGAGAAGCGAAAGTTGCTTGACTTGTAGGCTTACTAATTGCCCATTTCCTCCAGCCTGTGAAGAAGTGACATGCAAATAGGTTAGGCACAGGAGACAAGGTGCTGAGAAGAATCTCAGTCACTCGTGGTCAGTTATGCCCACGTCAGGCTCATGGTGAAGCCTCTCCAACTGCGTGTGATGGCATGTTCATCACACTCGGCCACATTGGGAGAGGGAAGGCTAGTATGTCCTCTACTCTGTGCTGTGGACCTGCCTTTACTGCTTGATTAGTTTGTGTCTCTGTGGATGGAAACACAGTACTATTTCTTCTAGCCCCCTTCAAGAGTGGCAGTCAAATCAAATCACCCAAACCAGAAAATTCAGCCTGAGAATACTGGGCATGGAGAGCAAGCCAGTGGAGTGGCTGCTGGAGAAGGGAGTTTGGGATGGTTTATGTGGAAGTGAGAGAGCCAGTTGCATGCCCTTGTGGACTACCTATGTGGCCCTGATGAAGCTGTAGATTTCACGCCAGTGTCTTACGATGGAGAGACTGGTTCAAATACACCACTGGGCTGCGCCATTACAGGATTGTCCTCAAATTGATCAGTCCATTGGGAATGTCGCATGGGGCACAACACTCTGGAGCTGAGCTTCCTAACACAACAGGCTGGATCAGAACTACTTAGGGTGTGCCTGCAGTCTCATCTGTAGCCTGGTGGGGACGTGCCTTCAGCCATCTGCAAGGGGCCTGCTTAATGATTTTATAATGGCTTGGCATTTTGTAGGCTGAGCACTGGCACACATGGGCGTCTTTGAAGCATTTGCTCAAAACACCCACATTTCAAGTGTGATGGAAGTGTTGTGAGGAGCAATACTTTGGAGAGAAGGGACACACAGACACTACTTGCAATGTGGGACAGAGAAACTCACAGACATGTAGTTTGTATGCATATTTCTGTTACCAAACACAAAGGGGATTGCGCCCTTAGAGAAGGTGCTCTGAAACATTACTGAGAAAAAGTATCTTGTTTGACATAGTGCTCCTGGAAGGCAGAAAGACAGAGAACGCTAGAAACATGGGAAACTGAAAGCTGTAAGGTTCATTCCTGTTTCTCTTTTACACAAAAGCTTTTATCTGATTTTGTTTTTTTCTCCTCTAGAACAGTTGGTAGAGTGGGTGTTACATCCAACACCTCCGTGTGACAAATCTCAGCCTACAAAATACTGACACATTACATTTCATTAACCATATGGGACCTAATTATGCTGCCAGCTAAAATACAGGTGCAAGTCCTAAAGGATCTGTTTGCTAAATGTGCATGGGCCTATAGAACTTTACAGTATGTTTGCCTACACAAATCAGAGAGTTCACTCAACATTTGCAATATGGATGGCTTCACCGAGATGTATAGAGCCCAAGTTTTAATATTTAACTGAAATAAAATGTAAATTTTTACTCACAGGATTAAAGGGTTTGGAGGAGAAGGGGCAGCATGTCTGTGTGTGTACCAAAATATAAAAAAAATTGTCAGTCTTCCCAGGAAGTAGCATTTCACCATTTTGCAGTCATGTTCATAAAGAAAACTGGCCAAAGGTAGCCAGAATCCTTAAAACAGCAGAACATTGACATCCTCTGTCTACAGACAACCTGGAACAAAGTGGCCCAGATTTGGCAGTGCTCGCCCTGCCCTGTCTGTCCTGCTGAGACGTTGGCTCAAAGACACGAGCACAACATAATGCCACTTGCAGCAATTTCATCACAGATTGTTTTATCAGGTGGGCTGTGGAAGGGCAGGAGTGAGCTCTGTGCAGATTGGATATGAGCGCTAAGAGGGCTCTTAGAAAGAGGAAGCAGAGTATCAAAGATCTAGGTGAAAGAGAAACACGAATACAAGATTAAGACAAACAAATTGCAGAAATAGTGATGGTGCTTAAGATGAATTGCTTCACTGATAGAATTTCTAGACATGAGTACTTAATACACCCTAGTTCCTATTCAGAAAATGCCATTCTCAAGCCCTGAAATGCTTCATGAAGTTAATATAATTGTATTACTGGGAAACCAAAGGCCTGAAGGATGACTGCTGTATTGGAGGACAACCATAGCTCCTATCTTGTTTCCCAGACCTCTCTTCTTCCTTGAACTAGGCTGTCTTTCATGGTTGATGCTCTTGACCTGCTACTACACAGGAGGTGCCACACTGTGTCCTTCAACTGTTGTATGTGCAAATTCAGTGGGGCACACAAGGACTGAAGTTGTTCTTCAGATGAGAAGTGAAAATGTAACTAGGTGCTCTCAGTATTTCTGAAGACATAGTTAAATTTCAAGCTATGGAATACAGCAGTAACTCAAAATGGTGTTTGCATTTATAAGCAGTTGATTTGTCCTAAATACGTCAAGTAGAAATTGACTGAATTTTGCTTTATAAAATGACTCTTCAAATCAATCATGTTAATACCCTCTCATAAGCTGATGGCTTCTCCCTGGAAAGATGTGTCATTTTGATATGATCGTGGTAGAGGTGCTACTAGCTTGATTTCAAAAACAAGAAATTAGTAATTACTTCACAATTTTGTAGAGATATTTGTAAAAAATCGTAACTATGGTAATATTTGAGAAATTGTTTGTGTGTATTTGTTCTCTGCATTAGTATGAAAATATATTTTTATAATGTTTTCCTTCTATTTTTTCCGTGGAAAACAGATAAGCATTTTATAGTGAAAGGAAAGCATCTTCTTTTTTAAATGAAAAATGTTTTTCAAAATGTCAAGAATGGCTGCGCATTTTTGTTTTCTGTTGGTGGAATTTACTGTAGTCTTACCACCTACAGCCCACAATTCTGGACATCCATAGGTGAGACATAATAAACCCAATGGCTATTTTTGCTGTCCTCTAAAAATAGCAACAGTGAATTTTCAGTGAAACTATTTTGTTAATCTTCATCAATATGCGAGAAGATGCTCTGACTTCAAAGATCAGCACTTTGCCATGCATGCAAAATTTGCTGAATAATTAGACTGATTGCTTTGGGTTTAAATATAATTTAAAAAGTATTTGGGGCACTGTATCAAGTAATTACATATCTCAGAGGCACAGGGAGTTGGTCAGATTGTGAAGATGATCTATTTATGGACTTTGCTTGAAATGTGCTATGTATAATATATATTATTTTAAGGTCCATAATGAGGCTTTTGACTCAGTATAATCTTTGCAACTAAAAAGTCTACAAAAAGTTACGAAGTGACACTTTCTGATGCAAAAGATCTTGTAGTAAGAAAGGCCATTTACTGCTCTCTTTCTAATAACATATTGCTTAAAGTTATGAACAGTTTACAAAATTTGCAGAGTTTACAATCAGTAATTTTTTACCAGTTACTTATGAACTATATATAAGCTATATACTTAATGTTTGTAATAGAAAGTCAGTAGTAGCAAAACACCCAGTCCTGCAGTTGAAAAAATATCAAGCAGAATTACCAGACCTATCTGTGAATAAAAGAACTGTGGAAAAATCATGCCTTGGGCGCTCAGACTAATTTCCAATTTGAGCTACATTGCCTTGACTCAGCGCTGTGCTTGTGTGGTGTCCTGGCCTGTATTTCTTCACCACACCATTAGTGAACACATACATTGCCAGTTTGTTTAACAGGAACATGAGGATTTCTCTCACAGGCCAAGAGCTGTTTTGGGGTTTTTTTTCTACCACTCTGTCTTTGCATATCGCTGTGATTCTGTTGTCTACTTATTTGCACTGAAAGCTTTTCCTCTCTCTTGTTATGCATTTGAATAGCATCTAGTGCCCAGGTACCATCACCTTAGCTGGTGCTCATATACATCATTATAAGTAATTTGCAAAAAGAATTACCATTCACAAGTAGTAGCACTTGCAGTCATGGCTTACTTTACTGTTAAAACCTGTGTCCTTTTCTTTCATCAATATTTTTATTTCTGTAGTCCAGAGAGTGCAAAGGAATTGGACTAAAAGTGATAGCAATTTCAATCCATCACGTACTCTGCAGGATTCTGGTTCAGCAAGTGCTCTGAACCCTTTTGCTATTTTTACTCTGAACAAGTCAACTGTCTAAGGAGCAGCAAATCAAAAAGCATCATTTTCTAATAAACAATAGACTTCTGAATCCGTGTTTGACAAATTTTTAATATTATCTGTTAGAACAAGAACAAGAACAAGAACAGTTCCTGCTGATGAAGGAATGGCCTGCTTGCCTTAATTACAGGTTCCGTCAAGGACTCTTATTGTGTGTGGCAATTAGTTTATTCATTTTCCTCCCTGCCGTACTTTTCTCTGAGCAAAACCACTAGACTCTTTGGTCTTGACTGAAGCAGAAACAGCTACATTATTGTAAATTCTGTAAAACCAGCACCTTGGAATAAACTTCTTGTTGGGCAATAATGGTGGTTACTGAAATGTTGGTTCTGCACATTTGTGTTGTTGATGCAAAATATGGTAGTTGTAACATGCTGGTGGCTCAAAATTGTATCTGAAAATTATAACCACGTGGAACTTTGGACACTATTCCAGGTCTAATGTCAACACCTTATGCTACTCATATTTCTGAGAGTAGTTGTAGACTTTTTGAGATAGATTAACCTGCAGTTGTTTGGAACAGGAAATTGAATCTCCCTGAGCACGTGCATATCAGAAAATAAAAAAGACCAATGGCTGTGTTTAGGCACTGCAGTTCCTAACTTTTAGTTCATCCCCTGCTTCATGGACTATTGCAATGACCCCTATACAAATCAAAGCAGCTACAATGAAGGTCAGAGCTAAGCAGTGCATGTAGACTGATTTATGTTACTTGTCCTTGTTCTGTCCATTCTCCCATTTTGCAGAAGCCCCTATGTAAACATAAAAAGGCAGCATTCTTCTTGAGAGCTTTACACAAATAAATGTCATGGAATTCTGATTTTTCAGTTGCTGTACCAGAAGAATCTTAATTTGCTTTTTCTTAAAAAGCTGTTTAAATCTGATCATACCAGACCTGCATATTTTGAATACTTTGTGATTCATGCTGTCTCCAACTGTGCCTGGAAATTATTTGGGACAGTTCAGGCAAAATGATTCCAGGGACTATTACAGCAATTTAATGTTGTAGAGAATCATGTTTCACTGCTAGTGACTGTTCTCTGATGATGAATATACCAGTATAAATGTTACCTCTTTTTTCTGATAAATACCTTTCTTAACCTGCAGGCATATATTAAACAAAGCAGTTATGAATAAAAGCGCAAACACAGGTTTTTATTCCGCTTGAATCTTTGCATACTCCTCTTTGTTTTTCAAGGATCTTAATTTCTTTTCAGCTCTCTTCAGCATGTTGAGACATTTAATAGCTGAAAATGCATTATTATTAAATGCACTTTGTTTTATTGGAGTGAATAATGAGACACTAAAAAATGCTGTGAGCTTACTCACTTTTAATTAAATGAATATATTTTGTATAAACATTATCTTTTATGGAAAGAGGGCTCATTTCAGAGGAAAAGGTGCTTGAGAAATTAAGAAAGATAATGAATTATATAAATTAAACTACTCAGGATCAAACAGTTGAATACAAAGAAGAGGCACTAACAAAAATGGTGATTATGATTCTATGGTTCTGACTTTCTTATGCCAGTTAATGATATCTATTGGAAAGGGATCTACTGGTAATGGATTTTCCCACTGGGAATGGAGGCAAGAGCTATAAAACCCTTAAGGAGTTTCATTTAGCTAAAGTATCATGGATATCCAAAATAATAATGAAGTAAAAATTGTAAAAGTCAAGACGAATTAAGTCTCAAAAAGTAAATAAAAACAGATCACTAAAGCCTACTGTTGCTGTCTGTAAAGTTATTGAACAGATTGAGTCAACATTAAAAGTAATTCAATCTTGGTCCTAGGCCAAACCAAATATTTCTTGGCATAAAAGTGGTAGAAAAGATGACTCTATTTCATTTTTTTCAAACTGCTAACTAAATTGTCCCAAAGACCCTGTTCACACAATGGAGAGCCACTTCTGAGGGGTGATTCACCCCTCCATTTAATTTAACCCTTCATTAGTGATCTTGGATTACTGCCTTCCCCTCCCTAACTCAGGTACCTTAGATAAATATTTAAAATTATGTATGCTGAATAAGACAATAAATAAGACTGTAGAATATGAAGGCAAAGGCAAACTGATTGTCAGGAAGCAGAATATGGAAGTGGAAATGACCACAACTGAAGTGGAAAGACAACTCTGTAGTAACATTAAAGGCAGTGTCAGATAATTTTTGTCCCAAAGGATTAAGACTTGTTATTCAAAAAATAAATCTGGCAGCAGGGTCTTTTCTAGAGGAACTTTGAGACCATCTTTTGGGTATTTTTTAAAGAAAGCATTATTTCCAGGGTGGCACTGTAATACTGGAGAATAACACGGACAGTGGATATGCTTTAATGCATGTTTCTGTGAGTGAAATGATTTCATTATCCACAGATCACGTCTCTGTATTATGTTTGCCTTCAAGCAAACTTTGAAGAGAAGGATATGGAAGTAAATGTAAGAGCCTAGATATGTGTCACCCTTTTTTCAAGGGATCATTGATTTTGTTTTCTCCATAAAGGGAGAAAATATGCTTTAGATGCCCTCTGTTAAGGCTTGTTAAGTGCTGATATAGTGCTACAGAGGAAATTAGAGTAAGAATTTGGGTTTCATAGTAATTGGAAATTACTTTGAAACTGAGGTGGGCAGGAAAGTGGGTGAAGTGGAAAAAGAAGGTATGAAATTGCATAAGGTTATTGTCAGAAGTCTTCAGTGATTAGCACTGGGGCTAGTTTCATGTAATGCTTTTGTAACTGATGTAAGCATGATTAGCTTACTCCCTGGGATTTTCTAATGATGAAAAAAACATTAACCAATAGAAAGGAAAAAAAGAGCAATTGTACAAGAAGTATTGGGTGGTTTTGGAGACAGGCTAAAAGAAATTGCACCAGGCACATAAAATCTCTGTGTTTAGGTATCTAATCTAAATAGTCCAACCAGGCAAATTATGAAGGATGACTATAGTCAACCTAAGTTCTGTCTGTGTATCAGTGAGAAATTCTGAAAACTTCCAGGGGAGGTTCAAATTTTTAAATGGCTTCCAGAGAAGTTCTGAGGTGTGTAATGATCTCTATTGACTAACTGTGAAGCCTAATGTGATGAAGTTCCTGTCTTGCCTTCCACAAATACTCCTTTTTCCTTACTGATTAATGTTCATTTCTGTTGTTCCCCAGGACCTCAGCACTTAGGAAGAGAGGGTGCGGGAGAAAAGAGAAACCAATATGATAAAGATATGGAAAAGGCAAATGGAATATTGGAGTGTTTTTTTCAGAAAAATAGAATATTACTTGTCCTGATGAAAAGAATCCTGTAAACTATCACCTGATTGTTGAAGTCTGGGAGTCATTAATATCTGGGGAAGAGAGAATCAAAGTGGGGACAGCTGTGGAGAAGAGTTATTAGTGCAATCTGAAGAGCCTGTCAGGAAACAGGAGCCTGAAAGATTTGTCTTTATTAAGTGCATGAAAATGAAGCCTTAATAATACCATTAATGTTTTTAAATACAGCACACTGAATGGTTACTATGCCTGAAAGAAAAATGCTAAATAAATCCAGGCTGAGTATTAGAAGGATTTCCAGCTCTCAGGTGAACGTGGCCTAGAATAATCCCATAATGGATAAACTTTTTGTTCAGTCTGCTGCTGGTTTTGAGTTACAGTGCATGCCTGATCTTCAGCAGTATGTCTATATGTATTTTGAAAGAAACAACTACAGGGAGGTGCATCTGAAAGCATACACCCAGAATATTTTAAAGAAACAGCTAGGAGAAGAAGATGCATATAAAAAAGATTGGCACATTTATTCTTGATGAAGACAGTAACACAATCAATTTTCAGATTACCTTATTTTTACTTCCCAGAGAAAAAACCACTGGCATTAATGATGATTGAAATGGGCTGAGCTACATGGCTGTAAGTGGGAGAAGAGCAGATATTTATAAACTGGATAAAAACACTGATAAATTAAACTGAGGATATAGAGCTTGATGTTAAAATCTGTACCATCATTGAAATAAACCAATAGCTATGCCATGATCAAGTTAGATAAGGATGCCAGAAAAAGATGGCCTACTATTCAATAAAGAGGTAATTCCTCTTAAACAGAGGTAATTTCTGTGTCTTGTTCTTCATTCTCCTGTCCCCTTCTCTTTCTGTACTCCAGTGTGCAATAACAAAGAAATCAGGATTGAATGGAAGGTAGTTTTGCACACAGGAGGAACCTAAAAATTCAAAAGGAATCACTTATTAGATTTTGGGCTGCCTAGTGTGCTAATATCAATTTGGAGGAAAAAACCAATTGATCAATAAAGTTTTCTCAGTATAGAAATAGTTAGGAGGGAAGGAAGAAATGGAGGAAGGAAGGAAGGCCCATACACCTCAGTTATATCTCAGCATATTCCTAATGTTAGGACAGAGACTGGATTTTTTTNGGTAGTTTTGCACACAGGAGGAACCTAAAAATTCAAAAGGAATCACTTATTAGATTTTGGGCTGCCTAGTATGCTAATAATAATTTGGAGGAAAAAACCAATTGATCAATAAAGTTTTCTCAGTATAGAAATAGTTAGGAGGGAAGGAAGAAATGGAGGAAGGAAGGAAGGAAGGAAGGAAGGAAGGCCCATACACCTCAGTTATATCTCAGCATATTCCTAATGTTAGGACAGAGACTGGATTTTTTTGCATGCACTGCAGAATTCTTGAAGGCTGGTTCTTGGCTGGGGTAACTTCATAGCTGGATGTTCTCCCTTTCAGGGGGGATCACAAGTGTTAAAAATTGGAATTATTGATAAATTTGGGTTTTTTAAGAAGAGAATGGTAAATCTTGCAAAAAGTTTCCCAGATGGGTTGTAAAATCTTCATCCTTGGGAGTATTCAAAGCTTGACTGCAAAAGGTCCTGAGCAACCTGATTTAAGTTGCTCCTTCTTGGAACAAGGGTTTGGACCAGAGGACCTCCAGAAGCTTCTTCCAGCTTCATTTAGTCTCTGGTTTAACTCTTGTGTGTGGAAAAAGCAAGGAGATATATACTATACTGAATTTTGATTTATCTTAACCTTATTCTTCTCCTAATCTACTGTTTTAGAGATCATAATAGTCCCTCAAAAGTCTTACGAGACAGACTGTGATCCCTTGTTTTGCGGGAGGGAGGGACACAGGATGAGAGTGGTCACAAGATATTCCTAAGCCGTGCTGGTGAAGCAGGACTTCTGCATCCTGAACAAAGCCTGGGTCAGCCTCTGTTTCATGAATGGGATATAACTATAACTAATAGAAACCAGAAGCAAGTTGTGTACTGATCTCACTGATAACATGTGGGATGGACATGGACATCTGCTACAAAATTGGGATGGGGCTGTGGGTCCTGTAGCCTTCCCAGTTAACTGTGCCTGAATTAATTTGGTCAGATATGAACTTTCTGCAGCAGATGCAGAAAGCTCCCCTCACAATGTCCCCCGGGTATCTTGAGGAAGGTAGGTGGAGGAAAATGAATGTTCCATATTTCTTGTCAAGAAATATAACATGTTCCTTTAGATCTGAGCACGTGAATATAAACAGTGCTGAGATTTGTAGGCCTATGGTATCTTTTCTAGGTATCAAACAATAGTTTTAGAAAGCTGAAAAGAACTTTAAGATAGGAGGTAGGCAAATTGGCTGTGGGTTGGTATGTAATGCCAATCTGTTGCTAAGTGTTATTTTTAAATTAACCTTTTATTATCTTCTGTAACACTGGAAATTAAAATTGAAACAAAAAAACACTTTACTTTTAACTGTTAATTTTAAATAAATGTGTGTAATGAGAATCTAACCTAGGTTTTGTGTTTACAGACACTGTAATTAAACTGGAGCAGAGTGGGATTGTTCCATCCTGACCTTAGGAAAACAAACTAGAGTTTCTATTGACGTTGCAGTAGCACTAAAGAGTTTTTTTATCTGGACTGCTCGTGTCCATTTAGAAATCTCTGTACATGCATTCACAGTTGTGTGTAATTGATCCCTATAGCTATGTGGAGTGACTGTGTGGTCACTCAAGGTCCATATTCTTAGATGAAACGATTATCAGTGCTTGTACCAGGAGCTGTACTGAAGTTTTCTGCCGTCCTTGTTAATGCTGCAATGATTCAGTGCTGGTGATGTTTTTTCCCTGACAAATGCAGTCAGACAGCAAGCAATATTTCACTGTGTCAAAAGATCTTAAGTAGATTCTACCTTCAGTAACTGACATTCACAGAAAATCAAAGAGGTATTTGGATTTATCTATGAGGAGTAGATTTAAATAATCCAGTAGTTGTAAAGTAATTGATTTTTATGAGTAATAAGTGGGGCAGATCTTTTTCATGGGTCCCACATACTTACATGTTTATAAATAAATATTCACAGATCTATTATATTGAATGATTAAGGTCTTTTCCAAAGCTCAAAGAAACTGCATGGGACTATTATATCCAAATGCAAATATGCAAAAGAAGGTAAATGTATATAAGAAAAAGGATTGAGAGGAAGTAATGACTGATGTTGTATTTGTTTTCCTCTCCTTCATCTGCCCTTACTGACCAGTTTTACAAACGTAAGGGCATAGTTTCCTCTTTCCTAGGTTACCCATTTCCTGTCTGACAGGAAGCATAAGGTCCAGTTTCTACCCATCCATTGGCAGACCCAAATGAATAATGTAAATAATATGCTAATGACTGATTTCCGTGTATTGCAGAAGATATGATTCCATTACCCTAAGACAGGCTTGTGTGTTGTGAGTTTTCACATTGCTCCACAGATTTAAATGCCAGGAAAAGCCCATCTGCTCAGACACTCAGAACTTTTGCATAACACAGGTCATGAGATTTTACCCAGTAAATCAAGCTGTAGAAGAAATCCTTTTTTCCTTTAATTTGAGTGTTATCAAGCCCATGAACTTGTGACTAAACCTGTGTATATCTAATGGAAAGACATTTGGTCTAAATGTAAGGCCTCCGGGAGATGATTAATCAGATACATCCTTTAATTATGTTGCAATGCTTAATTACTCTTGCTGTTAAAAGTTGTCTTGCTTCCAATCTGAATGTGTCTGTCTCCATGGAGACATTCTTCTGTAGGAAGAATACAGTGCATGACCTCTCTCTTCATAGAGGTTTCCATTTGTTGCCTTTTTTTGTAGATTGTTTGTCTTAATCTCAGGCCATAATCATCCCACCTGATGGATGCGTTCTGATAGCTTGGTGTAAATACAGATCTCCTGTAATCAAGGCAAAAAATGTGCTTTAGATTTACATGAGTATGTGGAATACCAAAATCTACCTCTCACAGTTCACACGCTGCTCTTAACAGCTAGAAGAAATCATTATCCGTAAAATGTGCCTCGATTTGGCTTCTCCTGAACAAACTTAATCAAAGTTTCCAGTTTTGATTTCCATTCAACTTGGCTAACAGCCTCGGGGAAGTCAGCTGTTTTTGCCAATACCATAGATTTCACCTTCATAAAGACAAACTGAAAATGAAATCAATCTCTCTCAGGGAGGGGCTTGCCTTTTACTGATACTAGCCTGACTTTATCATGCTGTGTTGTCATGGATCAATTACTCATCCGTCAGTACATACGGCTTGAGGTATCTGATGAAAACAGCAATTGACCCCTTTATTTTAATAATTTATTTTCTGCAGGCGCTTTCTTTGTGTAAATTACTTCAGGTTTTAAAATCGGGGTTTCTGAGCCAGAGATTACTCAAGGTAGTCCTTGATATATTTTTGCCTTCTCTTTTGTTGTCAGCATCTCCTAAACACACACTCACAGTCTGTTCAAGCCCAAACCAGCTACCTTATGCAATCCAGCATTTGGGAGCTTTGACATATGTCTGTCTCTGTCTAAGCTTGACTGAAACAATCATATTTGGCTGCACATATTTTTCTTCTTGACAAAACCTGTTTAAAATACCTGAATAAATATAGTCAATGATTTTAAAATGTTATTTTATTGACATGGCGTACACTAGATAGAATTGACGAGTGGCAGGGATGTTTAGAACCATTATACTTTGCATTTACTCTTACCCAAATATCACCTACTGTCTGCATGAGAGAGCCTTAAAACCAGCAGCATACTGGTTATTGGGTCATATGCTGTAAAGGGTGTGAAGTTGTTTTCATTTTTAGATTTTTCAGATTCATCCCATTTAACTCCATGCTTTCTTCCCATGGAGATGAGGCCTCTAAAATTACCTCACATCATCAACATTCAGGGAATTTGTGAACTGGAAGGGGAGGAAGGTCTAGGTTCATTTTCACTGACTGTGCTCACATAGCATCTTAATTCACTAAGGATTTCAAAAGCATTGAGTAAGACATTACACCTTGGTAATAACCCAGTTGGCAAATTGGTCAGATTTAGTATAGCAGTTAGAAAATACTGGTTCTAATGAGATGCCTAGAGAAACAGAAATAGCCTCACAGCTTGTCTGTAAAATTTTATTTGTCCCAGGTTGTCATGTGTGATAGTGTCTTGCAGCTTAGATGTCAAAGGGATCCTGCCATTGGATAGTTTGTACCTTTACTGGTCTTCCTCTGGCTTCTAAGGAGTAGAAATCACCTGATGCCAAGATGTAGCCAGCCTTCATGCAAAGACTGGTGGAGAGGTACAGAGAGTGGTGCTGAAGCATGCCCTGAAACAACAGGGATTATCCCAACGTCCTTTCTGCCTGTCAGTTCATCAGTTAAATCTATATTTTATTTAATAACTTCAGTTTTCTGTCATTCTGTTTGTTCTTGTACAGATATTCAATCTTTATCTTAGACTTGAAAAATTCTTTACCCCAGTGTCCAAAATAATAAATATGGCATGCAAGGTTTTTCAAGTTTTCCCTACTCTTTTTTAAGGTTTCGGGAAAGTATGAACACTCAGAAGTCAAGAGAACATTAGACAGTGAGAATTTTTAATTTGTTCAGAAATCAAATATATTATTTGTGCAGGAAGCGGTATCATAATGGTCTGGTCCTTTTTGGCTTATATTTAGTGAAGTATTTTTCAGACATCTAGGACAGAAAATATAAGAATTTTTTGAACAAAATCCCACCTATTGTAGGCTGGATAAATTATTTTCCTTGTTTGTTGTCTGTCTTGTCCCTAATACTGTTTATATATATTGTTATTGAAAATAGCAGAAGGCAATAGAAATTAAGTCATGTACAAAAGCACCCTACCTGCCATATTACATTTCAGTTGTGGCTTACAATATCTCTACTATTTTTAAATCAAAGAATATTATTGAATTATTTCATTGTTTGGTGATAAAAGAACCTGTGTTTCCCCGAGCTATTCTTACCATTTCCCAGTAGAAAATATTGGTTTCAATGACTTTTTCCATACAAGTCCCTTGCTGGAGCTCACTTTTCTGTAATTAGGAATCATATTCACATGTCTCTTGATTTTGTTTACCAACTTGCAATGTACTTGTCTTCGCAGAAGCAGAATAGATGTTGTTTGTTTCTCCTTTCCCCACTTGAATACTGTAGTGACACAGATGTGAAAAGCAGATTAATATTTTTGCACTTATGTGCATGTCGATTTTCTCAGAATGTAGTGAACCACTGAATGGTGTTGCACTGGCTCATGGTCTCAACCATCCATCAATAAATTCAGTGTCTTGGACATCTTCCATGGTTCATGTACATTCTGTTTTGTAACCCAGCTGTATGCCAGTGCTCTCTATCTCCAGTACTTACCTGGTCAGGGCCCTTTCAGCCTCTGATCCCTCTAGAAAGAGCTTGGACACTCAGCCCATCACAAAATGAGTCTTTGTAGAGAGGAAAAAGAGTGAAAACTCATATTCCTTTTAATGCTCTTCCTGGAAAAGAGCATGAAGTTTTAAACTAAATCTCTTCTGTCTTTTCTCCCTTTCTTTGCATTGCACATCCAGCAAGTCTGTCAGGCAGACAAGGGTGAAGGTGGCAGATGTCACCTCCATCTAATTCCCAAGTTTCCACATTCCAGAGTTCAAAAGCAACAACACTACAGGAGATGAAGATTAATAGTGTTGATGCGTCCCAGCAGACACATCTACACATTAGATTAGACTGGACACCCTATGCAAAGAAAACTGACAAGTTCCCTCGACCCCATCAGGCTTTGGATTTGCCGTTTGCCCTGACAATACTCTCATGATTTTGTGCCAAAATCACTATAAATCTCATACAACATCCCTGAATAAGTTAGGAATTTCTCTCAAAACAAATCTCCCTCCCCTTTTAAGCAAGGCTTGATTTAGGCAGTTGTGTGGTCTGGCTGTGTGCTGTGTGAAACCAACATTTCTCTAGCTGCCCTCTGTACTACACTGGTTTTGATGTGTTCACCCACTATTTGCTGAATCAGTGGAGTGATATTTGATGATGTTTGGATGATGGCAAAGAGAGAGTCCCAAAGATGATATTTTTAAAAGACTTTGTGAACAAGATGTGCACCTGCAGGTTGGTGCTAAAAGGAACTGAGAGCTGTCAGCCACTTGTGAAGACCCTGAGAATGAAGAATGAAAATCTCTCTTCTGTACAGCAAGTGCTCAGCACTGGCCAAGACTTTGACAAGGCAGAGTTTTCCCAGCACTTTTGCACACTAGTGCACACTAGTGGCTCCTGTCATGTAGATAAAGCAGACGTGTCCAGAAAAATGTAATGTAAAAAAGAAAACTACTTCATTCCTATGAGAATTCAGAAATGTGCATTAGGTAGAAGTTTTAAAAATTTCAGACAACTTAAAACTGTTGTTCTTATTTCTGAAATGGATTGTATGCATCCATCCAGTTCTCAAGGACAGGAAACTGCAGTTCTTCATGATTCTGTTTGAAAAGACTCTGTACCTTGAAATCAGCATGGTGGTTTGGTTCTGATTGCACTGTGATATTTCACACCAGACTTCTGCCTTAAATAAGGTCAAAACCAAAAAGGGTGCCCTCTGCCAATACTTGACATGTGAATACAAGACTCCTGTCAGCACAGATGCCAGTCCCAGCTGTATAGCTCAGCTGTTGTTGCTGATAGCTGCCAAGCGGTGTAGTGGAATAACATATAAATTAAGGTTCTGCATATATGAATTAAGTATCGATGAATTAACCACCCCTATGAAGCTCTCACTTTGAGACGACTTACCCATTTACATTTAAACAGTGCTTAGAGTTTAGCTGAGGCTTAGACAGATTTTCAGTTTAAGAAACAGTTCACGCTGTCCCAAATGATGTGAACTATTCGGGGTACCCTTGTTAGTGGTCATATCAACCAGGTCTTTGCCAGTCCCACCCCAGTTTTGGCTCCCACTCCAGGACCTCCTCTGTCTCCCAGCTGGATAGTGGAGGAACCGGCACCTGATTTCCACTGCACATGGTGAAAAATTGCCTGAGTGTTTGTCTACAGGTCAGTACTGCCAGGTATGAATTCACAGTGCTGCAAGCTAAGAAGAGAGAGTCAATAAGACATTCCCATTACTTGCTGCTGTGAGTAATTGACACCAGATCTCGTCAGATTGATGTTAACATAATTCTGCTCTGCTCCAGCTTGCTGGCACCTGCCTATATAACATCAACAGTGACTGGTTACTGTATCAGTCAGCCCTTGTTTGCTTTATCCTTTAGAGTTTAGTGGTTAACTCTGCTTCTGCTCATGATACTCACACTTTATTCCCTGGAGTTCTGCTCTGACATTCAGCAGTCACTCAAATGCCTGGCACTGAACACTGATGCAGTCCTGGGCACAGCTGGGTGTTTCCAGATAAAGGAAAACAGCTTTATTTCATTCTGGATCTGCAAGGGAAAATGCTACTGAATTCAGGGAGCTTTGGAGAGCCTTTAACATGTCCCTTACCCTGAGGTTGCTATCCATGCATATTATCCATGCAGATTCTTTTTAATGGGTACAGTTCCGTTGCATAATTAGAATTTAAAATAGCAAAACAGAAGCTGAAATACTGGAGAGGGGAAAGAAAAGAGATCTGAAAAGCTTGGAAAACTTCCACTGACACGGCCGATTTAGATGAAATCTCCAGCAGCAGGGACGGATGGTGAGAGCAACACTGCCATCTCCTGAATACCCTTGGCAAGATGTGGTTTTCCACTGATTTCTTTTACTTTGTGGAGCACAGCAAGGGCTGAAGCTCCATTGCAACATCCCCACGCACTGGATGCCCCAGCCTCCCACTCAAAAGGTAAGTAATCTAATTGGAGTCCAGACATGCTGAGAGAGAAAAACAAACAGCAAAAAGACAGCCAGGAAACAGGAGGAAGCTAAGGGTAGTCTGGTTGCAGTGTTACGGGAAACAAGGTTCGTTTCTCAAATCCTTTTTCACAGGTTTGGACTTTTAGACCGTTTTAGAATAAGAAAATTATTAAACCACCTATTCTGGATGCCTGTCTATTGAAGTATGTTAAGGTGTTTTTGTTTCACACTGGGCCTCAGAGCTTGTTATTAACTAAGGAGGAGCTTCTAGAAAGGTGCTAGAGGCTGAAGTGAAAAATGAACAGATTGAGAATCTCTTGGTGGTTTGAGTTACCCTCATTCTTAGAAATGCATGTGTACACTGCAGCTGGAGTATGTCCAGCTACAATTCACAGCTACTGCCTCCGTTGCTAAAGTCACAAGTTCCTGGTATTTTTGCCCCGTGACAGTAGCATTACAGCCATGCTCTCAACCTACCTTTTACAAACTGAACATCCATGTCAGAGAAAAAGAAAAGCAAACAAAGCAAAACCAAACAGAAAAAAAATCTACCATATTATTGCAGCCACCTCATTGCATAGCTTCTGACGTAATTTTCACCACACATTTTAAGGCTGATGTTCTTCAAGAGATACTTTCTGTCCTTTGTCATATATTCTGATCACAGTAAAATAATTACTACAATGATACTTAAAATACTGGCATAGGAATTTAGCAATCCCTGGAAGGAATGTTTGATACATCAAAAAGTAATTCCTTAGGCTTTTTGCAGATTCAGGAGCACATTCTGAAAATACTCTTTGAGTCTTAAACAGTTGGAAATTATCTTTTAAAAATTAAGCAAAGTTTAAAAAGCCAGGACTATGGCAAATGACTGTAAAGCTTCCTGGAACAGTTGTCCTGAGGTAATCTCTGCTTTTTCTCACAAGCACAGAGCTCTCAGTTTGGGAAGCACTGTGTTAACTAGTGTTAAACTAACACCACAGTGTTTTTTACATACAAATGAACCAACTAAATCATCTGTCAGTCTTCTCTAACATTAATTTGTCCTCATATAAGTAGATTAAGGCGGTATGCAAAAGGAAAATCTCATGCAAAAGCTGTCAGTTTACTTCATCCCAGTTTATATTGTTTAGGAGGCTTGGGGAATAAAAAAATCAAAATATAATTCTCAGTGAATTGAATTGCCAGTCTTTAATTCTCAAATTCACATGATTTTTAGCATCTTAACAATTCAGTTCACTGATTTTAAACTTGATCTGGTACAGCTTTTTTCCCAAACTTTAATAATGAAATGGCAGGTATATCTCCATTCTACACTTCACAAAGGTATGCCAAGTGGTTTTTTTTAGCATCATCCAGTGAGAGAAAACAGAAAATATTTCCAGCAGATCAGATACTTCTTGAATTTTCCCTCCAAAAAACCAAAAGCAACCCACTTGTAGATAGTAAATTTCTAAAGTAGTTATTCAAAACACACAAACAAAAAACCCTTAAAGTAGCACAAAATACACAGGCGTCTGTTGAAGCAATGTAAATTCTCAAAGTTGGCTTTCTAGGGAGCAAGAAGGCTGAATGACCCTGTTCTTTGTACTTTCTTTATCTGGATCCACATCTCTCATTCAAACATTTGCATCTCCTTTTTAAAATATGGATTTTCTGTTCTGTCACTTGACTATAAAAGCAAAATCCCAGGCTCCCAGCCAATTTTCCCTATGTTTTTCATCCCTCCAGTCACAGTAATATGTCCACCACACTTGTACACATTATAAAACTGATTCCATGTAATAAACTTGTAAACTTGTACTAATTTGTCTGAGTTTATGACACATTGTACTATGACTCACAAGTCTTCAGTAATATCATCACTCATCATTTGTACCCATCCATTGTTAGGGTAAAAAGTGAATAGGCTCCCTAACACGTAGGGCATTTAATTGTTTTTTTAAGAGAGAGAAGACTCACTAAATATGTAAGCTGGTTTTTGATAAGTAAAATCAAAACATTCTTTAAGGAGTTTGTTCTTTTCTCTCAGGAAAGAAATTTGGTAAGTGAAATAAGCCAAAAAATTATCATATATGTAACGGACCAAGCATCGATGAAGCAAGGACGTTTATTAAAAGGAGGCACAGATATTTATACTGCTTAAGCTTTCGTATGCCAATTTTTCTTTGTTCTGGTTAGGTGTTAGCTAATGCATAGCAAGCTATAATGTTATTTTTCTCTTGCGCATTTGCTTATCTTGCTGCAGGATGTTTTGCAGTCTTCACCAGGGTGTTTGTTCTGTGTGAAAGGATGTGATTTTTGCAGTTTCTTCTTTCTGCATCTTTCTCATAGCTCCTGCTGTACCATTTTTAACAAGTTAGCCGCGCTGTTCTTTTTTAACTCATTCTGTTCTGCAACATATATGGTATTGGAAAAATGAGGCTAGCCAGGGAGAATTGCTACTGACTAATATTATGCACCAAAATTCTCTTTGTAAGGTAGCTCTTGAACGCAAAGCTCTGATGTTTGTGCAGACAACTGGTGCATTATTCAGTGGTACTTCCATACCTCCCTGTAGTGCAGCTGAAAGGATGCTGAAAGCACGACGAGCTGCAGCTCAATTTCTTGTCAGGGCAAACAGTTCTTAGCAAGTCAAACTGTGACTCAAAGTGTAGTTCAGCTGGTGTTGCTTGTCAGAACTCTTGGTAGTACTGCTCCAGTGGCTGTATTGATGGAGTAGGGTTACAACATTTGTATTTGTACAGGAAGACTGCTGGTACTAAGGATTGCAATTTACCACCACAAATGTTGTTATTTTCTTTTTCTTTTTACCTTGCCTGTAGCTCTCCTCTGGTCATCAAGCATCATTGCTCATTTTTGTTGGGGTACCACAGATGTGCTTTTTCCAGGCTGCTTCCAGGTTAGTTTCATTCATTAGGAACCTATCTGTCATACTCCCTGAATATATCACCAAGTAAACCAGACCACAATAAAAGGAGAAAACTGTGACAATTACTTCAGAAGTGAAGACTGAACAAAATGTAGTTGCATCCATTATTTGCTGAGAAATATCTGCTACAGAAGGAAAAAGTATCCTGTTGCTTTTGTACGTATTAGAGGTATTATTCAGGCAGCAGAAAATGAGAGCTCTGGACTTCTTTGGTAAGCTGTCAAGCCAATCTGGCCAGCAATATCTATTCAGATGACTTTGGTACACCAGCTTGACAAGTAGTAGGCAAGGGAGATCAGTATGGAATAAATATCAGTGAATTTCTTGGCCTTATCCCCAGACTGCTCTCCTTCTGAATTGGCCTTTTGCTTTTTCTCTAAGGTTCAGCAGATGTTCAGCACAGCAGGACAGATGCGGGCGTGCTAGAGAATTTGGCTAGCAGCAGTTATACAGATCAGTTCAATTTGAGTTTGCCATGTGATGCTTTATCAAAAGATGTATTAAATTTATGTGGCAGACTACAAAGTCAGTTTCAAGTTCTGTTGTGTATTCTAACTGCTTTCAGTTTCAATAGATAAGTATTATACTAATAACACCCTCTTGCAATTAAATCCTCAAATGTTTCCAGGGATGAGGCATCTACCACCTCTCTGGACAACCTCATGCAGTGTTTGAACACCTTCATCATGAAAAATTTCAACTGAGTCTAAATTTACCCTCCATTAGTTTAAAACTATTACCCCTTGACTTACCATTTCAGGCACTATTAAAAAGTCTGTCTCCATCTATCTTATAAACCCCCTCCAACTACTGGAAGGCCACAATACGGTCTCTCCGGAGTCTTCTCTTTTCCTTACTAAGCAATCCCAACTCACACTTTCTTCATGGGAGAGGTGTTCCACACTTCTGATCACTTTTTTAAGTCACATATAGAATGTTTGGATCACAAAACCAGACAGAGACCAGGTCTAAGGGTGAGTACCTGCTTGACTGTCACCACTTTATATTGCGTAAAAACTGGACCAGAAGGAAAGTGCAAGTAGGATACGGTCCCCTCAGCTATTCTTTATTACCCTCATACAAACTTTCTTTTTATGTCCTCTCCAAATATGCAGCTAATTGATATTAATCAAACACTTCTGTGTAGTTCATCCTCATTAGGCAGAATATTTGCTGAACATTTGGCATGTCAAAGTGAATGGAAAAAAATTGTTCTAAGGTTTCTTTTGGTAGTTTTGCCAGTGGAGATTCAATCAATGAAGGGAATCCCATCTTTTGGCCACAGGTCTTATCTTTAGTCCTTTCTATTTTTTTTTTAATTAAGTCCCTGTTGAATTAAGTCCCTGTTGTACAAACCCTCATAAATTTAAGAAGAGCTTGTTGAAGCCAGTTAAAAAATATAAAATAAGTACCAGAAGTCTTGCATTCAAGTATGGTGCTTATAACCTGTTTCTGTTCTCCTTACATGACAATTATTTTATGTCACTTCTTCCTAAAGGTGCCCTACACTATCCTGCTTTTGCATGCTCTGTTTTATGAAGGGAAAAATAAAAGGTTAGATCATAAAATGATAGGGTCAAGAAAGTAATTTCACTCCTGGAAAACTGATTTTCTCCTGAACTTAGTCTGTGATATTGAAGTTTCCTAAGTAAAAAAGGAAAATTATTGGGAAAATAAATAAATGAATATGAACATTTCTCTTCATGAGCAATTACCATTATTTTAAGTGGGTTCAGGAAATTAACTGAGCCAAGCTTATCACAAGTCATAAATGATTCTGTGATGGTGGAGAGAACTGAGTAGGGCTGGGAACAAGCTGGGAGGAAAGAGTAGGAAAAGCAAGTACATTCTTTACCCAAAAACATCAAAAACCTTTTATTGGATTCCCTGGTACCAAAATTTTGGAAGTATTGACCAGCAGCCATAGGAACTTAGGTTTTTTCCTTGAAAACTTCATTAGAGAAAACTCACTTTGGAGTCCTATGCCCTGAAGCGCTCCTCAGACTGAAACTGATAAAACAGGAAGGATTCACCAGCAAGGTATATGCTTGTAGCATTACTGTCTTCCTCTGAGTGAGTCTCAACGAGATCTCTACTGCCAAAAGAGAAATATAGTTGCTTTCAGAATAAGATTTATTTCATCCTAAGGTTGATATCTCAATGACAACAATGAATCTTGCATCAGAAGCATCTATTTTCCCCCCACTGACCTTAAATAAATCCATAGGTAACAATCATGGTTATATCCTATTTATAGAATGTCAGATCACTGTTTATGTGTATGTCAGTAATATGGTTGACTTCTCAAGAGAGAAAAGATGACCAGCAGTAGAAAAGTTGCCCAGTTCTCCTCATTTAAGAGATTTGTTCATATCTGGCATTCATTCTGAGTTACAAGTTCAACTTTCCTTGCCTATTAATCTTAATTGACTCTCTTGGCTGCAAAATGAAGCCTCACATGTGACAAGCAGAAGGGGAAAATCACTTGTTTTGATGGGTATGCTCTTCTTCATGATCCCAGGATCTGACTAGTTTCCACCACTGGAGGAGCACACTCAGTATTTAAATCCTTCCACTGGACCCTTAGATCAGTCCCTGCAGAGCTGGCACCTAGTCAGTCAGTCCTCATCCTGAATTGAAATATATGATTCCTGATTACCCATCCTGTTAAGCCATTAGCAAACTCCCTGGCCTGGTAAAATGACCATTTTTAGAGCAAGTCCAGGCCACAGTTGAGTAGTTGGGATAAGCAGCCAGATTGCAGTCACCCTGCTTTAGAAGGTAAACACAGGGACGAAGGCGGCTCTGTGACAGTTTGCCCAGTGAGAAAAAATGATCCAGGGCACAGCTACTTCCTATTTTGACATGAGCCTGGGTTACCTTCCAGCCCTGGGAGTCTGTGGCACAGCCCTGGTTTTCTCACTTTACTCTCATCACGTTCTCACCTCCCTGTTATAGCTGATCCCTTGTGTTTTCTGACTTACTGATTGCTTTACCTTTGAGCCTCTTTACAGAACAAGTTGAGGTTCTCTACAGGTGCTGACACCAATCTCATTGGTAATAAGGCTGAGAAAAAATAGATCCCAGTTTTAAGAGAAGTGTGGTTCTGTGTCCAAGAAGCACTTAGATCCAGCCACAACTGATATGTTAGGAGTCAGACAGTTAATGTTTCCTGACACATTTGCAAAATCAATCTGTGATATTTTTTATGATTTTCAAGGGAATGTAAAGTAATCAGATGCTTGGGTCCCACTGAACTTCAAAGATACATATTTTCCTGAATCATCAACCCCTTATTAAACTCCCAATCTCTATCTGTATTTTGCGTATTTTCCTATCTCAAGTGTTGTTCCCTTTCTGCTTTTATTCTTGACCCACAGGGGAAAGACTCCATTTCAATTCAGTTCAGAAGAACTCAGTTTCCTCCTTTCAGTTCCACAAGGATTTACAAGTCTTTTGTTTTTTTCATAATTTTTATTTCAGCTAGACAAATTCAAGCAGAATGTGTAGCATAGGTACTAACACGCAACTTTGACGACACTTTGCAGAATCTCAGAGTCTGTGAAACTTACCTAGATAACAGTCTGTTACCAAAGTTTGTCTAAGATTTTAAACATTTTTTTATTGACTTACAGGAAAATGAGAAAATCAGTGTTACTGATTTATTTTGTCTGTTTACATTTTTCAGCTTATACTTAATTTTCCGTGAGTTTTGCATGCATAATTTTCATCAAAGATGCTAAATTTAGAATTTTACAACCACATTTCACAGAAGTCTGCCTGCTTTTCCTGCATTGGCAATTTGCCTATCAGTTTCTAATTTACAACAAGCAACATTTTTCCCCCCTAATCAGGAAGACATCTTATTCTTCTGTGTGTAGCAGTTAGACTTGCAACATATGGAATGACAGAATTGAGATATATATGTGCAGTGGAGCTCGCACTGAAAGTTTGCAGGAAATGAACTTTAAATACTATCTCTTTTCAGACTTGCCCCTCCCAGCCTCATACATCAACCTGGCTCTCTCTTACAGCAGGAATTATGTAGCAATTTTGATTCTCTGGTTGGGCTTGGATGCCTGTCTTTGTAAGGATGTTGTGTCAGTCTGATTTTTCAACCACAAGAGAGACGTATTTTCAGAAAAGGATATAAATACTCATTGTCACCAGGATGTTACACATCATTAACACTGTTAAATCTTTTTCTTTGAAGCTTTTTATGGTATGCAATCAATTTAGTCCATAATTTTTCACCTTGTCTTTACATTCATTTTCAATCACAATTGCAGCACCAGGGAAAAAAAAACAGTTATGTAAAATGCAAGTACTGAGTTACCTAAGAAAAAAAAAAATAGCTGCAATAAAAAAAAGAAGCAACTTATTTGTATCTGGTCAGAAAAGGTTTTGATGTCAAAAGTCTTAAATGTTAAAATTTTTAGTATGGGCAACTCATTGTAAACCAGATTTCTGTTTGGTATAAACAAATTCAGGATTTTGAGAGTTGATGGACATTGGTGTTTGCTTTACTTTGATGTTGAAACATCAACTCTGAGCTAAAAGGTCTGGCAGCATTTTTTCTACAGAGTCAGATATTTAGAAAGAAAAATTCATGTTTTCTCCAATCTGTGTAGCATAGCACCTTGACTAGCACTAATTAGCTCTGGGAATTACTTTCTTCCAAAATGAAATAAACTGCTATTGTTCTGATTTGTGGCCAGTATGAGAAAAAACTTAATGAAAGGCTTCAAGTTATATTGGATTTAATGCTTCCATTGGATACTTGTTTAAGTTGCTAAGTACCTTCATTGTTACAAGCAAACATCTTATTTCCTATTTAAATTTTGGAAATTTAACTGAGAACTGAGAGACACTGGACATAAAAAGGCACACGATAACTAAATGGATGTGACTTTTAACATCATGGCTTCAGCTTGGCATGTAATTTTGAACTTCTGAAGTCAACTTTTCCTGGTAGTTCTTGAACTCCACTACAAATTTTTCCCTTGTGTAATCTATAGAGCTTGATGTTTTAATCAGAATTCTTAAAAATGCCTATGCTTACTAAACTTTTTTGGCTTCCAGATCTTATTAGTTCTATCATGAAATGAGATCAAGCTGGGAATTATCTTTATATGCAAGGAAATTTCCATTGATGAGTTAAGGGAATAAAGACAGTGCTAATTGGTTACATAATATTAAAATATCTGGAATGTACAAGAAGACTCAGGCTGTTAATTAAGATAAATTGTGAAAATAGTCACACAGACTATAATTTCCGTGTAGTCTTTAAAAGTAAGAAAATTATCTTGGTAAAGGAGAAAAATATGATAATATATTCATCTGAGAATCTGATTGTGCTCTGATAGTTCCAAATCATCTGCTAGTGGAATGTGCATTTTGGGTTTTCAGATTTCATCCTGTCTTCAGTGTCATGTCTCTGTTTTCTACACAGATAGTGATGCTTGCTTCTGGAGTATAATTCAGGGAAAAATTAACATAAACAATGACTATGTTAAAATTTGATAATTTGTTAAGAATCTACCATTCTCAAGGACTGTATAAACTCATACAACAGGTAGATGAGCCACTTATATTTTACTCATGAGTGGAGCTACTCAGTGTCCCCAGACGGATTGTTAGAAAGTATATATTCTTTGTTACTTTAATGTGTTCAATAAACAAATGCTGAAAAATAAGTAGTATATCACAAAACAGGATCAGAAAAATCCACGTGCTTAAGTCTACTCCACTACTAGTTTCTTGGCTCTGCTGTTGGTTTCTCGCCACTGGTTTTTCTCACCTGTTCTTCAGTTTCTCTAGGAATAAGGCTTCTACTACCTCCATTAAAATCTATTCCACTGACAAGCTGTTATCACTAGGATATATTTCAATGCCTATACAATTGCCAACCCTTCCCTGAAACTTGCACATAGCCAATATTTTGTAATGACTACTGACAAGACAAAGTTGTACAAATCCCACTGGGATTAGGGAACTGCAGTACTAGACAGTTTTAGGGTAAGAAAAAAAAAAACACCCCGTGCATGGCTATTTAAACCTCACATACTTCACTGTAGATCTCATACTATTCTTAGCACACTTAAAAAATGCCCCCTGGCTTACATGTATCTACTCTTCTAACTGATAGGCGTTTATGCAGCTATTTCATCTGACACCACCATCTGAACCCCTCCAAATGGTTCAGAAATTAAGCCTGACTGCATGCCTGTAGGACAGATAGAAATGATATTGCTTTTAATGTAGAGATGTGAAACAGAAAGCATGGGATGAAGTTTCACACTGGGCAGGGAATGACTTCACTAAGCCAAGGGTGTTTTCACTAGTCTTTGAGGTTCCAGAGCTCACTGGCTCGCCACAGGAAGAGAAGGAGGGTCTAGATGCAGTGTCCATCCCCATCTCTTCTGGAGACAGCAGTTCTGAGATTCAGTTTCACATGTGTACTCTGTGTCTCCTTAGGCTGGAGAGTGTCTCTGGGTCTGTCTTGTCCCTGCTGCTGTTCCTTGTCTTCTGAGTGAGGCCTAGTCTCCTCAGTCTTCTTCCATAAAAATTCATATCTCCAGGGTAGTTCTAGCCCTTCCATCTCTGGTATCATATAGTAATTTCATATCTCGTACCTCCTCTAGCCCTTGCACCGTTTCCATCCCCTCATTTCCATCACAAACAATCTCACTCAAGTACCATTCCAATAGTTCAGTCCTAATTTAACATCCTGCCCACCCTCCACATCCCAGTAGTATCACCCCAGCCATCTCACCTTGACGCTTACTGCTCTCAGGCCATATTATTCCACCATCCTTGCCCATTCCTCACTCTCCATAGCCCAATTATTTTCTTATGCAAAGATCCCTTCTCTCTCAACATTCTTCTACACAACCATGGCTATCAGTGGCCATCCTGACAACTTCACAGCCTCTTTACCTGCACTCTCAGCTTCATACACTTGTAGCAATACTCCAGATACTCAATTCCACCACAACAGTGACGAGACTACCCTGGTCAACCGCAAATCATCCGTTATGACTGTGTCAACTTTATTATTTCACTGCCAAAACCTAGCTGCCAGCAGCATGTCTACCACTTTCCTCAGTCTCAGGAAGGCATATAGAATATGCTCTAAACAGTAATTTACACAGGAATCATAATTATTTTCTATCTTTAATCTAAAACTCATTTATCATGTCTCATAACAAATGTGTGCCACTTTAAAAATGCCTGTTAGAGCTCTCTGTTTTGAGAAGTGAAGAAAATTGCTGATCTTCTCAGCTTCACACTGTTCAGGTAGACAAGTTGAGGAATGCACTGGTTGTTACATGGAAAAATGAGTTTCCTGGAGCACAGTTTATCTCTGCTGAAAAAGGGTGATTGTACACCAGTGAATTTTTTTTAAAGGTAAAACAATGTTTTGTGTTCAGCTGAAAGTCAAGCGAGAATTATGATATCTTTGCCACTTTTTAAGTATGTTCTTTCTAAACACCATCTTTTGGCTCCTGAAGGTGCAAAACTACAGAGGATGGATGGATGGGTCTTATCCACTGTATCTTGATGCATATATATCAAAATGTTCAAAACTATTTCGGAATGGAGATTCCATGCACACTCTCCTGAAATCTGAAGATACACTGTTTAGATATTTAGATCTTTAAATATATAATTGAATTATAAATTAAATGGTTGCTATTTGTCCATCCACTTGAAAGAAAGCCCAAAATGTGTTGAGAAGCTGAATATTATATTTATATCGGTGTGTTATTTCTCCAAGCAAACTTCAAGGGAAAACAGACTTCACAAACTAAATTGCTAGGCACTGATTGCGAGAAGTGCTTGACTGAAGAATGAACTGAATTTAGATAAGGGGGTTTTGGTCCATAACTGAGAAGCTGTACAGTGAGCTTGTCTCTTACACTGAAAGTACTTTGTGTGGTAAGCTGTGGGTGGTCCACAGTGTACTGATTAAATTTATGCAGAAATCTTCATGTGGAACAGGAAGAAGAAGCTGTCATTGTGTTTTTCCATAAAAGATTCTATTAGTGGGAGGAATAGCACTCTCATATGTTGGCAATATAGACAAATTCTTCAGCCAGAGTCCTGGTGAACTCGGTGGCAACTTTTCTAAGTGACAGCTGAGAAGTGCAGTTGCATGCTGTCTCTCTGAGAAAGATGTGCTTACAAAAAAAGAAATCAATCACTGTAGCAAATTCTGTTTTATCCTCTGAGGGTTCGCTAGTGTACAAGAATAAAACCACCAGAGAAATCATGCTTCTCTTGACACATCTGTGCATCCTCATTTGTCCCACCCCTGATCATATGAGGAGAATGACCTGCACAATTACTGGGCCAAGAATATTTTTTGGGGGACATCACAAATGAACTATTCACAGCCAATAAGTCCTGTGATATGCTTTGAAGTCTTCTTCCTGGTTTTGTTGAAATTAATAACAAGCCTACTTTTGATGCTGGTGATGCAATGAAAGCCCCAAGCGCTGTACATGGGCCATGTCATATGAAAAGCAGGAAACCTGAGGAGCAACAGGGAGCAAAAGAAGGAAGGAGATATTTTGAGTTCAAAACCTAATGTCTCTTTCATTAAGAATCAATTAAACTCCTTTGTATTACAGTCTTGCTACATAGTTGAAAGAAAGAAATTATATTCTTTGATCCCTGCTTTTGAATCACTAAAACTGATAATCTGAGTCTACTAAGATAACCATTACATTTTCTACTAAGATAACCATTACATTTCACTGCTTACTGCCCAGCATTTCTTTCTATTTGATAATTTGCATACCTAGAAGTACCCACCAACTAGCTAACTTTCACCTGCCTGACTTCCTGCTTGTAAGTCCACCTGCTGTCCTTTATTTTTGGCCTGCTCATCATTTCCTTCTGGGTCCACAGTAAAACAGGAGGAGAACTAAGACACAACATTTTGTAGTGAGCTTTTGTGTACAGCTCCCTTTCACTGAAGTTAGGGTGATTGCCAGATGTAGCTGGCAGCAGTCCTGTGCAGACACAGCTTGTGTGACTGGAAGGCACATCCATGGTGATTTTCCTCTGTGACTGAAAGGGTGGTTTGGAAGAGAGGATTAAAACCCCCAGGTATTGAGTATGGAATAAAATTGCATAAACAGAGTTTTGGCTGCCTCTGAGACACCCTAGTACATGCAATGCACATCCATAAAACACATGGATGTATGGCAAGACTGCAGGGAACCCACCTCACTTTAATGCACTAATGTTTAAGCTGGATACTTGTCTTCATCCCAATATTGTGTTCTGGGCAAGAAGAGAACATACCTGATAAGCAGAGCCCTAAGCTCAAAATAGGGGCTAAATTATTATCTGATGTTCACTGAGAAGTGAGAACGTGTGTGTGCATGTGCTTGTGTGTCTAAGGGGTGTCCTACTGTAGGGTTTCACAGCCTCCATTTCTCATGAGGAGTATGATGTGAATGGCTGATTTCTTCCCTTACATTTTTCCCAGCTGTATCTGCCTCAAGTTTTTTATATGTTTTTTAACACAATCTGCCTAACAGCTCTTTTCTTACCGAATTGCAGTTCCATATCTGACTTATTTTTTGTTCTCCTTGTTCTTACCTGACCTAAAAGGCTGTAATCACTCAAGGACCAGTAATAGCCCACTGTGTTCATATTTTTGATCCCAAATAATTCCTTCTCATAGGAAAGGTACCTGTTTCTACTATCTATTAATTGACACTAGAGGCTACACCACACAATTTTACAAATCATAGAATCATAAAATGATTTGAGTTGGAAGGTCCTTGGAGATCCTCTAGTTCTAATCCCCCTGTCATGGGCAGTGGCACTAGACCAGGTTTCTCAGAGCCCTATCCAACCTGGCCTTAAACACTTCCAGGGATGGGACATCAAAAAATTTCCCTAGAAATTCCAGTGTCTCACCACTCTCATAATGAAAAATTTCTTCCTAATATCTAATCTAAATCTACCTTGCACTTGGCCTTGTTGCACTTCATGAAGTTCATATGGACCAAGCTCTCAAGCCTATCAAGTTCCCTCTGGATGCCATCTCTTCCCTCCAGTAGCAGTGCCATCAGCGAACTTGCTAAGGGTGCCCTCAATCCCACTGTCTATGTCACTAACAAAGTTGTTGTGCTGGTTTGAAGCAAATTTGGAGGAAAATATCCTCTGGCAGTGGCAGGTTACAGCCACCCCTCCCCCACCAGGTCCGGGAAAGAAATTTCTCATAGGAAAGTGAAAAGGAAAAAAAATATTTATTTAAAAAACACACAGGAAAAGAATAATAATGCTAAATAATAAAACCTCTTGCTGTGGAGAGAAATCTGGGAAGATTTTAAACTCCTTCTCTCCTCCCCGGAACTGAAGCTCAGTGCCCGCCCCCCCCCACTCCAGGCGGGTGTAAGGTCTCCTGTTGAGATTCTGATGTTCTGGGGTTCTGAACNAACAAAGATGTTGTGCTGGTTTGAAGCAAATTTGGAGGAAAATATCCTCTGGCAGTGGCAGGTTACAGCCACCCCTCCCCCACCAGGTCCGGGAAAGAAATTTCTCATAGGAAAGTGAAAAGGAAAAAAAATATTTATTTAAAAAACACACAGGAAAAGAATAATAATGCTAAATAATAAAACCTCTTGCTGTGGAGAGAAATCTGGGAAGATTTTAAACTCCTTCTCTCCTCCCCGGAACTGAAGCTCAGTGCCCGCCCCCCCCCACTCCAGGCGGGTGTAAGGTCTCCTGTTGAGATTCTGATGTTCTGGGGTTCTGAACAGTTTCAGAAGAGAAGAAGAAGAAGCCAAAGTCCCAGATAGACAAAGGAGCTAAACTCTCTGTCTCTCTCGTCCGAGAAAAAGAGCCGAGAGCTGAAAAAGCCAGAAGGTGCTTTCCTCCACTCCTCTCCTTGCAGCAGAAACACACAGAGCAGATAAAGTGACCTTGGAGCACAAACTGCTTTGAAAAAGCTCATCGGGCTTTTTTTTCTCTCTCTTGCATCCAGTTTTAAAGGGATAGAAATGCACAGGATCATATCTGGACATAGGGCAGTGACAGAGGATGCAACATCATAAAGTCACCCCAAGACAGATGTCAAATGGTTCCAGTCCAAATACTGACCCTGTGGAGTGCCACTTGCCATTTAGACACTGAACCATCGACCACAACTCTTGGAGTGGGGCAATCCAGCCAATTCCTTATGGATTGAGCAGTCCAAAGCCAAAATAAAACTGAAACAAATCCAGGCAATTGTCAGCTGACTGCTACGCTACTGCTATCTAAGCTAAGATGAGCTAGAACTGACTCAAGCCAAGGAAGACCCTACACTGTTAGGCCAAGACAAAACAGTGGCCTTTAACTGATAATGGAAATTTTATGTGTATGTGGGTAATTTTTGCAGCAAACAAAATAACACTATGAATCTGCACTCAGGCAACTGCATCCTTTTCCATCCAGGAAATTAGCCCAACTACATGATCAGGGAAAGGGCTAGAATGTGCCTTACTGTGACAGACAATCCTGTGTCTATTTACAGGCCAGACTATAACAAGGAACAATATGCTAGGGAGAATACAGAAATGTTTGAGTGTGTTTTCTTTATAAATCTTACATACACTTTAGTCTGTTAGTCTAATATCACCGTGCTTGTATTCATACAGATAGATAAAAATAACTTGTCAAAATCAGGCAAAAATAGTAAAACAACAGCAGGAATATAGAGCACACTTTTAAACAAATAACCGTGGAGGTGACTGATCCTAGCACTGTCAATGATGACAGAGAAGAAAAAAAGCTCAGAGGGCAACAAATTGATAAAAAATAACTCTCAGTTTTTCCTCTGAATGTTGCATTCTTTTCAGCATTATGAGACTGCTTTCATTCAGGAGAAACATCTATTGCTCTACGTTTTCTTTGTCCACAAGATTCAGACAGGACATTTTGTGGGTGCGAACCCGTGATGGATAAAAAAGTACTAAATGTTTTTGCTGAAGTTAGAGGCTAACCAGAAGGAGTGTCTGAACTCTGGGATTTTATGAATAAGGAGAAACGGATGGGCAAAGAAGTCCATTAGAGGCTGTGTCAGAAAAGACAGCTCTAGTTAAAGGCTAAAATAAAAACATTGTGTGTCTCTCATCATCTTCTCTGACTTTCATTCAGGAAATACCACCAAGATATTCACACAGTCTAATTCCTTTTTCCCCTTATCTTGAAGATATATTTTTATTTAATTTAGCTTATATTTATACTTAATAAATCTTTATTTAACAAAAACCACAAGCAAAAACTGTGTTGAGTATCTGTGGTTTGAAAGGACCTAACTGAAAGCCAGCAGGATTCATTTAGATAAATAAACAGCTTTTTAAATTTTCTTGCACTACAGAGGCATAGCATCCCCTTTTCAAACTGCCAACATTTTTCTTCTTGAATTGAAAGCCTGCTGAGGAAAGAAGAACTATCTTCAACAATACTGCCATCTACATATTCAGGAACTGGTAAAATGCTTCTTTAAATGATTCAAATGGAGTGCTAAATAGAATGAAAAGTTCACTGTCTATATTGGAAATAGCATTTTTTGGAGGATTTGAGACATTTCATTTCCATGGTAACAGGCATTGGAACAATGCTTTGATTTAGCATACAAAAACCTTGACAGTTGACTTATTTAAACATTAATAATAATTTTGTACTTTAGGAAAAAAATGCATCATTTGAATCTGAAGGTATCAAAATGCTGTTACTCTGTAAGGAAAGAAACAGCAGTTTTCTTCAAACATTAAACAATTTACTTCTACTCCAGGACAACACGGCACATAGGTAGATGTGTCAAGAGAAGGAAAATGTTGGACCTCCACAGTTCCACTACTGCCTGCCCTTTTCAGAGCCAATAGTCCACAAACAGTTTGGAACTAGTAAGATAAATAAGAATGGAAACCTAAAAGTCTTATTTTTAATCTTCTGAAGATTTTGCATAATCACCCTGAAAGCAGAAGATAGTTTAGGGTAAAGCTTCTTTCCTTAGACTTTTTCATCATTGTGCAAATTAGGTTATTTTATCACTGGACATCCTTCAGTTCTTGTCTACTCATTGTACTGCGCCATCAGTCTTCAAAAGTTCACATTCTGACAGCTGAAAAATTGTCACATCTAATTTTCTTGATCTCTGAATGACATTTCACTGCCTTCCATCAATCATGGGTAAGTGCAAAGCCTACTCGTATCCACGATAGTTAAAACAAATGAGTGCCCTTACCAGCCCTAGGTGCAACCCTACTGCACAGCTTGGAGTTGTAATAGGTTTAGGGACCTCTGCACAAAGGAGCTATATGCTAATAGTTTGTGTGCCCTTTTCCTTCCCCACAGACAAGCCAAAACTTTCAGCCGGGCAATTCCAAACCTGCGAGGTTCCTTCAAATGATTTGACACTGATTTAATCAATATTAATTTATTTGTTTGTTGGTTTATGATTCTTTCATGTACCCTTTGTCTGTGCTTTCTACTTTTCACTGCATTGACTTTTATGTTCCAAAAGATATTTATTTCTCCCTATAAAACACATTAATGCAGGACACAAGACTTAAAAAAAAAATTAATTGCGATTTGCACTAAATTGTTAAGAGTTGCTAGCATTGTGATCCAGACAGATTTTTATTTGTACGTTTTTATCTCCAGGTCTGTGACAGTGGAAAGCAGGGGTACATATGCTAATGTGCTGTTGGAATTAAATTGAAAGAAAACATACTGTTGATATTAGCCTCAAGGCAGTAGGAAGAATTAGGTTTATGCAAGACATTCTGTCAAGACATAGTTTATTAGAAGTGTGATTAGTATCAGCTGGCAACAGGAGAGTGGTAGTGTGAAAACACATTATTTATGCCACCAAATCTGTTTACACCTATTTAGAAGTGTTACTGCAGTAAGTGTCTTAGAAACAAGCACAGAATTTATTACTGAGCCGTCAGTTTCCTGGGAAGTAAATAAAAATATGTTTAAAACAGAAAAAAACACCTTCCAAACACGAATTGAGAAGAAAAAAATAATGGGTGGCAATCATCTTGTTTTCCCCTGCAAAGAAGTATTTGACTAAAAAATAGAGAGGTTCTTTCTCTTTGTAGAGGAAAACAAAGGCCACTAAATAAAATTTAGCATCCAAATATTGTTTGTGCAATTTTGTCTTCTTATATTTTAATGTATTAAGAAATAGTTAATATGATTCATTATTTTGGATTAGGTTAATTTTTAAGATCAAAATTTACACCATTAATTTATTACAAATGAGTATGCCTTTTCTTTAAAGGATGCACATTCTAACTAGCCCTATTTTTAATCTCTGTGTCTGTAAAAATAAAGTTTATCTGGAAGATTCAAAACCTGAGATAAAAGGAAGTGAAGTCATGTTCAAGGCATTCAAGATTTTCTAGAGATAAGAACTCCTAAATTTGGTCACTGCCAACAGATTCTATTGCCATGGAAATCAGTCACAATTTTGCAGGAGCTTCTTCATCATTTGCTGAATGAATATCACAGTCCTAAGGAGATTTCCATTGATGTGTAACTGAAATAGTCAGATAATATAGGACTTGTTGTGGTTTTGGGGGGTTTTTTTAAGCTATGGACTTCTTGCCTCTTTTGGACTGAGATTTTAATTATGCTTTTCAGTAGAAAAGTAAGTTCTCAACCTGATTCCAAAACCCTATGCCTGGTTTTGTGAAAGACCAGATCCAGACACCTTCTTAGTCTTTTAAATAGCTTTTAAGTACTCCTGCCATCCCTATCTGTGTTACTCATATGTCTGCCCTGTCATTCCATACATTTGGAACCTGTTACAACTTTCAGCATTTTCTGTGTGATCTTTGTCTTTGAGGAACATGACCACTTCCGTGCAATGAATTAAGTTGTTATCTAAAAAAGCCTGGTGCAGTGTTCTTTGTATCTTAGACTATGTATACTTATAAAAGTAAATCCTGTATTATATCTGGAAGTTCTAAACAGATGGAGACAACATCATGTCAGATTTATCACAAAAAGTTCATGTTCCTCTCTAAGAACCTGACTGTGGTGAGACATTTCCTGGCCCATGCTGTCTTGTGAATCGTGTCTGCTTGGAACATTCCTGCCTAGCCTAAGCAAAGCCACCGAGGGAATGTGCTTACAGTTAAATGCTGTACTCAGCAGCAGGCCTGTGTCTGAGTCCATGCCTTAACCCTATTTCATATAAGGGTATAGAGGAGTTCAACTGAAAGGTGCTGAGGGAGACAAAACATTACTTAGATGAAGAAGTTTTAGTTCTAGAAATGAGTGTAAACAAAGAATTCAAAGAAATAAAAAGCATATTTTCTACAGAGGTTTCCAGACATGAAGCCACATGCAGAACAAAGAACAAAAAAGCAGGAAATAAAAAATTCTGATTTCACAATGATGATGATCAAATAACAGAACAAGCTGCACAGAAATGTTGTGGAATTTTCATCCCGGATGGTGTTTCAAGGTTGACCCAACAAGGCCCTGTTAATCCACATCTGGGAGGGGCATTCATCTATGTGATATACAGTCATCTCTTCCAGCTTCAATTATTCTTCATTTCTATGAAACAAAGACTGTTATTACTGATGGAATAAAGCTGAGTTTTACCTCCTGCTGCTCTTTTGTTGGTTTCAAAGGTCTGATGACTTTGGTTGAGACATTTGTAGATATACACCAACTTCCACCTCCACAAGATCACAGGTTCAGTGCAGAGGGAGAAGACCTTGACAGCTGTGTGGTAAATCAGGCAAGCAGCTTGGCCTTACCTAGTAATCCATAAAACAAGGCAGTTTGTTCAGTGACAGCAGTAAATCACAGTGTGGAAATATGCATGTGCAGAGTTTCTCTTTGAAAAGCTGAGTCACACCATGAAGGTGGCTTTTATGACTCTGCAGGATGTTAATTTTTCCTCCTTAATCAAGTGCCTGTGATCCCTGCATTCTGCTGATGTATCTGCTCTGATCTACCCTCCAGTGTGTCTGCCTTCTGCTGTACTTACATACTGTTGATTCCTTTGGTGACATTTCCTTCACTGAATTTATGGTGTCAGGCACTGTGGAGTGTGTACAGAGCTGCTTTTGAAACTCTGTGTTTACTTCTTACACCAAATGCCACATCTCATTTGATATGTTAATTTTAGAATCTAATGATGTTTTAATTAAAATAAGTTGAGTTCATAATCATGGTTCGTGATCCTCAAAAAGGAAGGAGAGTAATGATAACAATTTAAAACAGTGTGCTTTTACTAAATGTAGGAACCTTTCTTAATATAACTTCTAGTTATATTCTGGTTAATTAAAAAAAATGAATATTAGAAACTGTTGTAAGGGAGCTGAAAAAAGAATACTCATAATTTTGTTTCAGAAAGCATGAAAGGACAATTTACCACTCTTCTGGAGCTCTCGAGGTCTAACCAAGAGTAAAGTCTGATCTCTCTGTTTACTGAAGGTTTAAATATGCTTGTGTCATGGTGACACAAAATGGATATTGATGACTGTCTCTGTGACCTTGATTCAGGAAAGTGAACTTCACAGTTCCATTATAGATTAAGAGAAGGGTGAAGTAATTAATTTTTTAGATTAATTCAGATTTAATAACATAATTGCTTTATGATATAGTGACTCAGCTGATTCAGCTGAGTGTTTAAGTAGAAGCCTTTTTTAATTTTTGAAGTTAGCTTTTAGAAAAATAAATCCCCATTATTTTATGTCCTTCCTGCTAAAAAGAGAAGAGATGCAAATATGATCCGAGACCATTGTTCCAGCTAGAAAATGTCTTTCTTCCAAATGAAGTTACCATTGCTGGATCCAAAGATCTGAGACCTTGATAAATATTTTAGGATTAAAGGAGAAAATTTACCATGCAGACTATGCTCTGTATTATTAGCATCCTGCTGTCTGACCTAAATAGAGAAGCTATAGGAGAATGCTGATTGCCGACAGACCTCGAAGCTTCCCAGCTCAAACGTGCCGTGACATGTGGAATGCATTGTGTATAACCTGTATGCAAACCTGTAACTCAAATTCCATTTAGAAGGTATTGCATTTTAGAAGTGAAAGCAGGAACTAACAGGCTGAACTATTTCTTTTGCTTTTTTTGATTTTGGATTCTAAGGCTCTTCCTTCAAACATTCCTCACTATGTCGAGCAGAAGGTTATGATGACAAATACATAATGGATTCCATACTGAAGCTCTTGATCCCCCACAAAATGAATGTTAAAGTGTAAATCCCTTATGTCTTTGTCTCAATTGTCAGTGGAAATGTGGAAACTGAACAGTACTGGAACCTAAAGTAACTATTAAAACGATCATGTAAAGAAAAAGGACATATAAAAATAGTATGTTCTGCCTTAATAAGATCCATTCAATGAAAAGGACTTCTGGACTACATTACCTACTAATAGAAACCTGCCGACAACAACTTAGAAACTCAGATGTAAGAGAAAGCTGATTTCACCTTTAAGTAATAGCACTGAATTATTTAAACATAATTGCCTATCAGATGATTTGCAGAGTAGGTCTGATTTTTCTCCACAGGCTGAATATTTTAAGACATTAATCATATCCCACTCAACATCACTAGAAGCTGACTGCAATTTTCAGATATGTGGGGATTTTTGGGATTTATTGATTTGTGCCCTCTTAAATCATGCATGTTAATTTCTGCTGTGATTCATATAGGATGGCATACTTTGATAAGGATAGCAGATAGCTATTTCTGAAACCTTTAAGCCCTGTGTGATGCTGGTTTGACGATGTGGGAGTGTAATATCCTCTACAAATTCATTCTTCCCCAGCTTTGTAAAAGCAGATTCATCTCCAGTGCATTTACTCCAGGCTTTGAGATTTTAGCCTGAGCTCCTCTTTTTTAGATTGTCAGATTGTATTCTTTGCTCTTCCAAGATGTTAAAATATGCCCCTTGTTATTGGTGGCACATAAGTAGAATCATTTAACCACTGGGCCTCTTTGTGTGCAGTGGACTCCACTGCTCTGTGCTGCTGAACTCAGACTGTGCACATAGGACATGCAGACCCTTGGGGGTCTGTGAGGATCATATTCAGTGGTTTATGTTGTGCTGACAGTGATGTCAGAGAACAGTCGGAATTTCTGGCCTCAGAGACCTCTGAGTGCTCTGTGCCTGAGAGGCTCACGCTCACAGGGTGCTGGGGGAGATGCTCACTTCTCCTTCCCTTCTGCACACTGTCCGTTGTAGTGGTTGCATGAGAGATTTAGAGTCACCATAAAATTTCCTTCTCTGTTAATTCAGAACTTGGCAAAAACTCAGTTATTCAACTACCAAAGTTTTTGTGACCACGGAGACTGAATAGTACTGACAAGTTATCAATGTGCAGCGGTTGGGTTTCTGAAGCCATCCATCAGAGAGAGAAACTGAATTTTAGTGTGTGCACAGAAACTGCAGTGGAAATATTATGATTTTGCTTCTCTGCTCAGCAAGCCAGAATAGAAATCTCATATGAGTGAAATTCAAATGTGCAATGTTATAGGAGCCCTGTGATAATTCACATAAAATTTTGTGTTTGTTAGAGGATTTTATATTTAATTAGATTAATGGACATTATATTGAAATTAAATCTAAAAATAAAAATAACTTATGGACCTGAAATTTGTCAGGAAAACTGAGCAAATGTAGAGAAGAATTAGGGATTTTTGTCACAATAAAGCAGTGAATAAAAACTATAATTTCACCATGCATTTTTGCTCTTTTATGAATAAGGTTTTGTAGATTTATTTATACTCATTCCTAGAGTCTTGAGTTCTGTAGACACATATGTTGCTGCAGGAAACTCAATAGCAAGAGACGCTATTGCAATTTGGTCTTGATTCTGCCCATAAAAAGCGTAGGAAAAAATTATTTAATGATCATAAAATTACTGCATTGAAGGAGTTCTTTGAATGTCTGGATGTCCTGGTTTTATCTGGGCTTAAACAATGTCACTGGACCAGAGCAGATTTCACATGTTTATACCTCCTCCTCATGATTCACAGGGAAAAAACCTGGCTGGATTACTCATTTACTCTCCAGGAATACTTCTTTAATAACAGATGCTTTAATTCTTGGAAGAATACAGGTTTAAAATGTGCTTCTAGAAACCACATGGCACATGTGACAGGTATAAAGAGAGAGATATTCTAGTAGCTCTTCACTGTGATACATTAATTGTTTTGAAAGAATCCCATGTTTCCTCATGAGTAAAACAAGAAAAATGGGAAAATTAGAGGACAAAACTGCTAGTGAATTTGGAGAATTTGAAGAATGATTTTGTTCTTTCTAAATTAGAGAAAGCCTCAAAATATTCAAGCTTTAAATAGTTTCTGTAATGTTGTTGATGATGATGATAATAATAATATTAACAACAGCAGCAATAATAGTAGTGATAAAGTAGCATTTTTAGTAGCAGTGTTAGGGAACACAGTTGCCAGTGGAAGGGAAATCACCAGAGGTATATCCTGACCGCAGTAAGCTTTATTTTTCTCTAGCCACTTCCTCTCCCTGAAAAAAAGTTTTGCCTTTTTTGTTTCCCCTTATTCTGGAATAAACCTTCAGAATGAGTGTGATTTATTTGTTATCCCAGAAGTTCCTTTCTAAGTACATTAACATTGGGAATGGGAGAGTGTGTAAAGTTATTAGTTAAGGATATGGAGAGGTAGGCAGCCAACTGTATACAAGATTTCAGAGATTTCTCTCATATGTGGAGAATCATAAGTTCAACTTACAGTTGCACCTTTCCACAAAAGAAAAACTATCTCTTCTTGGACCTGCATCAGGTTGAAAGGCCCCTCTGGTGTAATTCTTTAATAATATGGACAAGCTATGTGCAGTAAAGAACAGGAAATGTTCCAGAAAAATGGATTACCACATGGAACACTGGGGAAGGATTTAGGAGGCTGTTGGGTCCTTTCTGGAGGAGCTAATGAAGGTACTGAGCTGCACAAAGTACGGCTTCAGTCAAGCTGCTGAGACCAATCCATCACTCCGAGAAAGTCATGTTTTAGGGAGTTTTTGGCAACTCTTGGGAATGGGGAGGTGCCAGCCTATACATACTAAATCTGACTAACTTAAAAAAAAATATGGAACTTTCCAGAAGACAAATTTTCTGGAAATAGAGGAGAAACCTCTAGCGTTAAGGAAAATCAGGGGAAAGTGGGGAAAATAGTGCTGTTGCTTCCATAAAACTGATGGGTGTAACAATCTACCCACAAAGAGATGAATCAATTTGTAAGCACTGCTAGGCAAGAAAAAAATATGAATTTGGTGCACAAAATTATTTTTATTTCCTAATCCACTTTAAAAGTGTTGAGCACTTGTTTGGTTTGGTTTTGTTGTTTCTTTGTGAGGTTTTTGTTTTGTTTTTCTTTCATAGTGTCTTGGGATCTTTTTTTGTTGTGGGTTTTTGTTTTTTTGGTTTTTTTGTGTTTTTTTTTTTATTTTATTTTTTAGTGTCCTGGTTTTTTGTAGGGTTTTGTGTTTGGTTTTTTTTATGATACAAGATTTTAGTTGAAACCTCTTTTTTTCCTGTGGCATTTTACAATGAAATAAATGCTTCAAAGGATAAGGGCAGAAAAATAAAAAGAGGCACATGCTTAGCCACTTAACAGAATACAATAAATTGTTCCTTGGCTAATCACAATATTGACTTTTAAGCCTGTGCCCATCAGCAAGGGAAAAGGGGTAAGAGAAAGAGGATTCATAGGTATTCAAGAATTCTAGTTGTAATCTCTCACAAGTTATATAGATAGTGGCATCTTGGAAGGGAGACTTGCATTTATTAAGTAATAACTGATTAATTATCATTATCATTTGTGCAAAGAATAACAAAAGAGAACAATTATTTATTTAGCTGGTCTTAGAAATGCAGATTAAAAATAGAACCTATGAAAACAGGTGCAAATAGGGGATTCAAAGTCTTAGGAAGGTGTTCACAAGCCAGCTATACTCGTAAAACATTTTGATTAGTTCAGAGTAGCTCGAAACAACTCTACTAAATCCTTACAAACATCTGGATGTTGATAGGGAATGCTGTACTCTAGAGCTTAATTTATCTGCTGGAGAATACAGCCCTAATCAGTGGGGTTTAAAGTGCCTGAAAATTTTGTATTTTATTCTTAGTCTGTTTTTTTTGGTGTTTTCTCCAATATATTTCTTCCTGGTATTGATTGTCAGGAAGAAACTAAAGTTCAGTTTATATTCTTGTCTTATAACTTTTTTTGCTGGTGAACCTGACCCAAACTGTGTCCCAAAGGAGATTACCTGAATTAGTAATGATTTCCAATCACTGTGTGTATGGACATTAAAAATGAAGCATTTGAATAAAGACTGATAAGATTATCAACTATGATTTGCAGTGTCTGCACAACCTTTACCCTTTCTGAAAGAAAACCATAAAACAAAACAGTAAAAATCTGATTAAGTAAAGTTGACTTTTAAACAGAGCTTTTTTGACCTGTTTGGTCCTGTTAAAGCTGTCGTGGGACAGCAAGCAGTCCAATTCAGGACAAAGGGAAAAGTTCTTATGTGTACACATACTGATAACATTCACAGCTTACTATTCTATGAAGAACTGCAAAAAGGACTGGGAAAAAAAATCAGAAAGTTTCTACCTTTCTACACTAATTCAATGAAATCAATAATTGCAAGGAATTGTGGGAGATTTCATGATGCTTATCTTTTAGAATTTTATTTTAATGAGCAGTGTGAAATTGAATGTGTGGAGTCTCCATCCATGGAGATGTTCAAAAGACATCTAGACCTGGTCCTGGCCAACTGGTTCTTGGTGGGCCTGCTTGAGCAGCAGTGTTGGATCAGATGATCTCCAGAGGTGTCTCCCAACCTCAGTGTACCTGTGATTCTGTGCCACTCTGTTCTTGTCAGTCAGACTGGTATCGGTCTATTTCAACTCTAGATGAAGTCTGGACAGCCACAGGCCTGTGTCCCCTACATGGCCACCTGTGCTTCCTACATTGTCAAGCTGTTAACCTATACCTTGACCTCAAAGTTGTACCATGAGAAGCAGAAGGAATAATACACTGCCTGCTACACAAGGTTTTTATTCACATCTAAGGAAAAGACAAAGGAGTGCAAGTTTATTTGGAATTTTCAGGTAGTCCTGGAAAGACCAGCGGGGTTTGTCAATCACCATGCCCTTGCATTTTCTGACTAAATGAACAGCTGCCCGTACATCTCTAAGGAACCTGTAACTCCTGGGTTAGACAGAGTGAAAAATAAGTAATAATCTCTTTTTTTGGCTGCCACAAGCGAGAACAAATGCCCTCACTAGAATCCTGTACTAAAGAATTCTGTCTCAGTTGATCTGCAGTACGGATAGAGAAAACACGCATTTTTCAGACTGAGCAAAGTAGAGAATGTGACATGGTTTTCAAATACTTATAACCTTCTCTCAAATTATTTCCATTGGTGCTTCTCAGACCTGAAGTACGTTCAGTGAAAGGAAAGGGAAGAGGAAAGAGAGAGGAGGAAAAGAAAGAAAAGGAGAAAAAGAAAGCAATGCCAAGAAAAAGGAAAGGGAAAAACGGAAAGGGAAAGAGGGAAAGGGAAAAAGGAAAGAGAAAGGCAAAACAAGGGAGGATTTGTAGCTGTCAGCACAATAACACATACAATTCATAATGCAATCTCTTTCTTTACATTCATTTACACTTTGTTTATTTTTCTGCTGATGATTATGGGCACATGTGAAGAGGAAGATACCACTTTGAACAATGGATTTTAAAATGAATGTTCAGTTGCTTAATCTTCATTGGCAGAACTTGATATTTACTGTAATGTAAGTAAACAGGTAGGTGATGGCAACCAGCATGTATTCTCATTATTACAAACAAATCTTGAAGAAACACACATTTCATTACATTCCCTGTTCATGCAATGCAATTTCCTTCAGAAGCTGTCACAGCCTCCTCTGCTCTTTGAAGTGGACGTCATCCATTATCTGTTCAGATAATGTTGCTTCTGTCTGACTTTGTTACACGGAAATCTGGATCACAGGTCTTAAGGGTTAAATGTGAGTAGAAAGCCCCTGTGAAAACGAGTTGCCAAATATGGCTCAATTATTCCTTTCAAAGCTAAATTTGTGCACAAGTGGAAATGATTTTAAATATTTTTAAGGGAAGTTTTCAGTAAGATAATAACACCATAACTTAAAAAAAACCCTGATGCCGAACATAAAATCATCTTAGAAGCAAAATATGTTTCTGGGGAGGTCTAGAAATGTGTGTTCATATAACTGTGTTGGACACTGGCTTGCTTGCTTCTAAGTCTCAGTTTCAGTGATGAAGTCTCCCGTTCTAGGTAGCGATATTTCTTTGTACAAGGTTCAGAGAAACAATAGATTTTCCAAAGGGTATTTGCAGGTCCCAGAAAATGGGATGCTGTCTTAGTTTCAACCAAGGCAGAGTTAATTGTCTCAGTGGCTGTTACAGTGATGTGTTTTGGATTCGGAACAAGAATAGTATTGATACCACACTGAGATTTTGGGCGTTTTGCTAAGTCATGTCATCCTAAGTCAAGGACCCAAACTGGCCACGGGGTTATTCCACACCGTAGAACATCGTGCCCTATATATAAACTGGGAGAAGTTACCTGAAAGGGGGCCAGTCTGGGTTCAGGAAATCGGTCAGCACGTGGTGAGAAATTACATCGCACATCACTTGGTTTTTCCCCTTTTTATTATCATTATTATTATTAAATACCCCTATAATTGTATTTTACTTTATTTTCAATTATTTTCTTATCTTAACAAACAAGTCTTACTCAACCTTCTCCTCATTCCACCAGGGTTGCGGGGGGGAAGATAAGGGGAGTTGAGCCAGCGGCTGCTTGGTGTTTTATCTCCAGCGGGGCTGCAAAATGCCTGGCACTCTCCTCCTGTCTCATCAAAGGTGGACTGCTGAGCATCCAGTAAGGTTTTTGTGGGATTCTTCAGAAGAGCATTTAAGATATTTTCTTTTCCTCTTATAACATCTGTATTTCTTAAAAGGACTGTACAAGGGAAATTATATAGTTAGTCCTAAAAGTAAGGATAAGATCTGTACTCTAACCAGTTACAAGCAGAAATTTACCATTTATTCCCTTTTCTCCACCCAGTTTACAGACTATACTATTACTGGCTGCAAGGCAGCATTTTTTAATCAGGAACAAGTTCCCCCCTTCAGCTTCAAGCTGTTGGTAACATTTATAACATATGGGTTTCTTATGTTCATTATATAGTGAACTTTTCACAAACGAGTGAGATTTGTAAATTATATCCAATGGTCTTACACTTCTTCCATCAGCTGCAACACCTCCCTCCCAACAATCCCCAAAAGATCTCCTCACTGTTAAAATCAGACAGAATCCACTTAGATTCCACACATCCTTAGCAAGAAAGAACAGTCATGTGCTGTAGGGCATTGAGATGGCCATAACACTGGAAACAATCAGCTTCCTATCCACAATATTTGTCCACCCATTATTGATCATTTTGGTCTTTTCCAGTGATGTGGAGGTTTGTCCTTTGAGGTCTCAAGATCCTCATTCAGCCCAGAAGATGAGAAGGAATCATGAATGCCCCCCAGGAGCTTAGGGACTCCATGAGCTGATGTTATCATTTATGGAACATGAAAAAAAGGCAGTATTTGTAAGAGTAAGAGCAATTTGTAATTGTAAAAGCAATTTCACAAAATTGCTTTGTTGATATGTAGAACTTCTTTTTGAGCACTTTAACACTGACACTTATTTTTAAAGGGGAAAAGAAGATTTCTTCAGCTTTTATAAGTGAAATCTTTAAGGAATAAATATCATGAGACAGTCTAGGCAACTATGTATCAGGATAAATGTAACTAGATGAAAGCAGAAAGCAATAATAACTACACTGTGACAATGCATTAATGAGCAATTTGCTTATTTTTCTAAAAAATTATACAGCTGACTTATCTACAAAATTATAACAAAATCCCTTGTGCCCACTGATCATTCATTAAAAAAACATTTTGAGTGACCATAAAAAGGGCCATTTTCTTGCATAATCAACACAAAAACCAGAATTATTTCCAAGAATAAAATATATTAATTTTCAAATTACTATCTTCAAATGGCTATCAAAGACCAGGTTTTTGTTGTTAATTGAAATACTGGTGCATCCTCTTTACTCGAACCACCATAGCTTGCCTCTGTTTCCAAAATAAGGAAGGATTCAGTGTTGACTTGAACCTTCAAGCTCTTGGCCTTTCTCAGTTGTTACTAATGCATTTATAGACAGATGAATTAACACATGCTCCAGGCCATGGACACTGACTACCATAAGCAGCAGTCAACTGATTTTTTTTATCTTGGCATTTCATATCCTGTGCCACTGTGCTCCAGATTTATTTTCGTCAAATATTTAAACTGCAAAGGAGACTGTTGATAGTTGGGCAGTTTTGAATGGTCTGTGTGGTGAATGGGCAACTCTCAAAAGTCTTTGAGGTGTTATCAATTCACATAGCAATGCTCCAAATTTAATATCACTAAGAACCTACAATCAGTCATGGCAGACTTCCCTCAGACTTTGTCTCAAAATATTAATCTCAAAAACTTCATCCCTGGGGTTAAGACTACAGAACATTTTGGGCATCCAATCAAACCCCTTTATTTTCCAAGTCTATCACTGGGTTTTGCAACTGCCCTATCTTGACATTGTTGACTCTTATGAAAGACCATCAAATCCCTTCTCCAGCCAAAGGACAAAAGGATTGGGTTTGTAGCCACTGAGAAGACTACAAAATCTACTTAATCCTATTTCCTTATGCCCTTGCCTTCCGGGACCTGTGAGAGATGGCTTCTCAATTTTAAATATTTTAAAATACTTTTCTCCTTTTTGTCAATGCATCACATGAAAATTTTCTTTACATTTGCTACTTTCTTTCCCTTGAGGTCTGTATTAAGGTACATTTTTTCTCAGAAAATATAGACATTACAGACATTGATGCTTAAATTTTTTCAAATACTTTATGTCATCACCGCACAGTTATATTTATTCCTTATATTGGAAAGCTCACAGATTAATGACTTTAGAACTGTGTTAAGCTGACATTTTTCTGAAAGGCAGAACAAGACAAGTGTTAACTAAAACAAAAGTTAACCAGCTTACTTCAACAGCTTTACTCTGAAATATTTGTTTCATTCAAATGCCTTTAAAGAAACAGATATGAAGGCTGTCCTGGCTTTTACATTGATGGTTTATTTCATATTTCAGCTATTCTATCTGAAAAGATGTTCTGACCAAACTAATTCAGTAGCTGTCTTTCTCTCAATTTACGTTCTTGGATTTGGCATTTGTTCAACTAGCTTGTAAAAATTACCCTTCATTTTGCAATACTGTGTATCGTAAAGTATAAGGCAAAAGTACTGATCTCTACATGGTTTTCAACTGTATAGTTCTCCTTTGTATTGAACCACCTGCCTTTGCTGCTGCTGGTTTGCAGGGCCTGGAACCCACTGTTGATGATGGACAGTGGTTGTAACCTTGCAGCTGAGAACAACAGCTGGTTGTGGGGAAATGAAGGTTGCTTCACGCCAGGCTCCACGCCCTATCCTGCTGTCAGCAGCACTGACGCTGGAGCTGAACAGCTCCATGCTGGTGAAAGAGACTGTTATGTGTTTTGTGACTGGTAGCACATCTGGCAAACGTTTGGTAGCTTCACGCTTTTTATCCAAGTATTTTAAACAGCTTCGTTGCATGTTTAGCTTGCAGATAATGCTAGCATTTTTTAGATTTAGTATGGTAAAATCACTGTCTTGGGAGCAATATTTAGTGATAAATGTTTTGATAAGGATAAAACCAGGGCTATTTTTCCTGACACACACATACCTGCCAGTGTGTATCAACCCTCCTTGGGACCCAGGCAGCAAGGGTTTACTGTCGTGTAAACAGTAGATCTGAGAAGTTTCAGAGAATGCCATCAGGGAGATCCCATGGCTCATGTCTCTGGTTACATTTCTCTCACTTATACTCCATGTCTTCTAGGAGTACCAAGTTAAATCTGTTTAGATAACTTGAATGTTTAAATAATTTTATTTTTTCGGTGCTGTCTTTACTATCAGAAAGGTTTTCTAAAGCAAAAATGTGAGCTCAGGAACACTTACATCCAGCATGTCCAAATGCATGGTAAACTTGAAACATTTCCAAGAACCCATCTATTCAGGGATTCTTTTCTGCTTCCCCTACCACTGTTCTGTTTTTTCAGGAGAACATCGTCCCAGGGTCCCTGACTGTCCCATCAGATGTTGTGGTTTGAGGTCACATAAGCCAAGTCTCTTGCATGAAGCAGCATTATGCTCACAAACACAGATCACCCATACATGTTCTGAGTGGAATAACACCTGTTTCAGGTTTATTTTACGTCAAACCTTTCCATGTTCCATACTAATATGCAAAAATTTGGCTTCCTTACAGATGTTCCTGATGTTGTTTTAGACATCACCACACTATTTTTTAAACTATAAAAATGTGTGGTCCTCTTAATGAAGTTAAAAATCCCTGTCAATAGACACCATCTGTTATTTTTGTAATTGTACTATATTTAATTATGGAAATGCTCACATAACTGGCAGTTATCTGACATGAAGTTGTCCAAAATTTATTTGGTTTATTTAAAAGTCACCCGTTGTGTTTTCTGATATCCTAAAGCCCAGAATGAGTTGCAGTGTTAGTGTGTATAATACCAGTCTTTATTATCACATTATAATTTCCCAAGTAAGAATCTTAAAATTGGTAACTAAAATACAATGAATTGAATTATTTAGGTGTGGTGAACAAAAAGTTAAATAAATGTGCTAAGTCAATGTCTTGCAAACCAGTTCACCTTTTATAAACTGAAGCTTCATTTTAATTATTGAGTCTTTTTTAACATATATTATGAGATAAATAGTTTGTCAGATGTGGAGGAAAATGAAAGGTTTACTGAACTCCTAAATAACTTGGCTTTACCTAGTCTAGTTCTTTTGTTTATATATAAATAGTACCTTTTTTTTTGATTGTTAATTTGATTCAAATATAACCAAGAAACAGTCAATGGCTTCATTTTAATTACCTGGCATATTAATTTCCATTAAATGATTGTTAGAATATTTCCATATAAATTCCTATACAAACTGAGGAAAAGACATGGAACTTTTAACTAACGTCAAAGTATTTTATGCCAAGAGGGTAAACAAAACATTAATGTCTTTCATGGAGATTATCATGGTTTATGGTTAGCATATCACACTCCTATGATGAAGGTCTCAGGAAAATCTGTAAATGTCACTGCATACAGCTATTCTTAATGTAAATGTGATTTCAAGAACTTTGATCTGCTTCATCTATTCTAAATATCCAAACAATTACTGGGTCTGTCAGCAGTGAAGTACTTGGAAACCAGCATTAGGACCATGGTTTTGTCTTACAGTATTACTGAGATGGTTCACACCAGCGGACAGGATCTGACAGAACAATATAAATAGGATAATTCAATTTTCTTATTCTTATTGAGCATTGAAATATTGATTTCTTCAAGGAATTTTGCTATTCTATCTCCCTCAATATTTTTGCCATGATTCCTCTGTTTCAATGCACATATTGATTACAAACCATTTGCTGTGAACACTTACCACTGAAAATTGCTGAGGGATCAGTTAGTTGTGGTTTCCTGGGGAGGGTGGGCTAAGGCTTTACTCCTCTCCAATCCCTCATCCAGAGCTGTAGTGTCTGCTCCTAAAGCACACAAGGGTACCACAGGTGCACAGGTCTTACTCCTTCCCTCATTCGGGCTGTCTGTGTGTCCCACAAGAGCTGCTGTGAAAGAAACATGTACAGTTTGTAATTAGGGCAAGGACACACAGAAATCATCACATTTCTTCCCAGAAGAACAACTTGAAGAGTACTAGGAGATCTCCCTTTCTTAATACTGCAGCAGAGCACATTCCTAGAAAGAGCGTTAGTAGAAATAAGCTACTGCCGGATTGATCAGCAAGATTCCAGGTTTTTTTGCTGTACTAGGCAATTTAATGTAATGTAATCACAGGTGCAATTCACTCAAGTTACATAAATAAGGTTTTTACAGAGTTAGGATGACATTTAGATTTTATGGCTTTTCCATTTAATTATTGGTTAGAAGATAATTAATTTCCAGACAGAATCCAGATGACTCTCCTTTTTTGTGTGTGTCTTGACTGGTTGTTTTTAATCTTGATGGACCTGCATAAGCTTCTTCAGAGCACAGGGCCAGTCTGAAAGAGTGGAGAAAATGAATGCTATTATACTGAGTTAAATGAAATATCCCTTGAAAATTATGAGTCTTTGTTTCTTTCCATGAAAAAAACCTTCTGGAAAAAAAAAAAAACAAAATTAACACAAAATACATAATTCTATTTTTGTCAGGTAGCTTTACCTATTTTCCAGAATCTCAATGGTACATCAAGAGTAGTAAAGCAAAATGATGTCACATCACTTCAGAATATGATGACTTGTCATATTTTCACAACTACTATTCTTGCAATTTTTCAATACATTTTCACATTTTGGTCTTTGGGCAAATTGGGAATTACATCTCAAAATCTGATATATGATGACGCATCGTTTTGCTCTACTGCTATTTACACGTTGTGAAATAACATGAAAAAATTAGAACATCAATCCATGCCAGATGCATATCTTAAACCTTAACTTCCACTGAAGTGGTTTTTTTTTCAAAGTAACTAGTTCTGAAAACTTTACAAAATTTTAATTTTATAGTGAGTTCTGAACTTTCATTTTCCAATGCTTAATTATTGATTTTATAACCAACTGCCTAAATATTAGCAATTTCTGCTACAGTCTCTGAGTTTCGCAAGTAGTTCTTTTATTAAAGCAACATTGATTTTCCACATTTCCAGGTATATCTTGCCTCTATGTTTTATTACATTAAATCAATAAAATAATATAACCGTAATAATTATCATTTTAAAGTCTGATCATTTCCCGTTGAAAATTTCCTATTAACCTTAAAAGGCTCAACATGTTAACATCACATAGTAAGGATAGTTTAATAACAGATAGTTTAAGTTCTCATTGTTATTCCTATTTATTTGTATATGCTGGTAGTGTGTGCACCTGCACATTCTACCAAGTTTTGCATAAAATCATAGGAAATTATGTGAATCCCATAGAAACTAGAAACGGTTTCTGAAAGCAGGAGAGTGATAAGAAGCAAGGATGCAAAAGTTCTATAGCATTTTGAACTGATGTTTTCTCCGATGAGTTGGTTAGCTTTGTAATTTTATAACTATCACAAAGGAACAGGGAAGGAACAGAATATACCAATTTTCATTTTGTAACACCACAGAAAGAATTTAGCTGAAATCAGGACTGCAAATTGAAGAGTGAAAGTAATAATCTTATTTTACTTTCAATGTGAACATTTAAATTTTTTGGTTTCTGTCCTATGTAATGATTGTTCCAGCTGGAGAAAAGCTTAATGAACATGTAAGACAACTTTGAAAACATAATGATCTAGCTGTTTTCAATGTCCTGGAATGTCATTATGTTCTTGAGCTTCCAACTGGAAAATAGTTATCTGTATTTTAAAAATCTGTATATTACACCTTTCACCAAAGAATAGATATATAATTACCATTTCAAAAAAGCCTATGAATAGGGATTATGTGGCACTTTTTTTTTTCAATATTTGCTCTAAATTTTAGGAATTATTATCTTGAAAAAAGAAAACATAGTCAATGTGTTTCCAAATCACTTCACTACAACCCTTATTTTTCTGATTTACTCTCTACCACTCAGTGACTTTTGCTCCAAATAGCAATGCTGCATAGTTTGGACAAAGAGTCCTCAGAATAGCTCATCCAGCTTCTTCTTTTTAACACAGCTTACAAATTTGGCTGAGTTCCCTCATACAGCACTTAAGTTGTATCTGATTTTGTGAGTTGAAGACATCTGTAGTTCATTGATACAGCTGTAGGTTGATCAACCAAATCATAAACTCTCACTTCCAATTCCAAGTTTTCAGAAAAATACATTTAAAACCTGATGGTTTCCTTCCTACAAAACAGCATGGCCCAGCTGCCAGCACATAGGCCCAACTGAGACAGAAATCGACTCCCTTGTGTTCTACTCTTAAAATGAACCACCCTATAGATAAAATTTCTTGCTTCTGTGATCATCTTCCTAACATCCCAACATCATACTAACATCAGCAACTGTTATACATCATAACCAAGTCACCTTGCCCTTATTTCTCACAAACTTAGGAGATTAAGCTTTTTTAGTCTTGAACACAAGGCATTTTCTCAAGACTTTAACACATTATGTGTGTTTTTACCCACACATTTGCCAAAAACAAGAACACGGGGTGTTTTACCAGGTAGGAATGAATTGTCCATCTCTTCTAGTGAAGATATGGTACATTGTTGTGGCTATAACAAGGCAGTTTTATCTTAGTGGAATATTTTCTTCCTGATGGTGATCACACATTAGATTCATCTAACATTTTCTAGTTTGTCCTGTAAAATCGCTTAGGAGAAAGTTTCACTTTGCACTTAATCTCTAGCAACCTGCATCTTGTGATTTTTCATTGACTGAGAAAAACACGTCTCTTGGTGATTATGGTAGCTCTGGATCTTCATCACTGTGGATTAAACCTAAAATTGTTGTGAAAATTAGGCTAAAAATTCAAGCAGCTTATTAGACTTGACTGAGAACCACCAAAATCACAGCAGTCATATCCCAAAACTTTCAAACTAACCCTGAACACAAGATGACATTGTGCGCTACATCTCTAGCTAACGAGGTTCTCTGTCAAGTCAGCTGCAAGTCACCTTTAAACCTACAAAGTCAAGAAATTTCCAAATTAAAACTTAAGTTCCATCTTTAAATCACCCTTATAATGTCCACATAATTATTTTTATGGTGGTTATCCAGCTAATGGAGATATTTGCAGTATTGATGTAAAATGAGATCAGGTAAGGACTGCATGTCAGCCATAAATCCTGATTTATTTGATTCTGTCTGTATGAGTCAGGCCACAATATGGACATTTATTTCAGTTTGAGTCCCTCATTATCTGCTGCAAGTACACAGTGTCAGAATAGATGAGGGGGGCACAAAACCAACTTTAAATGGAACAAGAGGATTTTGAAAAATGTCCTTCATTTGATAGTTGTAGAGTCATTCAGCTTCTGCCTCTGAGATTCAGAAAGCCCTGTCTCTCATGAACCAGAACACATTTGTACCAAAAGTCAAGCCTGGCTGAATGTCTCTCTGACACAGTCCTAATTTGAAACCTGGTAGCCAGAGTTCTTTGTGAACCTTCTTCCATACTTCTCACACAGGTGAAAATTGGTCCTCAACCAGAACAAAGGAGGTCAGGTAAAGCCTGCTGCTGACTTGCATAAAATGATCTGCTGCAAAAATTCATTTCCTCTGCAATTCAAACATGAAGTTTGGTCAGTTTTATTAAACTGATTGTTTGCACACTTGCAACCTGTGTAAGCCTGAGTTTAATATTTTTTAAAATAGAAAACATGTTCTTATGGAATAATGATTGCTTGAAAATTCTGAAGAACAAAAAAAGTTAAAAAAGAACAGGATAAATGCACTAAATGAAAGCCATTGTGATTATCTGTGTCAAAATATGTCGTCTTTGAGTGTGGGCAATGAGACTGAGATGATAGCCATTTGATTTTTCAGTGTTTTCTTGAAGCTACCAATATGTATGTATCCAAGTGGCAGGCCACATGTAGTGGTGACATCTCCTGAGAATGACTTTTGCTCAATAAAACTTTCTCTCTGAAGTCAGCCCAACAGACTTACAAGATAATAATGTCTGTGAGTTGCTGCATCTAAAACTGATTCCTGGATGTCCAGGAGCAATAAAAGACTTTGATTTCCCTTACCTTCAACAGGATTAGAATATAAAAACCAAAAAAAAACGAGCCCAATACAAAGCCTGTACAATAACTGAGAAGATATAAATTCAATCTTATGGTAATTTTATTGCCTGAAATTGAGTATATTCTCTAGACATATCTTTTATAGTGTCACCTTATCTTTATTTAGGAACAATGTTGTTCTAAGAACAGCTGTTTAGAGATTCATTTAGTTTGGGGATCATTGTGTTTGAATATTTATTGATGACAGTAACTCCAGTCATAATAAGGACTGTGAAAACAAGAAAAAAATGGTTTTCTCCTTTTTTCGGACCATATTCTAGTCTTATATGTGTTGGCATAGCACCAGTACAGCACCAATAACTTTGCAGAGGAAAGAAACGTGTATGTATACAGGTGTTGCATATACATGTATTTGTACAATGTTAAAGTTCTGATTTCCTATAAACCCCTGTGATGATTAAGTTTGTCATTGTTTTGTTGCCCAATAACAAAAGGAAAAAACCTTGCAAGAGAGTTAAAATGGTAAGATAAAAAAGCAACTGTTTAATAAAAGCTTTCAGGTGCACAAAATATGGCACTGTTCATGCGTGATACAGGATTTCTATAATTTTATAAGTTTATTAATTATTTAATTAATTAGCTGGTATATGCAGTACAAAATCAGCTACCCCAGTAACCCATCCCTTTGTCAGCCCCCTTGGAGTTGGTCCAGGGGCTTCTTTGCCCTATTTTATTTTTATGTCTCTTGCGTTCTGGTAGAATATAAGATGTCTATGTCAGGAATTCTCTTCTAAAGAATAAGACTAAATAGAATTTCAAGAATGTATTAGTAAGAGTTTGTTAAACTGTGAGAAAGGGTAGGAAAAATACTACAAGCTACACAAATATATATTAAAAATCTATAATACTATAAATATATGAAAAATACATAAAAAGCTAAAAAATCTTTAGACATCAATTCCATTGTTCAGTCTCCCATAAACAAACAAATTTTGTATAAGATATGCTTGAATTCTGTATTAATTCACATTATTGAATTCACATTATTGAATTCTGTATAAATTCACAGTTAACAGGAGAGTTTTCTCCTTTGCTAGCATGTCACCTCTGTAAAGCAGAAGCTACTACAGATGCTTACCTAGCTGGTGCTAGACAGAGACTGCTGTGAAAATCTTCTAACACAGGTTGCAGAGATTCCTTGTGTTCACATATTTTTTAAGCTACAGAGATCCCTTTGTGGCAATAGTAGATAAAGATATCTACATGGTAGATATGTGAAGCTAAATGAAATAATCTCCCTTTGCAAGGCCATTTGTATCTCTTACTCTTGTTAAGTAATCAGTGAATGAGTCACACAAGTTGCTCTTCATTTGGATTTGCTGAACACATTGATCTCTTACACTTTTGATGGTTTTTGTCTGAATGATTATCAATTCATCATTCTCTTTGTTATTTTATACAGAATTAACCTAAGAGCAGCAGCTATACCAAAGCCAAACACACAGATAAGGTGACTCTTTACTCTGCTTCAATCTCCCTCAGTTTCTGTAGAGCCTCTCAAATGTACCAGCAACTTATGCTCAGATAATGAATTATTGTAAATCCTGTACAGGAGCCACAGATTGTCTGAATAGAGATTTCCATTCTTCAGACACAGCCTTCCTCTTCTTTTTCTGAGCATACAATTTCACATTTGGCTGTATTCAAACACTTCTGTAGCTTATGTCCAACTTGCTGAATCACCCAGGATGTTCCAAAACTTTGGTCTATTTTTGTTTATATTTTGCAGTTCGTCTGTCTTCATACTGGTTTTGGAATTGACTAACACATCTTAATTTTTCTCCTGGCCTGTAACAGGAATGTTAGATGCCAGAAGGTCCAGGATTACTCCCTGCAGAATTTGGCTACATTTTATTAATTAATTCCCCTTTACATGAATAAGAAACTATTGGTCAATTCTTACTGTGATGCTTAAACGCTGTAAAACACTTGTTTTCAGGTCTATGAATTAAAATATTGAGAATTACTAGGCTGAAAGGAATCTTATTGATTATTAATTTTATCAAACAACTTCGAATTTAATTCTTAGAATCATGTTGCTTTGATAACAGCAAATTTTTGTACCACATTAATGATGCTACTCAACTTCTGTTAGTTGGTCAAACCTCGTATTTCCTTTGGTTAGGATTTATATCGAACAGTTGTGCCTATTCTGCCATCGTAACTTTGACTCAGCCAAATGTTACTGGTTTGAAATCAGATTGTATGGGAAACTGGAAACAGACAAAATGGGAAAGCTTGAGGAAATGTTCTTCAGCTGCAATAGGCAGAGTGAGATGTCCCTTCCACTTCTTAAAAAACCAAGATCTGTTACTGAAGAGAAAATTATTGTCAATAAATGATTTTTTGCTGCTATTGTTATAAATCCCAGACACAGTTGTAACTGCTTCTACATAATAAATAGAGTTTGAAAGAGGGATTTTAATGAGAACTTTTAACTCAAGTTTTCAAGGTTTTCACATTACTTGATCCATCCATTGTGTGTTTGTGTTTATTTTGGGACCAAGACACATTAAATTTATTAAAGTATGTTTCATGTGTCGTTTGGCAGCCTAGGTTCAAAGCAAACTGCATCCTTTTGAAGGACATTAAGATCTTGGCTTTTAAAAATTCTTTCTCGTTATTTTGGTATTAAAAGGGATTATTTCATGCTTGCTTAAATCGTCCTACTTTTTACTATTTTGCATGTCATGGATGTAATATTTATCAAAAGGTGGCCTACTTTAAATACGTATCCTAATTGCTTATTTTCTGTAAGTGACTGACTCACAGAACAGAGACATCCCATCCAAACTCATTGAATCACTGCGTACTTCTTGCAGCTCTAAATCTTCTGCTTCCATCTGGGGAAATTTCAGCTGTCCAAATAATCCTATTCTGGACACCTGGATACCCCAGAAAAGCTGATCATAATGCCCATTCTGTGTCTAAGTAAGGGATGAATTCCAAAATATCATCGCTGTTCTCAGCTCAAAGAAATACAAAAGACTTGCATTTCAAAGACAAATATATACAGGTCAGAAATGAAACCAAATAAGAATCAGGAAAAGATCAAACTGCTCTTCATTGACAGTTGATATTATTTTGATACTTTCTGAATTGAAAGTCTTCAAAATTTTTGGCCAAAGTTTTTTTTTTTTCAACATCTCAGTGCTCAACTCCTGTTCAAGATTAAAGGAAATGATCAGTGAAATTATCCTAGATATGACAGGAATTCTTTCTTTTGCTTAGCTGTTTCTTTTTGCTCCTAGGGATGCAACTTCATTGCCTTTTTCAATTTATACACAGTTTCAAGTTATTAATAATTGTTGAAGTAATTAATTTCCCATTTTAATGAAGCTTTTTAAAAGTATATCAGAGTACAATTTGCTGGTGGATATTAATTAAAAAACTAAAGTCCTCTAGAGGAGTTCAACTTCAGATTAAGATGTCAAAATATACCTATGTGCATGTGAATTGTTGATCTAAATCCCCATGATATTAAAGAGAGATCTATTTCATGGAGCCTAGAGACTATTCATCACACCAGGAAGTAGGCACCAAGTTTCCCACATTTTTCTACAGGTTGATCTCCAGCTGCCAGTCCCAAAGGTTAAATATATCCTGTATGTCCTGAATCACATGTGGATAACCCTGCTTTTAAGTCTCAGCAGTACTGGTGCCTTAGATCCTACCAGGCACCTCCTGAACTGAGGCCCGATGTGCTGGAACACCAAAGCACTCGTGTATGTGATACCTAGACTGGGGTGCCTGAGCTGGCCCTCTCCCTTGCTGTCACTCAGGTTGCATTTCCACTGTCAGGTAACTCTGATCCAGCATCTGCCCCCGAAGCCCAACCCCGGATCACGTGCAGTGCAATGTGTGCTACTCTCCAAGCCAGCTGTGGTGCTGGGGACTGTTTGCTCAGGATGCATGCAGAGGGATGCATTCCCTCCATCCTATGCAGTCTTCTTCCAACACTATCCCAATGGACCACATGTTTCACAGCACTGAATTACGCCCTCATGCTTCCTCATGCTATAGATATCCTCGGTGTCACACTGTAATAACACCACGGGGACGTGGGCATGCGAGGCTTAGAGAAAACACTGCAGTGCCTGTGGACACACAGACTGGGATTCAGCTGCCTAATTCTAAACATTCAGTGTTAATTTATGTGTTGATAGATACCTCACCTTGCCTTCAGCTGCAGCTCCAGAAGGATGTGGGTTTTCTGCAAAACTGTCCTTCATGCCAACTCTATGCAGATGGTTTGGATACATTAGGGCATATAAATGGCACTGGGAGCCAGTAATCAATTTTGGTAGTGGTTTTTTTTAATAATGCAGATATATTTTTTATCATCTAGTTCATAATGATAATTATAATGCTGGCATGTTTTCTTTTAAATACTCCAAGTCCTTCCATTGCACAAATTGAGGAAAAAATCATATTTCACTAGTGAAATGAAAATTTTGCCTTCATGTTTTCAGGGAACAAGCTGGAAATGTCAGCCAAGTACATCCTAGATTCTAAGGACCATAAGGCAAATAAGTAGAGCCCCAAATGCACTAATGATACATCGTATCATTTTTGATCAATTTCACTCTTGCTTTAATTTTAGCAGACACTACACATAGCATTCCTGCTATTTTTGTATACTAATAGTTGATGATATTACATTTATTTAAAGAAAGCTTGGGGGCAACTTCTTTCCTTAGGGAAAAGACCCAACCGCCAGTGCACTGTGGAAAAATTCATTAATTAACAATTTCTGGAAAGGTTGCAGAGAGAGAGAATATCTTAGGACATGGAAGCTTTGGAACAGCTTTTATTGGCGAGGCACCATCTGACATCAGTGTTCCTCTATGTGAGACAAAAAGTCATTTGTAAACAAACTTTGAGACATTAATGATGACATTTGAGAGCTGAAATCTGAAAACCTGTCCGGGTGAAACCAAAACAGAATAAATGATTCCCAGTGAGTCAGAAAATAGTTCAGAGCTCTAAAGAAATGAGTCAGAAACTAAATATACTGAGTAGGCTAAAGGCATGAAGAAAAAACACTTTAGCAGCAGAAAGAAGCTGCAGGAAACTCAACCTAATTCAGTCAGGCTAATATGATCAAAATCTGTGAACCAGTTCATTTGTATTAAATATGGTATGAGGTATTTTGATCACTTTGAGAAAAGTAGAATTGCATAATCTGTTTGCAAGCAATAGGAATTAAGTGCTTAATGAGAAAGGCAAGAATTCCAAGGAAGGGAAGAGAAGGGAAAGCAAGTAAAGAAACAGAGGACCAGATAAGGATTAATCACCAAGAAGTGATAGAAGTTGCATTGCTCTAAACCAGAGAAAGCCTGCCAGTGCAGCCTGGAGTCAGTGGGCAGCTGCAGTCTGGAGGGCTCAGAGACCCACGCTGTTGCTTGGATGGGGTGAGCACTTCCAGCTGCCCTGCTTAATGTGATGTGCATCCGAATAATTACATCTCCTGATCATGTAAATGTGACTGTAGCAATAAAATGCCATTTCCCAACACTGAATACTCAGGCCGGAATTTTCTGATACTTGTAGCCATTGGAAAGTTACACATAAATGCCAAGGGCACGAGTCATCACTATTTGCCCCTGGTTTAGTCATTAACTGTTAGTAAATGTGTACGTAAAATGGAAGCTAAATGTAGAAAGCATTTTAATCACTCTTTTCTCTATTCTAAATTGTATTATCAGGCTGGGGAGACTTATACCATCAAAACGGAGTTGCAGATGAGAACACACTGGGCATCTTACAATAAATTTCCTGCTGGCTGCATTCTTTGTCTCTTATTCTGCTAATAGGAGGGTCTATAGAGAAGTATTCTTACAAGTGATAAAATATTTCCTTATACTGAAAGTGTGGGTGTTGAAGAGGGGGGAAATGTACTTTATTCTATTTTTTAGAGCTACAGTAAGGTGTATAAAGAGGGTGCACAAAAAAATACAAAGGTTAAAGGCAAAGAAGCAGGTGGTTATTCCTGGGCTCACTGTGCGTACTTTGATTTGTATAGACAGTCTAAGAACAAAAGAGCAGTATGGAAATGTAGAGAGCATGAGGGAGATGCGAAGGCATCAACTGAGGTGAGTAATAAGCAGAATAACAGAAAAGAAGCTATATTTGGGAGATACTCAGATGAACACCTTTGCAACTATTATCCAAGACCAGATTCCTGTTGCGTCCAAACAAGAGGTTCTAAATAATTCAGTGTTATTGTTTCCATTCTTACCGTAGACAATATCAAGGCATGCAAAAGAGGAAAAGAAGTTTAATTAGATTTCTTTCCAGTTTTTTGGTACAATTAAAGATAGCAGTTGAATTTCTCAGATTTACATACAGGGTTTTTTCTCCTCTGAAAATAGTATAAGCCTCTTCCTCCACATTCGTCCATTGCAGAACATTAGAAAAGGTAAATCAGATCATTCTCAGTGGAAACCTATCCCAAAACAGGTACAACAAAATGTTAAATAGGCTTTGAGAATCTTGAAAACTTATCAAACACTAATGGGATGATGGAGGGATGATCAGATAAGTTACTTTGAGCAATAAATTAGACATTATAAGGTCTAATCTTGGAGGTATCTAGTCTTATGGAATTAGCCAGAGCTGTTAGACTAAGACTGAATAAATCTATTCACAGGTGATATGCTTTTTAGATAGAGAGGTAATGGTAGTTCTTAAGGTTTTTCAGAGTTATTCAGAGATGCTACACACTTATAAAGAAAGTAGCTGAGTCTGGCCATATGAAATATTGAGTCCAGGGGTGTCTGAATATGCTGTGGAGAGGGCATCTGCCTTTTTGAATTCTTTGTGGTAAGTAACTGCCAGATGGAAAATAAAGGGGAAAGGAAGGAAATAGTTTGGTCCAAGGATAGCCACACAGTTGTTTCCTGTGTCCCCTGAAAGTGCACCTCTAGCGAAAGGAAGAGAAATTCAGAATAACATTTATTTATTTGGTCCTTTTCATGCCCACTGACACATCACACCAAGAGGGATGTTTCCAAAATCCCTCCACAGCATATGACCTGGCAAACTTCTGTTACTCCTCTTCAAATGCAGTAGCTGCAGGTTCAGGTCCTGGTCCTTCTGTTGGAGGAGGCATCAAATCTGTCTCCTACTTCTCAGAAAAGTGTTTTAGGTGAGGCACAAATATAGAAAGAATGAGCACTCCTGCCACCAACACTGAATAAACTCTTTCTCACTGTCCTGAACATTCCAATTTATATGACATGTGGAGACAATAATTTTCAAAATCAATATGCATGTACATGGTATATTTTAAGTAGTAATCCAACTTCATGTGCAGTTTTTTTTTTGAGATTTGCAAGCTAGACAGAGCCACTAATAATTATTGTCAACATCTCATATCTCTAGCTATTTCCTACTGCATCTCCTTACTTAATGTGTTCTTGAAACACAGTATATATGTTTGTACCCAACGTAAGAGTCATTCAAAAACTGCAGATAAATAAGCCTTTTATGCCACATTTTCTCCAACCAGTGCTAAATATCTCCTTTAAATAGGACAGACTTTGCCTTTAGAGTGCCTTTATCATCCCACAATGAATAGTCCAGATAACTGTATTTGATCAGTTGAGTTCCATCATGTGTCACGTGGAATTTCTAAGTCTAAAGGTGACTGACACTGCAAAGAGCAGAGCACCAAAAAGTGTAGGCGCTTCAGCAATAAGTTTTGAAGGCAGGTGCAAAGTAAGTGTGTGAAGACTGATGAATATTCTGTTTAAGAATCTTCACAGCTCAAAAAAAAAAATATTTTTAAGAGGTAGATACATGTGTTAAAATACTAAGATACCTCCCGGGTTTATCAAGACTTCCATCACTGATCCTTAGAGCTAACATTAGTGATAATAATAGATAATGGCTGTAACACTTGGCAATTCATGGTGACCTCTTTTCTGGAGATCAAATGTAAATTAGTCTTCCCAGTCTTCTTGTGAAGTCATATATCTATTTACACCAGTGGCCAATATATTGTATGCTCCTATTGCCATCTACATTTCCGTACTTTACCTACTTTTGAATTATGATCCCTTTTTACATCTTCATTTAAATTACATTGTAATCCTTTGAAAGCATAATTACCCCTTCCTTTAGATTTTTTTGTTGGCAAGAACTGCATTGCAGGACACTGCTATAATATTAATGATCCTAGGGCCTTAAAAAATCATCACAAGACTCTCAACAGTAGAGTATGAGTGGGGACCAATTAAGAATTCAGCCAACCTACACAGATTTAAAGGATATTTCAAGGATGATCCAAAGAAGCTGCAGGTGGATCATCCTGAATGCAGGTGCTTCACTATTAGAAATCATTCTGGGTCTTCTTTCTGATCTCACATCAGCACATTGGGATGGATCACTGTAGGAGATATGTTGGTACCAAAATACCTTACTGAAATGACCTTATGATATCTACCTTACAATACTGGAGAGATCATGATTGTTGTGTAGTTTGTAACCCAGAGGTGAATGAATATGAAGCAGATTTTGTTTTACTAAAACAATTTATAATTTTAAATACTAGGTTTACCCAAGCCATTTTCCTTCATGTAGACTGACAGTATTCCTCTTCCTTCTTCTTCTCAACTGACTTGAATGTACTTCCAGGGGTCAAGACTTCTAGCAAGAGTAAAGGAAAAGGAACTTGCATTTGATATCATAAGAACACTGAGAATCTAAATCTTCTTCATTTGATATGATATAGCTATAGAATATTTTTGCCCTAATTGGGAAGTGGCGTTCTGTAGAGAGTCCCATTTCAATAATATATTTCATACTGAAGATCTGAACCTACACCTTGGACTTTAAATCTTTTATCTTGGGATGTTTCACATTCAGGTCCAAGTCTAAATGGCAAAATTTGGTCTTTACTGCTGTAATAGGTCAAACCAAATGTAATTATCAGTGAGTGTTTTGCTTCGCTCTACTCCAATATGATATTTAAATGTAGGTGTTGTCTTCTAGGCTGTCACATCCACTGTGACACCAAAACACTGTACAAAGTGGTGAAACTGAGCCTGCTAAATATGTATTGGTGACCTTTCTATACTGTTCCTCCTGGAAACTCATCAAACGGGTTGAAAATTTGAGGCTCACAACACAAAGGTCACCCATCACTTACTTATGTTTGGAGGGACTTTGGTCAGGAATTAATTCATTAACAGGTCTGTGTTTTGAGAAGCTGCTTCTTCACAAGGGCAACAGTCAAAAAGGTGCACTACTTATAAACAAAATGTGATCTGAGTACAAGAAATTATTTTATCTCAAGCAAATTAACTCTAATAAGACTGAGTACTCAGTGAACAGTCTAATATAAGTGTAATGTAATCAGCAGATATTTGACACACCCTCTTCCATTCCTCCATGTCTCATTAGCAGTTATCTTGCACCACTTCTTTTTCAGACTTGGCACTACAGTCATTACTGGTGTTGTCATGCCAAATGTAGGAAGAGGGAGGGTTAGGAGCAGTGTATTTATGAAGAAAACTTTAGAAACCAAACTTTCCTATAAGCTGCTCCACACCTTTATTCCACACATCATTCTTCATCTTTGTTTTGAGTAAGTTTTTCTGAACATTATGTGCTCATTTCATCTATTTTCCCAACAATTAAGATTAAAAAATGGTTTTGTTGCCTGTGTTCTGTTACCTCTGATATACTCTTTGAAAGCAACTATATTCGAAGGAAATCAGTTCCAATTTACTCAGCATGTCAGTGTTCCCTTTACTCTTGGGCACAAACCACAATCAGTCCGTTGAATCAATAACATGCTGTCTCAATGTTTTTATTTGGGAAAGTAAAGGTCTTTAATTATTCCCAGTAGTTCGGTTTCATCAAATGAACTTTACTTGTAAATTGTGTATTTTAGAAGACAGCAACTGATATTTTCATATCTTGGCAAAGACTAACTACAAATACATTAAATGGGTAGCTGAATAATTATATGATTCAACTGATACTTTGGAGATGGGTATTTGTGACCTGGGACAACCTTGATTATTTGTTTCTTGTAATCAAGCTTTCTGCTGATTACAATTTACTGGCTATAACACAGTGCTATCCAGCTCTGGCATAGAGATCTGGGTTTGCTGTGCTCTGCTACCACACGAGGAAATGTAGTCAGAGCTAATTCAGGACAAATACCTATCAAACAGCAGTGGGCAAAAAAGAAGATAAGAATGTGAGATTGTAATGTTAGATATTGTAATGATAGAAGATTATTTCAGGGCTCACACTGATTTTTTTTTTTTTTAACAAATATTCAATATTTGGCTGATTTGCTGACTTTGTAGGTTTAACTGATTTTGAAGATATTGTAACAGAAGAGCTCCAGCTGGGTAGTTCAGTCACATTGATGAAAACAGGAATTCACATGAAGAACTAAACTTGAATTTTCATTTCAAAGGATTTTTTTTCAATTTTGACATTTATTTTCACTCCAAGAGAATGAAGTTCTGGCTTTTATTTTGTTTTAAAAGATACAATCTTAAAAATTATTTTGAGTCAGTCAAATTTGTTCATTCTGATGACATTCTATGTGTTCTTTTACAACTTTAGATTTCTAACTAGACTTGAAATTCCACTTTAAAAATGGCATAGTTTTTTTAAAAATGTAATTTAAAAAATTATAATCTTCTAATGTGATATTTTTTGTCAAGTCTAATAATAACAAATATATGGTAGGCATTGTGAATAGGGGAGGGTTTTGGAAATTTGATTCCAGGCAAGGAAATCATAGCCAATCTCTTCACAATCAGGGCATAGATTGGCAGACAGGCACACGTTTATCTTGTCTAAGAATCCCTGATGGAGCCAGCAGAACCATTCACACAGATCTCAATTCAGTAACTTCTTTCTGATGTGATTAACAGTGCTGCTATGGGTAGTAGCGGGTTAAATAAAACCAGATGGGCTTGCACAGTCCTTGCCATAAATGGGAGCAATACCATAACTGGGGTATAAAAGTAACTGCGATAGACCAGAAAAAGACCTGGTTTGACTGGAATTGTCACTCTGAATGCGGTCGGCTATTTACAGAAAAACATGAGATGTTCTTCCATGACAATGAACACTTTTTTTTTATACACTTTCTTGTCTTTTGTCAAAGTTCAGCTCAGGACCTCCTGGTCCTGCAGTTACACCTACATCTTTGTCATGGTCCAGTCCTTTTCTTCCATTAGTATGTATAATTTATTTTTCGACAATTGAATGACATGATATGGTGGGTCAAGATTCATTAGCCACCAGTTTTCTACCAAGGGAACACAGACTGCTTCAGAATGGGTCCTCTGTGAGGTCACAAGTCCTTTCAGCAAATCTGCTCCAGTGTGGGCTCCTCTCTCCTTGGGACCATAGGTTCTGCAGGAGCCTGCACCAGCACAAACTTCTCACAGGTTCACAGCCTTGTTCAGCATCCCCCTGCTCTGGACTGAGGCTCTCTGGGGGCTGCAGGTGGATGTCTGCTTACCTGTGGATCTTCATGAAGAGGGACATCTTTCCTCATCTCGGTCTTCACCACAGGCTTCAGGAGAATCTCACCTCCTGCCCTACCTTGTGCACTGACCTTGGGGTCTAAAGGGATGTTCCTCTCACATATTCTCACTTCTCTCTTGCTGTAGTTGTGAGGGTTTTTATTTTTTCTTCTTAAATATGTTATCACAGAAGCTGTACCAATGTCACTGATGGGCTCAGCTTCAATCAGTGGAGGGTCTAACTTGGAGCTAGCTTGAAGTGGTTCAGTCCAACAGGCAAAATGTTTCTCACAAACACCACTGCTGTGGCTTGTCTGCTACCATAACCTTGGTACATAAACCCGATACACTTTTGGACTCTACAACACTCTTTACTGGAGTTCTGCTGTCTATCACATTTCTGCTCATAATAAAAAACAGAGGTACTTCATTAGAAAGTAATATTCAGACACTTCCACATTTCTCTTTCTCCCATTTTTGACAACAATGGGAAGATGTTTACTGTATTTTCATGTTTTACAAAACTTCTGCCTTTCTTAGCTTTGCAATTGATTGTCTCAAGAAGTGTAATGGTAAAAAGCACGTCCAATAAAGTCTATCAAAACCAGAACTGATGTTTACTGAACCCAGACAAAAACAGCTGATATTAAATTGTAAAAGAACTTTATTTCTGTTCAGAGAAGGACATTAAAAATTTTGGTGTGAGAAGATTCTGAGATTAAATGAATCTGTGTTACAAATAAAGTTCACGTTTACTCGTTCTACTTTTCTATAATGATGTGTTTGATTGACATACTTTGCATTCCATAAGAGGGAAATTTGAACAAAAAATAATGTCTTCAAAGTATTTTTGTGTCAAAATCCTTCATTGACTTCATTATACAAAATTGAACATAAAAGAAACAAGATAGAAAATCTCCTATAAAAAATATTATAACAAACTGTTTTGTAGCAAAAGATGCATGAAGTCAACTTCATGTGTGAATTTTATGTATTACTACATTACTTCAGTTTCAATAACTTCAAAACAATGAGAGTGTTTCATAAATAGGTTAGTTCATAAATATTAAAGATTGCAATCCCCTTCCAAGCCTGTTGAGTCTCACTTCATGCCATGGAATCTTGCCAAGAGAGAAGATTGCTATGGAGGCCAGAAAATGTATTAAGTGAAGGTTGGTTGCAAAGCATTTTTAGTCAGTACAGTTAACATAACTTTTGAAATAGATCGTTTTCTGGGATGATGTCAAGTTGCTTTTGTCAGACACTGGGAGGATCAGATTGACACTTGCTCACAATTTTTATGGAGCAGAGAGAGGCAAAGAAATGCGAGGTCCCTCTTTCAGCTGTGGAGATGGTGATGGATACAGTGGGAATTTCAAATCTACAGCATGAGAGAAGGAATATCACCTGAGTGCGGCACCAGCAGTGTAGGAGGGATGCTCTAATATTTTAATTTAAAGGAGTATTCACCCCCAGACTTCTCAATTTTTCTATGCTCTGGAGTTATGCCTGTGGCAGATAACTAAATTTTGGGAACTAAATTATGGGCCATTTAGTGCATTCAGTGAAGCAGAAAGCAAAGGGCCAAAGGGTTCCTGTGACATCCTTTGGTCTGATTTGCTTTAAGTTTCCACCTGAATGGTGTTGTCTCCTCCATGCAGTTGAAATTTATGCTGGTTTTTTCCCAAATCTGCATAATATTATTTTAACAACTACTTTTTTTCCCTCCGGAGAATATGTTTTAAAGAAAAACAAAACTATTTGAGAACTTAACTTGAAGTTGACAAATAGAAGAGGAAAATAGGTGAAAACAGGCTGGTTAATTTTGGTGAGAAAAATAGAAACTTTTAATTTAGGAACAAGCTCAATATGAACCTTTCTGTCACTGCATCTAAATAAATACATAGGAGTGCTACATGAATCTGTCTACTTAACTTTCTATCTATCTTTCAATCTGTCTGTGCACCTGTATTCATTCCTTTAAGGGTATTTTTTGGCAGATGATTACAGAAGAGGTCCTCTCCAAGTCCTTAAAAAATTCAGTATTGAATAAAATGAAGCGCTTAGCCAGAAATAAAGAGATTTTAAGTTTCGCTCACACATGCACACACAAGCACAGACACATACATATATCTCATTGGTGTGATAATTGGAAAATCTTCATGTTCAGCTTGTGCTGCTAAAAATTTGTTCCACTCTCCTTTTTTCCCTGCTGTGTTGTCCCATTGCTGCCTTGCACTGGCTTCATAACCAGCTTGGGAAAGGACAATAATTTAGATTTTGCTTGTTGCGGTCATCAGCACGGAAGTGCTGGGGGAAGCCGTGAGAAGGTGTGACCAGGAGAGGTGAGAGAGAGCATGACTGATGCTGTTGGAAGTCGCACTGCTGGACACTGACATAGTAATGACACCGCTTCTCAAACTCACGGGTTAGTATTTTTACATGAAGGACCTAAGTCAGCCACCATAAGTAACTCATGGTGGAGAGAAAGGAGACTAAAAATTTTCTTTTGCCACTGGTGGCTGGCAATGCAGCATTCTTTGATTCTTAAGTTTCACACCAAAAATAAGATACCTGGGGAGAAAGCAGAATACTGGCTGTCCTGTACCTATGGAACAGAGCTTGATCCAGCCTAATTATATCTGAGTAAGCTGGGAAATTTAAAAAAACTAACAATTCTTTCAAATGCATAATGAATATTAACAAGTTAATTATGTTTCCTATGACTTGCTTTTTATTGTGGGAAATATTTATACTTGGAAAGCAAAAAAAAGCCATTTCAAACATAATTTCAACAAACAACTTGTTCAGCTCATTTGCTTTCTTTGCATGATGATCAGTAGTGCCAGATTTCCTTTGCTCAGAAACTGCTCAGGACTAGAGACCATGTTAGACCTAAAGCCTTGGAAGACCTGAATTTCTGTCCCATGATGAAATTTGGGATTAATAAGGAAAAAACAACTAAGGGAAAAAGTCCTGTTAAAAAATCCTGCTAAAAAATTCTGCTAAAAATTCTCTAGGAGAAAAATAGGAAAAAAATAAAAGAAAATATGTTTCAAGATTGGTTTTTCACAGAAAATAATTTTTAAAAATGTTTAACCTTTTTAAATGTTAACAAACATTTGGCTTTCCTTTTACCATCATAGCAGAATCTCATCCAACTCATTTACCTTGGTGCAGACTGCTAGAAGATGATGGAAAAGATGAGAAAAAATGAAATTTTTTTAGTGGAATGTTTCTCCCAGAATTTCTCTCTGAAAGAAAATTATACTTTGAAATCCATATCTTGGGCCTTATCAAGACGATCTATGTTACAGCCTGAGAGATAAGAAAGTTTTTTGACTTAGACAGTTTATAGATTGCCAACAGAGAAAAGAAAATGAAGATCAGAGAAAGAAAATCAGCTCTTTTGGTTTTTTAACTGCTTTAAAATTGATTGTCTAATTGTATGAAATGTCACAAATTAAATCAGGTGACCTCTTGTTTTGTCCAAAGAGTCTGTGACACAGGTATAAAAATAAATGAGATGTGACTAGTTCTCCCGAGCTTTTCACTTCAGTGACTGTACAAACCATCCTACACAAATCTTGGTAGATATAATTTGATTCTTTACCTTCAGAATAAAGTGAAGGAACTTGGAAGAGGTTTAAAATCAGAACAAGTAAAAATAGTGGGTCCATTTTAAGGAAGAAAGTGATTATATTGAGGTCAACTGTTATTACGTATGTGAGGTCATCATATATTACAATATGTCACCAATCTGTTATGGCAGCTACAGGCACAAGATCATACTTTGGGGATGACCATGGAGGCAATTTCTAACTGAAAGTATTCCCCAGCTTTTTGCCAGCACATAGAGGAGAGGAGAAATGCTCCGTAGTCCTGTCATGTAGATGCAGTGCCAGTCTGCATTCAAAGTCCTAAATACAGAGGCAGGAACAAATTTGTCACTCTCAAGAGAAAGATTTTTGATGGTGGTCCTTACATCAAGCTGTTCCTTCAGTTTAATGCTATCTTTTTGGCTTTTTTGATGTTGGCATGCCTATTTATATGCTTATCTATGCTCCTCCATTTAGGTTTTGCTTAATTCCTTTAGGTTCCAATCTTCTGGAAATCTCGAGTCCTCTTAGATATCATCCAGCCCATCTCACATACACTTGCTCGGCTCAGTATATTTTATCCTGTTATAAGGGCTTATAGTTCCAGTCAATCTCAGGTCCATCTGTATCTCCTTCTGACCACTGCCATCTGTTTTATTTTCTGACCAACTGCCTTCTTCACTCTGATGAGTCTATAAATCACACAGAAACTAACCCCAATGGCCTTATTTGTGCTTGCTAATAGGAAAGCACCCAAATGAGACCTCAACATTTCTTGTATGGTGAATAACTCCCTTATATGGAGGTTTAAACTCAGCTTCTCAATAAACTGGTTTTGAAGCAAATACTGGAATAAAAAAAGGGAAAATTTATAAAATTAGAAAGGTATAAAAAATACTTCAGGCTTTTCTGTGACTGAATATATGTCTGAGTGTGCACTTTGAGAGCAGTCAGGAGATTTAGTTAGCTTGATAGATTTATCATATGAAAAATTCACTATGACTCCTAATAGAATGAAACGATATTTAGTTGTGCTCTTTTCCAAGCATGGTAGAAACCCCCCTTAGATTCTGAACTCTGAATAACCTCCTGGTCTGTTTGAAAAATGTTTATGTTGAGGCAGAGAATATTAAAAACTAACCATACAGAAATTATAAGAATATGCTTTTAAAATGCTTTTGTAAACACTTGATCAGTTTGGGTCAGTTATTTGTGGGACCATACCACTCTTTCTAAAAGTGTATTTTGACATCTCTCAATTAATGGAAATTGTCACAAAACCTGAGGTGATGGTATCACCCATGATATCAAAAAATTATATTTATCCTCCAATAAGAAATGTGTAGGAATTATATTTTTGTACTGTTTTAATTGTGTGGTTCAGTGAGGGCATAAGCTCATGGGATTTGTGTTGATCTCATAAGCAGAAAAATGGTTAAGCTTCTTGAAAGATGGTACTACTTTCATTAATTCTTTAGGAAACAATTTCAAACTCTTGTTTCTAAAATTCAGTTTGTGTTCGCAAGAAACACAAGACTAGAAACTGGGCTACTTTTTCAATTAAATGTGGTGGTTTCCTATAAACGATCAGTTTACCACTTTGTATTTAAATAGTCTGGTCCTTCTTCCAGTAAAATAGTAAAATTTTAATTGAATTATTCATGATCAAACTCACACTCTGGCTAAAGAATATATGTTAGTTGTGTAGTGAAAGGTAAAGATGATGTTTTGTTTGCTTACAGTGTTTATGTCTCATTTACATTACACCCTTCAGCACACCAGGCTGCTAAAAGAATTTTTTGCTCTAAAGACTGCAAAATATGATTATAAAGTCTAGTCTGCATCACTTAAGTGTCCAAAATGGGCACAATATTCCTACATTTTCTTTTTTTTCTGGCTTGATATGTTCCTAATTGAAAGAAAGAACAACCCAGTCTGCACACTATGCTCCTATACGCACAAGGAAAGAGGCAGGATCCTATGAAACACTGAAGCAAGCTATATATTTCATACGTTTCACTGATCCTGTTTTTTGCTATTGACTGAGTAGGGAAGGTGGATGTCTCTGGAGTCAATGTTGGAGTTCCCTGTTCCACCAAAAGTACAAGCCAACATAGCCCATATTATGTACCTTTCCAGATTTGTTTTGCTTGCCTAGCATCCTACTGACAATTCCAGAATCTATTTAAATTTCACCAAATGTGTCCTTGACACTCAGCCAGTCAACAGTTTCACAGGAGTTTTACCTTATTTTTTGGTGTCAGGTAGGTGAGAGTCAAAAGACACCATGAAGAGCAGAGTGGACTTCTTTCAAAGGCAGGGAACTTTCCAGGTGAGGGGAAGTGAGGTTTTCTTCCCTGAATAAATTATATTTATATTCCATTGAAATATATAATGTGCACACTCAAGGAAACTAGAACTTGACAACATGACAGGCAATATTGTATTAGCACTCCAACAATGCAATAATTATTGAGCTTTGGGTGCATCATGGAATTGAAGAGATTTACAGAGAGCAATGGAGTGAGCTTGAAGATTTCTATGAAGCATTTCCCCCAGGTGTGACAGAAAAAAAAAATCTATTTAAAAATGTAACAAGCAGGTGGAGGAGGCTGACATCACAGCCTGATCAAAAATGAAATTGATGTTTCAGGACAGTGAGAGATGATAGAGTGAGGAAGGAGAAGCTGCCTTGGGCGGGAAAACGACTAGAAGTGAAAATAAGCACTTTGGCAGAGAGACAATAGAAAGATTTAAAAAAGCCCTGAACAACCCAGATCACAACAGTTCCTTTTGAATTTGTTAGAATTACTGATCATCTGTTAGTGTTTGGAACATAAATTTATATATTCTACTGCAGAATGTATTCTTTTGCACTTCTAAAAGGCAAGCTGTCCTTCCAGAATCTCTCTGCATGTGATAATCGGAAAAGCACTCCCACTGGAATGTGTCAGCCTTTCTAAATCTTTTTGATGCAAGAGAGAAAGAGATACTTTTAGCTACAACAGATAGATGTCTTCATTAATAATCAGCATCTTGGCTGAGGAGACTCCCTTGAGGATGCTACGTCCACATCAATGAAATGCCATCAGACTGAGATGTATTATCTTGGTAGCTGTTCTGAAGTGAAACTCACAAAATCTGAGATGGTGATGCCTGCCAATACATATTAACAAATAACAGAATGAAAGGATATGCAAACACAAAATCTGAACTGATATAACACAGAGATTTGACAGACCCTGTAATGCAAGACAGCTCATTCAGTTTGAAGGCTGAAAATCCGTCCTGAATTTACTATGTGGTCTATCATTCTAGAGCTTTTGCTCATGGTCATCAATTAAAAATGTCTATAGGGACCAGGTAATCTAGAATTTCATATTCCAGAAGTGATTTTCTCTTTCACTAAGTGGTTTAATAGGGCCTTGAACAAATTTATATAGGATGTTTGAAACTGTTTTAAACCTTATCTACTTTTCAGGGTTTTAAAGGCATAGATAATAATTAAAAACCTTTCATAGTTTTAAATGCAAGAATCACATCTGTTCTTATACACACATACAAATATTTTCAGGAAATACCTATTTTTAGACTGAATTAACTTGTCGATATAACTGATGAAAAACACATTTTGCGAATCCTTAAGCTCTCTTTGCTTTTATAAAGAACAACCACAAAGCAATGGAGATCAACATGACATTGTCACAGCCTTGGGAAAGGACATATTCTGCCTGTACCATGGTACAGAAGAGGCCTCACAGCGTAATCTCTGAGCTATTCAACGATAACTTATGGTGGTTTAATAAATTTTCAGTAGTCTCCATACTATAGTGTACCAAACTATGGTTTCAAAAGATTTCCAATATGAGATGAATGTAAAGAACATGATAAATTTAGGAGTATCATTAAGCTATCTAATTTTCTATACATTTGTGTACTTATATCTTTATAATTCTAGAATAATCTTTACCCAAAGCAGTGTTCAGACATCCTGAAATTTCACCTTGTATCTTCATTTTAAACCCAATGTTGTTTCTTGAAATGATGCATAATTTTGCCTTTGCTATACACAAAATCTGGACTCAATATCCTACTCTAAAGAGAAATGTGGTACAACTTTGATCACAGAATGCAAGACATAAAGTTTGAAAAACAACAAAAAAAAAGAGACACTGGGGAAAGAAAGGACCTCACATGTTGAGAGTTCAGTCAGAAATATCTAATGGTGGATTTCTCCTCGATGATGAAATCATTTGAAGGGTCCAAAAACCCTCTCCAGCTTCATGAACTGAAACATAAAATTTTGTGACATAAGAGATCCTAGAAAATTTTCCTGTTTCAGTTTTCTTGTTAAAACCAGGAAAATATTCCATAATCATGTTTATTTGGTTTGTGGTTAGCAGTTATCTCTGCTACTTGTGTTTTTATTAATCATTTAAGGGTGCTCTGACATATTCTGATTAAATCAAAAGATTACATTAGACGTATGATAAGCTTGAATTTTGCCAAGTATAATGTTATGATGGAAGATTACAATGATCTTTATAGCTGGCTAATATATTTGTTCAAACTGAATATTCAGCATCTTCCCTGAAAGTAGGTGGGTTTTCAGATCTTATAGTGAAAATTGCCAGATATTTTGAGACAATTGGTGTGTTCATGGAGCAGCTGCGACTTTTGCCAGCTTCTCAGATTGTTTTCTGTCACGTCTGGAATTTCTCATGCCATATCTAGTAGTTTCTCATGGCCTACTCAGATAGCTAAACCTCAGGATAGTCACAGACCTGCACATCGCAAGGGATCAAAACCACAGAATTTAAAATGAAGCAAATATTTTAGTCCTAATTTCTGTTTCATATGTACTGGGACTCTGGTGAATTATGTGAAGAACAGAGAACTGAAGGTAGCATATAAGGAAAAAGATTTTGCCAGCTAAAATTTTAAGACAATGATTATTTGTATTACTACAAATAAGTGAATTCTGGCTATATGATGAATTGTTAGACAGTCACATAAGTGATTTATTACCTGATCATAACTGACCATTGGTTTTTTTAGAAAAATTTATGGTTTTTAATGGAATAAGTAAACTACTGGGGGAAGTAAACAAGAAAAAAATTGTATCTGTATTTCTCTTTAGGTTTAAGTGATTCTGTTTCTGTTATGTGTCCAGGGGCTGATTAGATAAATTGATAGAATCATAGAATAGTTTGAATTGGAAGGGTACTTCAAATATCAGCTAGTTGCAAACCCCCTAGCATAGACAGGGATACTTTCCACTAGACCAGGTTGCTCAACACCTCAGCCAGTCTTGCCTCGAACACATTGTGCAGCACCCAGAACATCTCTGGGCATCCTGTGCCAGTATCTCACCATCTTCACAGTAAAGAATTTCTTCTTTATGCCCAGTCAAAGCCTTCTCTTTCAGTTTAAAACCATTGCCCTTTGTTCTGTCACTATAGGCCCCAGTAGAAAGTTTCTCTCTGCCTTTTTTACAAGTTCTCTTCATAAGTTGAAAAGCCGCAATAAGATCTCCCTGAGCCTTATCTTCTTGAGGCCTGACACTCTCAACCCTCTCAGCCTTTCAACAGTTATTGCCAAACACTACAAAATGTTTATTACCCAGTTTTGAAAGGTTTTACCATTTACATCAGATTAACTTGGTTTCCAGGTTAAAAAAAACTTAATTTGCGTTTAAAGGTAGGAATTGCTCTGAGAGGATATTATTAAAGAGTCTAAGGAGAGTAGCCCTATTTCTGCACACCTATGACTCGATCTCCCAAAAATTTTAAGAAAGTTTTAAGAAAGAGTTTTACCAGTAACATGATACAACAGAAGCTCAACCATTCTGAAACCACTTATTACTTCCTTCAGTATTTAAAGGAGGAAAGAGGGTATTTCACTAGCTTTTGTGTGTAAATGAGATGAAATCTCAGGGTAAAAAAAGGTTTATTTTAAGAGTTTTGCCTACAAGGCTATTTTCAAATACTCTCTCTGCTCTGGCAACAGTTAACTATTAAAGCAAGTACAGAGCTAGAGGGTGCATACCGGAGTATGAGTTTTCAACAGTTTTGTTAGGGTAGTCCTTAGGCTCCACAGGCATTTCTTTTTCTCCTCTGTTTTACTGCAAAACAGTTTAGCTTCATATGCATTATATAGTTGATCAATTGATTAATTATTTAAGGCTTGTTGTAATTGATATTTTGGATTGGCCTTTGAGGGCCAGCTATGTCTCATCTGAATTGTGAGCAGAAATTAAGCAGTGATTATCTTCAGTTTCCTGAAACCCTAATGCTGCCCTTGGCTTTCAATGGTGCTATGTGGTTTGAACAATCACATGGCTCTCCCTTTTTGCCTAATTCAAAATTCTCTGATGAATATTACTGACTGGACCTTCAATTCATACAAAGACATAGAGCAGCAAAGTCAGAGAGAAAATGGTGTCTTGCTCAACTCAGGACTTCACACGGAACTTCATACCAGTGAAAAATACGAAACACCATGCTGCATTGGCCTTGATGTTACATGTATGTAGCTTGTGTGCATGATCACTCTCAAAGATTTCTCTAATTTTCAGTAAAGCACTGACAGACAGCTCATTAGATTTATAATCTGGGAAGCAATGGACTGCGACAGTTTTTGTAGGTTTTCAGTCACATGTAGGAGTTTGGAGCATTTACTAAACCACATTGTGTCTCAGGTTCCAAAGCAGAGAGCATGAGGAAATATGAACATTCATTTTTAACTAGCACTTAGAGATCCTTTGGTGACTCAGTCAATAAAAGGGAAAGTTATTACTACTAATTATTATCAGTTTGGGGAAATAGATTTAGTATTGTTTTCTTCATGGTTTAATTAGTTCAGTTTCCATGTTCCTTAGTGTATTTTTTTTTGTCTCTATCAGTTTGAGTAATTTGTGTTTCATTTCAAGAATATTCTAATTTTATTCTGATAATTTTCCTCAGCTTTGTCACATTTCCTTTCGGAGTCCTGTTGATGCTTACAAGAACATCAGTTGGGGCCAAAGGTTCTTGAGGAACATTAAAGAAATGAAGTTGGACCAAAACCCCATTAGCTTTTCAACCTAGACAAACGTGCATGTGCTCATGGGAATGATGTGGTTTTAGTCTACCCAAAATTGAAATTAACATTTTTTATGGCCCACAGACGTGATAATTTAGAGTGGCTCATCTCTACTCCTCCGTGTGGACTCTGGAAGCTGACATTATTTGGATGGAAAATTGCTAACCAATGCTAATGTTAAGGAAAAAAAGTGAACCTACTGGCACACCATGCCCTTATTGTTTTCTGCTTTCAGGGAGAATTTCTCTAGCAGAAATTCTAACTTCTATGCAAAACGTATTCATTTTTTGCTTCTATTATTTTGTTTCTCTCATCTCCCACTCCTTTTCATTTTTTTAAACCACTGTAATTTTCTCTTCTATCAAAATTTGAATATTTTGATACTGAAAATATCTTTCATTTTTATTTGCAGCAATTAGTACAATGGATCATGCATTTTAGTGAAGCAGATAATAATGGCAAAGCAGTTGCGAATGGCAATAAAGAGAGAATGGTGTCACTGGATTCTCTGAATACTAATCAAGATCCAGTAGCAACAGATGATACTGATCACACTTTCCACAGACACAAACTAAAATCTTCCTTGAGGCTCTAAAATCCTCATTTGTCCTCTTGAGATTCCCCTGTTACTTAATTGCTGAGTACTACATGACTATTTCCTGGCATATCTCAGAGTGCTGGAGGCACTTTGCAGTCTCCTTTATATCATAGGTCCAGGTTCTGAGCTTCAGAGAAAGGTGAGAACACATGATGCCATGTTCAAGTGACAGTGTATTGTAGCTTTGCAAGGGCCAGACACTGTTGCAGATATCCTCCTGGTTATTACCTGAACATTAAGTTAAAGGCATGATTTTAGCTGTAGATCTTACTAGTAAATTGATTTTATTAAAACTTAGAGAAAAAAAATTACTCCTTGTATTTTTGCTCTTCTTGAAGAGAAAGCTAAAGAATTTGCTTTAACAAAAAGCAAATAACTAATTTCACGAGAACATAAAAAATGTGTTTCTTTTGTTGTGAAAGATAACATCGAGATGATCACAGCAGGTGCTTCTCTGTTTGAAACCTTCAGATGCTGAAAATCAACTTGGAATTTCATGGGAAGGTTTAAATATCTAATCTTACTGAAAGGAGAAATGTAAACAGACTTTGGTGTCAAGCAGGGTATTGTCACCTAATAATATATTACAGGTAAAATGGGGATAACAAAGATACTGGCAGATACCTAAATAAGTCATGTGAAGCTTATAATATTTTAGAGGTAAATAAGAAAAAAAAAAACGTAAAATTTTTTGTAAAAAATAAAATTTAATATTTTTCTTTCATACACCACAAAAAAAAACACAGAAAAGAAAGAAAAGTTTTCAGAACTTTAATCAGAATTTTCTGCCTTAAACTGCTTATACTGAGAGAAAATCAACATGACATTGTTAGCTTTTTATGCAGGAACAATGTCCAAAAGCAACAACCTGTCATTAATGCTGCAGTCTATAGTAATGAAAAGCTGACATACATTCAGGAGTTCACTAACACAGGAACACATATAGAGAGGAATGTGATCGTTTGGAGGCCAGCAGGCATCACTGCAGATTTCCACCTGCCAGTCTTGTTAATGTTATTTTTTACTAATTTTTACAGCTTTTTTCAGTCATTGGTTAAAATTACCTCCATTATTCATGTCCTTTCCAGAATTTCAAATCATACACATGCTGTGGGGATAGGGATCTTTGCAAAGCAGTTTTTCATGTACATACCAACAAAGCCCAGTGCAAATTTTCTCCAACGTATTTATCAGAGAATTAAAGCTGTTTGCTAATAACAAATTGGAAATCTGTGGTGCAGAAATATTATGCATAACATTGTAAATCAGATTAACTGGTGTTCCTTCTTTCATACAATAAATTCCACAAGGAGCATCTGTTCAAGCCAGTGCCTGATGACCTGGCAGCAGATCAGAGAGCTTGCTGCTTTCTGCACTAATTTTGGAATCTGGTCCAAGTGGGAACATCATTACTTAAAGTCAAATCTATTTTACACTGAGATTAACATACTGTGATACCTGCTCATTGTGGTCTATTACTCCTACTGCCATTGGAGCGCTCAGCTGTGGTGTGTTCAGTGGCTCCTCTGCTCACTCTTAAATGTTGGTACATTTCACAACATCAACATTCCACACCACTTTTTTAAGCAAACACACCATTACAGCTGATGAGGTAATAGAAATGCAGAAGTCTGAAAAAGCAGGGAAGTCTTACTGCAGGAACTGAGCTGCTTTTTAATTAGGATTTAATTGAATTAGGCAAGAAAAATACTAATATTATGAAGACAATGTAAAAGCTATTGCAGACATATCTGTTTAAGATTGAGGATGAATAGTGAGGGCAAACTGCAAAGGAAAGTAATGAGTTCATCAAGTCCTCAAATAAAAAGGGAAAAGGAGCTTTAGATGTTACAGATTCTACGGAAGGATTCAAGGTGAAATTCTGTTATGCACCTCAAGTGTGGAGATGCTGTCTGTCTTTATGGCAAACGTTTGTTTGAACTGGCTTTCATAATCTAGAACTGGGCTTGTAATGATGTAGTCACTTGAAACAGAGGAATGGTTACCTGAGACTTAGGATCTCGACATATGAACGTAAAGGACTAGGAAGGCAGCAGGCACCCAAACCTTACTGAATTAAGTGGCTAATTTTTGCCCTAGATGCTTAAAATTAAAAGTAGGTAGTTTTGCAGAGTCGTCAAATTCAAATAATAGAGGATTACATAATATTCCGATGGTCCAGCTAGTCAGTAGTCAACAGTTTTGACTGTAATGCCAGCAATGAAAGGGATACCAGCCACTCTATAACAAACCCATAAAATCTTCACAGCTGTTACTTATCCATCTAAAAGAAGATAAAGAAAGTACTCTATCACCTACAGTTTACAAAATATTCCTTGGGAGAATTTTTAATTTTTATTTTATTTCCCCTGATGTAAAATCAGCTAGTAGAACCAAAAAAGCTCACAGAAACGTGGGAGAAGAGGTTTCTTAATATATGCAAAGATTTTCTAAGTAACCCAGTTCTTTCACTGGAACCTAATAGTATAAAATTTCCTAAATCTAGTATTGGATTCCTTGTCTGGCTGAGTTTCCTACCCTTATGTGGAGGACTAAATCATTTCCATGATGACACTCTTACTAGAGCTGGCAATTTATTTTTAAGGGTGAGAAACATTCTTTTTCAGGTCCAAAATTACACGGTACATTTGGTCAAAAAATATCCTGCAAATCAAGAAGATTTTCTCTGTGAGGAGAGGGAGGGAAGATTTTCTCGGAATTAGATTAGTGAATGAGAATGGCCAGGTTCAATGCCAGATGGGAAGGAGCTTTGAGCAACATATCAAGTGGAAGCTGTTCCCATCCGTGTCAAGGAGGTTGGACTAAAGGAGCTTTGGAGGTCCCTTTCAATTCAAACCAGTCCATGATTTATGATTCTGTGATTAACATGTTTTAGGTGGGTTTCTTTGGATATCTGAAAATAAGGCAACTACGCAAACCTAATGATACACTCTGCACCCCTAGTCACTTCATCTATCAAAAAAAAAAAAAGAAAAGATGTGTACGATAGGTAGGTGTATCATCTCCTGCAATTGCTGGTTCCACTCCCTTTGCTATAAATGGAACAAAGGCAGTGCCCAGGAGCTAGGAACTCAAGATCCGAACTGACAGGGTTAAGATCACAATTAGCAAGTGTTATACTGGGAAATTTATCTAGCCTTCCTTTATAAATAATCAGATCCCTGACATTTTGTAGGTACTTTTTTTTTTGTCTTAATGTGACTTTATTTCCATTCTCATTCTTTGCTTTTCTTGTATAATTAGAATTATGTATTTTAGAAAAGGTGCTTTCTTACCTTGACTTTGTGTCATGCTTAACATGGTGAGGCCAAGATCTTAGCAGGGGCCTGCAAGCAATATTTAATATTAGTTGTGCTTACAATAGTAATAATTAAAATACACTGTTGAAAGGTATAAGTATATACTAGTTTATCTGTCTATTCAATACTTTATCAGAAAAGTAATATATAAAAAATCTGCCCCCATCCCCTTTCTATAGCCTTTCTTTCTCACTGTTACATATTGTGATGTATCTGTGCCACCTTTGCAGGAGAAATTTTCTTTAGTTATTACCTCATATGGACACTGCCTGTTGCAGTACACCATGGTCAGATGTTTCTGAAAATCAACTGCTCCTGTGGTGTGAGCTGATTTTTATGATCTGCATTAATATCTGAAGTCCAATTGTGCCAAGCATATGCATGATGAAAAGGACTTTGACTTCCCCAGTCAGCCCTTGCACCTGATAGGGAGCCCAGATGAAATTCAACCCAAGGCTAAAATCGTGAAGAACGCTGTTATCTCTTTGCCCACAGTACTTAAAAAAAATATAAGTCAATCCAGAGACTAAGTTTGGTTTTGTTCTATTCTTTAATAACTTTAATTTTATTTCTTTTCTCCCCCCTCCTGATATTTACCCTGGTGGTTTTTTTTCATAAAAGATGTTTTATATTGAAGTGCTTCGTTGTTGATGAACATTGTCACTAAATGCAATACCAGGTGTTTAAACAGGTTCATGAAGTTTGCCAGAGCCTTGTAAGCTGTTTTCTTTTAAAGGTAAAAATAAAAATTAAGCTCTGAGGAAGCTTTAAATATGGACAGAGAAAAAAACCCTTCTGACATCTAAGTCTATTTCCTGCTTCTTCGGTCAGTGTGCTCCTTAGTTATACTCTTAATTAGACTAAGTCCAGGCAGGTTTAGATTTCAGATTCATTTGTAAAATCATACAAGGAAGGTGTTCTGCTGCAGTCTTTTGGACCTAGTTGTGGCTGGTGGATATACCTCTGAAAGGATTGTAATATTAGGTATCTTTCTACCCCTTTCAAATGTATATGTCTGTTCTGGAATGAGATAAAAATTAGCATCAGAAATTGTTGTAAATGCAATCTCTAATATCCTGATTTTAAAAATTGCAGCTCTGAAGGAAAAGTAATTATTTTTAACTCATAGCAAATGGAAATTCTCCAAAGAAAAAGACTACAAACAATTCAAATCATTAAAATATTTTGCTTTAGCATTACAGGAAGGAATGTCTTATTTTACAGAATGATTTTGTATCTTTTGGCTAACTTTTCTAGAATATTTGGTTTAACTATGACAAAGAGAACCTGTTTATTTTGCCCAATTTCTAGTCAAGTCAACAATATCTGTAGAAAACTTTACAATGTTTCTGTGTCCTGGCTGGCATCCTAACGCCTGACAGTTAAAAGCCATTTGCAAATTTCATTAACATTGTTTACTACCTTTTCAGATCACAAAGGAGAAAGCTAATATGATGGATGACAGTGTTTAGCACATCACATGAGGCCATCTTATTCAAACTTGAGCATCTTGCAGTCAAAAATAGTTTCAGGTTCTCTGATCACTTTGGCCCAAAGACTTTTAATCTGTGTCCTTCCAGGGGACCTCAGCACTCTGGAATATCTGCTTATATTTTTGGTGTCCTCTTAGGTAAAACCTATCTGAAGTGCATAACCTTCCAAAAAACTGAAATTAGGTAACACTCATCTGCATCTTCTTGAAAGAGAGACTGAGCAAAAGCCAACCATATTTCACTTCTGCAAAAAATAAACAATTACTTGTAAGAAATTAGTACTTTCCTTCTGCCGTCATAAAGAAGGGACAATGTATTCTTAAAAATAAAGCATATCAAACCAACCTAGCATTCAGTTCAGAACATTTCTGTGGAATGAGTGACTTTATCTTAAAACCATGTACTAAGAGGATACCAATCTAACTTCCCTATGCTAGGTGCAAAACATAACTTAAATCATTGTTCAAACTGTATTTCTCACTTTCTAGGAGGAGACATAAGCTCAATGTCTTTCTTACAGAACTGCTTTGATTCCATTTTTAATTATATTCCCAACAGTGATTTAAATTATGATAAACAGTGTATGGTTATTAAATCTGCAAAGAGTGCCATGTTGGATGGTACTAGAATAGAATATTCTAACACTTAAATACTGGAAGAAGAATGACTGACTGAGAAGCAGTTCTGCAGAAAACAAGACCTAAATAACTAAAATGGATCACAAGTTAAACTTGAGTCAACAGTGTCATTCCATTTTTAAATAAGGTAAATATCCTACTGAAAGTATACGAAGAGGTAAAAAGTTTTTGAAGCATGAAATAGTCTTTCAGTTCTACTCTGCTGAGGAAAGAACAAGATAAGAAAGTACCATATCTTGAAAAAACCTGCACACTGTCTTGTCTGGCCAACATAAACTAATGTGCAATCACCCCCAAGAAAACCAGAATATTGGAGTTGTTTAATCTTTAAAAAATAATAAAATGTTAAGTGGGTATGTGGTGATTTTCTTGAAAACCGTTGAGGGCTTCTGAAAATATCAATTTGAGAAGCTATTCTCATATTTCATAGAAAATTTTTAATAGGGTCAAATTCAAAGAGAATATAGAAAAAAGTTTAAGCAATAGGGAAGAAAAACTCATGAAAATACTAGTTTGGCTTTGGACAGATTGTTCAAGGTAGCCATGAAATCTCCACTACTGTTGAGAGCTTCTAAAACAAAAATCATTATGTAATTTTTAGTAACTAATTATGCTTTTGCTATAGGGCAGCTTAGTCGGAAATTCAGCAAATTACAGAATCACAGGATGGGTAAAGGTTGAAAGGGACCACAGTGGGGTCATCTGGTCCAACCTTCCTGCTCAAGCAAGGCCATCCCAGAGCACACTGCACAGGACTGTGTCCAGATGGTTCTTGAATATCTGCAGTGAGGGAGACTCCACAGCCTCTCTGGGCAATCTGTTCCAGTGCACAGTCACCCACACAGTGAAGAAGATAATATTCTTACCTTCAACCCTGTTCTATTTTCTCCTTCTTCAGTTTCTGCATGCCAAAGCTGAGGACTGTAGTGTCCTAGTGATATCATCTGCAGGTACCATTCAAAAACCACCTTTACCCCAACAAACTTAAATGAATTTTTCAAATATTTTTGTAAGATTCAATCTTTGTTATCCACCAAGAGGCAATGATTATCCAACGTGTTCCTAAAATGAGGACATCTGCAAGAAAGTAGCTGGTCCCACAGTATAGGTCTTCTCACCCTATACAGTATACTCTAAGAATTATAAATATACCCCAAGAAACTTCATTGCCCACTTCAAACTCTTTTGACAAGTACTCCCAGGAAATACAATCAATAGACCTGTCTTCCAGTTATCATACTAAATATTCATGGATTCCTCATAAATGTCTCTGTTCTCCAAATTCATATTGAGAGAGTCATAAAACTCACTCTTGTCCCAAATAAAGGTTCTGAATATGAATGTGCATAATCATTTAAAGTGAAAATAAGGTGTACTCTTTGGAGTAGCCTTGCCATCATATTCAGCTACTCTGGGAAAAATTTAGGTGTTTTTTAAACAAATGTTAGACAAACAGTGATTATTGCTCCAAAAAAAGATGATGTGATCATTATTACAATGAAGAAAAAGGGGGTTTTTGTGAGGCAAAACTGTCATGTTTGATTCAGTCTGACCAATGCAAATAGTGCTCTTTTACTGCAGTTATCTGAGTTTTCCTTAACATGTTTATTCTTGCACCACCACTGTCAGGGAAACATTTTTGCCTTCATTTCACATATGAGGACATAGGGCAGTGGGAAAGTCACTTAGCAGAAAACTCAAGATTAATAGAAGGCCTTCAGAATCCCTAATAATCCCTGAATTATTCTTCCTTTTGCTGGATGACTTCTGGTATTGCTCACCTACTGCATCAGCAAAACATCATGTGTGTTTCAGAAAAGACCAGATGCAAACCATAGCAGAGTTAATAATTAATATTACATGAAGTTATGTTCCAATTTGTGAATTTACAGAAGTGCAATGTTGTTCATTTGTAGAAAGGACCAACTCTTTTGAGAAATATAATAATTAATCGCCTAAACCAGAACTGGGATTAGGTCCAAATGACAGTCAATAAACCCCAGGCAGCTGAACTCCTTTGGGAATTCACTACACCCACAATGAACGATACAGAATTGTAGACCAAAGAGTTTCCACTGCAGAGCCCTCTCCTTTCTGCCTTAGCCTTTGTCTCCTGGAAGAAACAGCCTGAAGTCCAATACTGTCAGTCTCAGGTATTCTCATTTCTACCTGAAAACCAACCAAAAAATGAAAAGTATAATCCTGAAGGAAAATGAACAAAAAGTTGAGCATCCATGGAGTCCACTAGGAATTGTTCTTTTATTAATGGAAATGTCTTCGAGTCAGGTAGATAGAAAGAGTTATTTCCCAAACAGAAAGTACAGAAAAATCTTAATCTCTCCAGTCTGAAAACAAGGAGAGCAGTCAGAGATGGCAGTGTGTATGTGCAAGAGCTGTCAGACTTAAAATCCTCTAGTAGGCGTTAGCATCATGTAGGACTTCCAATACTGCTCAGTGGACAAGGGCCACAAAGCTGCAGACATTCCAGTTAGCAGGAGGGATCAAAGGAAGCATGCAGAGAAGGCTGTTTCTTCACTGTTCCCTTTGCTCACATAACAGCAAAGTTTAAATGAGTTTCTCTTTTAAAGTTATGAGGTGATAATTTAAAAATAAATAAAAGTGGGGTGCATTAAACTGTGAAACTAGGTCATCATTATCTTGAGAAATTAATTTTTTATTTCAAAATAGCTCAGAGAAGGTGATAGACAAGAGATTTTGATATCAAACTGATACTTATGAGCTCTCTTAGATGAGGAGATAATGAACAGATTTGTTTAAATTAATTAAGTACAGTTATGTTTGGAGTATATTATATGTTACTTCTCTAAAATAATTTAAAAGTTGGTTAGTTAAACAAGTACCTTATGAATAGAGCTGGTCTAAATGCCTTTGGATGAGAATTTCTAATCAGAAAATACCTAGTAGCTGAAACTTTAAAACCTCACAGAAAAGAGTTAATTAATTTCCCAATTAAACATGTCAAATTTATTTTTAAATGTCAAAATATTTTAGCTAATTATTTTAGAAAAAAATGGTTTCCTGGTTGAAAATACATTTGATTTTATTTTACATTGCAGAAAGTAATAGGAGTCTTATATTAAAATGATAAAATAGTCAATATCTAAATTAAATATTACCATTTCTGCACATTGTTTTAGCGGATTGAATTTTAAGAAGATTAGAAGTGGGGGGGGCTTTGATTAGCTAACATTTTTGTGATTATGAAAACATTTCATGTCCTCAAATGTAGAAAACTGAAAACCTCCAAACACTTCACAGAAAATGAGATTAAGTTTACAGCTCTCATAACATCATGGTAACTAATGTTGGACACAGCTTCAATTGTAGTATCTGGACTTACCAAGCCATTGGGGACATAGGCAACCCTTTGGGGTCTGAGTTTTTTGAGTACTTGGTAATAGATGAATGCTGTTTGAAGAGCTCTCAGTTGGAACAGAAAAGATTGACGTCCGAGAAAAGATGTACATGATTCTCCACTATCATATAGACAGCTAAGGATAGAGTCCTAACTGCAGCCATCAGTGGTGATGTCCCCTATGAGGCCTCAGATGTTAGACTGTGTCCTCTGAATCCCTTTGAGACTGTCTGTGCTTACAGAAGGAAACTACAGCAATTTCAAGGATGGAGTAGGTAACATTCTTAATTTAATCCCTGAGGAAATTTTTGCCCTGTGCCACTCCTTTGCTTAACAGGGCAGAGAGAATGTTTCTCCAAGCCCAGCCAACATTGCCTGTCTGCTCCACTAGAGAAGTCATTTCTTTGGAGAAACCTTCTGTCCATGCAAAAGTGTGTACATATTTATCCTTTTTCCCCATGAAATTCTGACTTTTGTTTTTAATACTCTATGAGGAAAGAACCCAAAGGTCTTGAAGCTGCTATCTAGCACTCAAGATGATTGAAGTGGAACAGCCCAGTCTCCAAGTAACAATTAAGGAAAAAGCCTTGTTGGAAATACTTAAGTGGAGTATATTTAGAGGAACTATTGTCATTTAAGTTGTTTTTAATGTCTTGCTTTCAAAATGAACTTTTAATTTTATTTTTTATTGTCTTACACATGTATATTTAATACAGAAATTTAAATCCCATTTAAAAATCATTTAAATAAAGTATTTGGATTAGATGAAAAGGAGGTTGGGTTTTCTTTTTTTTTTTTTAACACACATAGACAACTCCAGAATTTCAGGCATATGTGTTTTGATTTCATTTGCTTTGTACCCTTTAGAATAAAATAACACTCTATTGTCATGTTCTATTTGCAGACATAACTACACAGAAGGCTGTGATTTTGATCATGTTATATCAGTGGCATGTGGTTGCTCCAGCTGCTCAAAAGACTCAATTTATGCCCCTATTCCTAACAGTGAGGTACTTTAAAAGACTCATTGTCCCAAGAGATCAATGAGGACAATATCTAGTAGGTAGTAGCAGGTCCTATGGGTGTTTTTCCATGATTAATTTGAATTGTAACAGTCAAAGACACCTCTAACATTTCCATTTGGGAAACACCCCCATATCCTCAACTTTCGGAAAGATCATGCTAGCTAATCAACCAACATGTTGCCTTTCATAAATATGCTCTATTACTCCCACATGCATTTCAAAATTATACCAAAGCTATAACTTCTTTTTTTTATATTTCTGGCAAAGTTCATCCTTTTAGTGCAAATGGAAACTAGTGGAAAATGAAGCTCTGTATTCCTTTTATTTCTTGCAAAACATATACTGCAAATTTTAACCTGACCTGACTTCCTTTCAGTGGCTCAGATAGAGCATAGAATATTATTCTGATTTCCTCTTCCTTGTCTAGAAAAATAATGAGAGCATTTCTGCTTAAATAAATATGCTTTGTGACAGGTAGGATTATTACCAGCCTAATGAATGACATAATGCATTTCTTCTGTTTCACTCAAGGCTCCTCTTCTTTTGCTTTGTGAATTTTCACTGTGACCTGCCAGAAACAATCCTACATTTTAATCTCTCGTAAAGGTTGATGCTCATCTATGATCACTGAAAATCTCTTAAACCAAAGAACCATCTGATAACAATTTGCAGGTACAGCTATTGATAGAAAAAGATTTTTTATTCAAAAAGCATACATGACATCCCAAAAATTCCTGGGCAGGAGAAAACATAGTTTGTTCTTCCGTTTGGCAGTAGAGACTTTTCACCTCCTGTTGATAACCTTTAATGTGATATGGCAGATGTCAGTACATTTTGCTAATTTTCAGAATTAAAATATTGTTGGTTTGCTGTGCAGTGCACATAAGTTCTTAATGGTCTATGGGTAGGTAGTTTAATTGGCTCAATTACTGGGCAGGAGGGAAAGCAAGAGCCGCCTGCAGTTTGCCTGACCCTTTTCTATCAGATTGAAGTATTATTATGTGCTGTACTATATTAAGCTTCATCTGGAAAAAAAGCACAATCTGTTCTTTTTAAGCTTCTTAGTAGTTTCTAGTACTGATTCATGAGAAGTGGAACCAACAGATTGTTATAGTTAGACTGTAGGTGGGGACACATATGCTTGAGTTTTGAACAAAATTCCAACCCTGAAGCAGGGATAAGTCTTTTGCATGATGATGTAATTGTTTTTTTTTTAAAAAAATAAAAAAACCATGAAGAGACATATGGGAGTAGCTTTTGACTGGGCTTAGGGCCAGACACTCAGGTAGGCAACATGCAACATTCAGGCCAGTATCTTAGAAGAACCCAGCTGCCACTTGTTGCCAAGAGGACATATTTAAAAAAGCCATCTACTATTAATAATTCTGATTATAGCACTGCAGACAAAGTTTCAAGAGGACAGGAACATCCACTAAAAAAACTGTGATAGCTCCTCCAGCAGAACCAGTTGCAGTATAAAGGTGCCAGTTTCCGAATACTGAAATGGAGATGGAGTTTGGTGGGGCAAGAGGGGTTGAATTTTAAACTGACCATACTTGAGCTCCAGCTTGTGTTGTTTGCGGAGTCTTTTCTGCTGAACTGGAATGAGGCAAGCAAGAGTAAATCAATCCCTCCCTTCTTTTTAACATTTCCTTTGGATGTTTCTTTAAATTTAGAAGTGGAAACAAAAGAGATACATGGATAAATTCCCAGGATGTAGGCAACTTTAATCACACAGGACTCACATAAGAATGTTGGTTTGTTTTCAGCTTAGTTCTGAATTAATTTTCACTTGGAAGTGGAACTACAAACTGCATAAGACATCACCATTGTCCATCCATTTGTGCAAATCTTGAAGTCCCTATGTCCTTCTTCCTGCATCATAAGCCTTGCTGAACAGTGTGAACTGCCCCATTGTTGGAAACTTGGTCTTGCTGTGGCAGTTTTGGTAGTACGAGTATAGGTATACCAAAGAATCACATCCTTGGGGAGGCCAGTTCCATACAGAAACCTGTAGATCTTCTTCCACTGTGAAACTCACATCTCGTCCTCAAGGAAATGACAGAATGTACCTTACCTGTTTTCCCACTCTCATTCCTTCAATGCTACGTGTATATGTTTATGCACATACATGCTTTATTCAGAAAGAAAGAGCCCAGAGGAAATATTTCTTTATATGTGGTGCAAAGAAATTTAACAGCAAAGATTTTCTTTTTCCATCAAGAAGTGTTCATTATCCCCACAGTATGGCTCATACTTGATATACATACCTCATCAAACCACTTGCACAACAGGAGAATTGACCATGAATAATTAATTGCATAGAGTTTAATCAGCAAGGCAAGAATACCACTGGTGTATTTGTAGGAGTGTCTTGAAGCAAAGCTGCTTTCTGTTTTCATCAAATCTCCCTTGAGCTCATGTCATAGAGCTGTAGTTTTCCCAGCTGGAGACCTCAGTGACTCTCAGATTTGGACTGCCAGGATGTATTTTCTTCCAAAGAACCCAACATTTTCCTAAGTACCCCTGGTAGTTTAACATGTTTCCTGTGATTTTGGATGACACATAACTTTCAGTATGGTTTCATAATATCTCCCTGTCTTGATGCTTGATGAAATCATGGTGTTTGTGCTAGAGCAGACTTTATTTGATTGGAAAAGAGTTAATGCACTTCATGCTCACTGAAAGACCTGCTATCTTTCAGTACTGTAATTAAACCTATTCTCAGCTTTATAGCAAGCCTCAGGATAACAGTTTGTATGCCTATACCACTTTCAAACAAATACTGCAGTATTTGGAACATAGAAGATATGCAGTTCTGTAAGTCAGCTGGACCTGTCTGGGAATTTTCCACTGAGAGTTTTTTGACAGAGGATGAGATCTTCAGAATTTCAATCTCTTTGGGTGTCATAATTTAACACCAGCCAGCAACGAAGCACCAGGCAGCCACTCACTCACTCCCCCACCAGCAGGATCGGGAAGAGAATCATAAAGGTAAAAGCTAAAGAACCCATGATTTAAGATAAAGACAGTTTAATAGGTAAGGACAAAGCCATGCACACAAGCAAAGCAAACAAGGAATTACATCACAGCTTCCCATGAGCAGGTGTTCAGCCATCTCCAGGACTGCAGGTACCCATCACATGTAATGGCAATTTGGCAAGACAAACACCATCACTCCAAACATCTTCCCCTTCCTCCTTTTCCCCTACACTTTATTTACTGAGAATGGTGTCATATGGTCTGGAATATCCCTTTGGGCAGTTGAGGTCACCTGTTCCGGCTGTGTCTCCTCCCAGCCACCCCCAATTTCCTCGTTAGTGTGGCAACATGAAAAGTAGAAAAGGCTTTGGCTCTGTAAACCCTGCTCAGCAATAACAAAAACATCTATATATTATCAACCCTGTGTTCAGCACAAACCCAAAACATAGCACTGTACTAACCACTGTGAAGAAAATTAACTCTACCACAACAAAAACCAGCACATTGAGATATAGAGCTTTTCCTCAAACTTTCATCTTCTATGGCAAAGATTGACAACGTTTCTATGTCCTTTTTATTTTATGTTAGAAAAAGTGAAACAGAACATTTAATGTTGATCCAGAATGACCTAAATGAGAATAATTTTAGACAAAGTAGTGTATTTCATGTCAGATGGCCCAATTTTATTTTTGAAGGCTTCAGGGTGTGCTGGGAGTTAAATATGACTGACCCCCATTTTTCCTTCAGACTGACTTTGGCAGCTATAATACATATTTCATGAGACACCATGGTTTTGACCTCTAGCTGAACTGTTTCAACATCCCATGGGAATCACTTGATGCTTATGTACCACAGGAAACACAGTTTGCCCTAAGGGCATGACACAGGGGGAAGCACTGGACACCTGATTTACTACTCCAGGGAAGCACTGCAACAACTGAGTTTAAAATTCCAATGACATTTTGTCCAGGCACAGTTTGCATAGTAATGTGGTTTCCATTAGGCCTAATCACAGCAAAGAGGAAAATGAAAGCTCCTTTAGGTAGAGAGACCTGCATTCAGGTTGCCAATCTGGTAGGGTGCAATTTGGAAATTTAGTGGTCTCAAGGTCTCAGTGATTCATTCCTGATGCAAAAGGAAGATAACGTTATTCCCTGTCTTCTGTTCTTCGCCTCTTTTGACTATTTGGATGGTAAGATCCTAAAACCGAGGATGGTTTTTACATTCTTATTCAGTGCTGAGTGTAACAAAGCGTCTGAGCTGTAGCACCAGAGTGATAGGGATGAATCCCAAGTGGGCAAGCTGAATGCTTCATGGCTCCTATGTCCAAAGTCAAAAAAAAAACAGGCGACCAAAAAACCAGTCCAAATCTGAATCCAAACTGATTCTCACTGCTTCTCCTACATTTTCACTGTCAGTGCTCCTATGCACTTGCAATTCTGCTGGTAAGAGAAATACTTTCTCTTACAGATTCTTCCATTTGCAAGCTAACAAATTTGTGAAGTAGCTGCAACATCATCACTTTAGCACGCAGTTTTAGTCATTAATTAACTGATTGTATTTCTGTGGAACATTACTGAGAGTTTAAGACTTTTTTTTTTTGAGAAAGATTTCCTGCCTCAGAGGCTTTCTGTTTTAAATGAGACATGAAACAGATTTTAACAGCCAGATGGAGGAGCACAGGCAACCAGACACACAGTTCTGGTCAGGATGACTGTCAGTGGTATCAGTACATCCACTGTTTTAGCACTGTGACTTTTAGGTAGGCCTGGCAGTGAAGAAAGTTTCTGTGGTGAGACAGAAAAAAAGGAAAACAATGTATCTCTCTGTTAATATCTGTTACCAGTTTATTCCCACAGACAAGGAAGAGATTGAAAGAAAATACAAAGTTTTTCTCACTGATAGAAATTCAATTCAAAACAAACAAACAAACAAAAACCCCAGAAAAAAACACTAAATCACATTCAGTTCATCTGTGGTCTTGTGATCCCTGTAATGCTAATCCTCAGTTTTATCATTCGTTCTCCAGTAGGAATTTCTCCTTCAACAAAATAAGTTTTACCTTTCACTCTAACTGAAAAAAATATTGCTTTCCAGATGGCATTATGAATTAGGTGATAAGAGTTTTTTTTCCATATATTTAAAATATTACACCTAAAAATTAATTCTCAACATATATTTTTTAATTTACTGAAGTAAATCACAGAGCACTTGGTCATATTCAATCAGTTCAAGGGAATCAGAAGAGATTGCCATTTGTATATACATTGTTGTACACATTATGGACCAGATCCTCACAGGTAGAGAGGTACACAACTATCTTTGGCTTCAGCAGAGATGCAGGCTCTAGAAGAGAAGTGAGTTTTCTAGGAAAATTTGTTGATCTTGTCTTGAAAAATGGATTAATTAAAACGTCAAAGTGATATTGTTAAGATTGGTACAGTGATCTCTGTGCAGATATGTAACATTCTTTAAAGTGTCTGATGTTTCCGAAGGAAGAAAAGCTGCTGCAGATTTTAATATATACATTTGTGTTTCTGTTTACATTTAGGAAACTATGGTGAAAGTGGAATGGAAGCTTTCAAAGATATGGCTGCCAAGGAAGGGATCTGCATTGCACACTCCTACAAGATCTACAGCAATGCTGGAGAACAGAGCTTTGACAAGCTGCTGCGAAAGCTTCGGAGCCACCTGCCCAAGGCAAGAGTGGTTGCCTGCTTCTGTGAAGGCATGACTGTGAGAGGCCTCTTGATGGCTATGAGGCGCCTGGGACTCGCTGGGGAGTTTTTGCTGCTAGGCAGGTGAGTAACACTGCAGTAATAGCCAGCCATTTTAGTCAGCAGGGCAGAAAAAGAAGACGGACCTGTCAAGTATACATAAAGCACAGGCTCATGGCCTGTCCTATATGCATATCTAAAAGATAGGAAGTAACGTCAGCTGTGTCATAGCAGTACAAACTCTACAAAGACATGCATCATTCTCATGACATGCCAGGCAAACACAAGTCTGCTTGGCCAGACTTAGCAGCATCGTGTAAGGGAAAGCTGGCACACAAATCTTTGATCTTTATCACCCATTTTGTTCACTGCAGTTTAAGATGTGTCGAGTACATACACATCCTGAACCTGTGTCTCATTTGAGTAACTCTGTGTTAAGAATTGCTGATGTGGCCTCTGGGTGTACCTGAAACAGAACTTCCCAAAACAAAGTTTGCTAACTATCACTTTTTCTTCCTGAGCCAATGTGCTGATGTGCATAGTCTCCTAAGGGCAATACATAGGTAATCCTTTCTCTTAGCTGAATGATATCAGTGTTTCCTTTCATAACTACCTAAGGAAGATAAGAAAAGTCACTTAGTGTGTGTTCACCCAGAAGGAAAAGATCCTGGTGTCTTAAGCGGAGAAGTAAGTTGTTGATGTGAACCTAAAGGGATCTCTGCATTTTCTCTTTATTCAACAAGTGGATCCTAAACAAGACAGGCAAAATGATGTATTGAGCACAAAATGAAGTATACCAGGAGTCAGCCAATGTAATTTACTGCCTTTCCAGTGATTATTAGAAGGATGACCTGATGTTGTCCCAAGAATTAACCCTACAGGAACACAAGTAAAATGGAGCCAGTGAAACCAGAAGTTACGGTGAGACGTCCAGGGAAACTTTCAAGGACTGCCTTGGCAGCTGGGAGACTGAGTCTGTCCAACTGGTAGGACACCAGCCTCTGTTCCCAATCTGCCCTGTTGCACACAGCTGCCCTTCCCCCTTGGGAAAAGGGGAAAGCAAACAGGCAAAAACAGTGACTCTTGTCTCTGCCTTTTCTCTTTGGCATCAGCCTACATTTTGGCATTTGCAGATGGCTATTCCTTAATTCTTTCTCTGATATATGGCAATTGTCTCCACCCTTCTTTTCACATACATTTCATCTGTAGGGTCTTCCATGGACTATCTTGGTCCTCTTCTGGACTGACACCCAAAGGGACCACAGTCCTCAAGGGGAAATTCACCTAAACATTTTGAGATGTGTACAGTTTATACACTTCCATGTGGCCATCAGGATCCTCTCTACAATTAATCAAGCAAAATAAGACTTTCTTAGGTCCCTTGTTTGCAATGTGAGTGTTTCAAGTGCTCAGAGAAATCATGTTCTAGAAAGGGGCTTGTACAAAGACTCTCTTGATCACTAGCTTTGGTGGAAAAGCCTACTTTTCAGTTCCTTAGAGCAGATTGGAGCAAATGCCAACCTCCACTATCCCTAGCTGAATCTGGTGCCATAGGATGTTTGCTATCTTCTTCTGTCCTAAATACAAAAAAGTGTCAACTATCTGCAGCAGTATCCAAATTTAGAAGCCCATAAGCATTGTTTTCAAAAAACATGTTGGCCCTTAACTACTCCAGACTGCAAAATATACATAATTTTGTATGGGATTTATGTACAACAGTGCTGAATTTAGCCCTCTGGATGCTTTTATGAATAAAGACTTCAGGAACTGCTGATTGTGAATAAGAATGGAGCAATTCAGGTTAGTTCTTCATAAAAAAGCAGAGTCTAGAGAGAGCAGCCTTTGAGGCTTTGCTTGGGGTTTTTGTTTGTTTTGCTTGTTTTATTTTCTTTCTTTGTGAAGAACACCTGTTTCTAGCTGCAGTGGGAATGATCATGAGTAATTATAAGGAAGTTGTTATTTAGCATATGACTTACATTGAGTAAATTGAAAGTGATAGCTTCTCTTAGAAGCCTAAACTGAAAAGTTTTTCAAATTGAAACAAAAATCCTTAATTCTACTTGACCATTTGGGGTGTATCCATGCCTGTGGCAGTACTACACAATTTAATTGTAAAAAATGTAACACGAACTGGAAGGGTTTGCAAAGAAAGAAAAATAAAAGTGTAGGGATTTTTTTGTATCCTTTTTATTTATTACCATAGACCCCAAGGTAATGGCTGAGAAGTGGCTACTCAGACATAGTGGATGTCCCCATCCACTAACTGCTGCATCGGACAAGGATAGGTGGAGAGATATAGTCTCTCTACATATTGCTCTGCACTTCAGAGATCCCAAGGATCCATATTTTTCAATAGATTTGTTTCCAATTTGTTATCAAATCATCTATAAGACGGGGAAAATAAAAAACCAAGCAAACTAACTAACTAACTAGTTTTGCCTACTGAGGACTTTTGTTTTTGTTGTTTGTAGAGCAGTGTTTTATGTTTCTGCCACATAACAAGAGTCATGTGTAGGGTGTGGGAAATTGTGGAGTGACAATGTTCACAAGAATGTTCATTCTTACAAAAGTGTTCTCCTTCCACTATGGGCTATTCTCTAGACTTTGAGGCAGAGGGAAAAGAAAAAAAAGCAAAGGAAAAACCAGGGAACTTTGCAAGAAAGCTTCTTGATGTGGATGGGGTGTAAGACAACAATATGATTGTCCAGTGATAACCTGAGTTCCTGTAGGGATTTAAAGCCCTGTTTTCCAGGACCTTGATGTGCTTGTGCTCTCTGGATTTTGACCGTTCGGCTCTGTTGTCTGGGAATATTTAACTGTTGGTCCAAAGCTAGGATTGTTGGTTGATTCTGTAGAGAACAGTGTAAGGCACTGACCTGGGATGGAAGTGACACCAGTGCAAACCCAGATCTCATACAAGCAGAGTATATTGGGGACCTTTTTGTTCATCATTTATAGGGGGAAAAAACAATACGCAAGATTTTGAGAAGAACAGATGGTTCAGAGTGCTCTAAGGAGAAAGAGCTACATCTGAAATTAAAAAAGGCTCATGAAATAAATTTTTCTTGCAAGGCTATGCAGGAAAATGGACTAGGATAAAATTTATACTTTCATTCATTGTCTGATTCTGAAGTTGCTCTGGGCTGCCCATTCAATTGAGAAGGTTATAAAAGGACATTCCAAGTGTAGTGAGAGTGCCTGTCACTGAAATGCAGTGGGCTCACAAGAAAAGCTCCATCCACTAATGAATAATTTTTGTTCCCCCAGAAATGCTTCCCCCGTGTTTTGTTAAGTGGAGAATTACTGTTTCTTTTCCAAATGCACTGAAAGAACTAAAGTCACAAAGCTGCACAGTAGCTTTATGGGAAACCACAAGAAATCAACATTTCTATTTCCTCCTAGCTTTCCTTTATGATCCATTTTTAATTTGGATTCATCCTTGATATTTTTAATCTGAAGCCTTGCAAAAATATTGGGATTTTTTGAGGCTATGGATTTCTCACAGCATATGTTTTATGCTCAGATAAACAGAAAGTGGATTGGCCAAGGAGAGTGCATATCAGATAAATTACCTTATACAGCCCCAAAGGGAGGAAGAAGATATCTTTCAATAGAAACACTCCACTCTTGACCTGCTATTCAGTTTCTGAAATGGCATTGCCTGCCTGTGATAGATATGAAATGTGGCATGTCATTAATGATTGTAACGTTCCAGAGCTTTTTGATTCATGGAAAACATTTTAATTGCTGGCCAAATATTGAACTCATGCATCTTGAAGAATTGGACTTAACCTCAAATATAAAGGTGAGTGTGCTGACTTTCAAGTGTGAAAAAAATGTCATTTTTACTTAACCATTATTTGACTTAATTGAGATAGGACACCAGGCTTCACGTCTTTGTCCTCACTGCTTCTGTCATCCACAGGTCATCTGCCAGGACATACCTTTACAGATAAATTTATTCAAGAATAAATAATACATTCACATGGCAGAATAACTTTGAAACAGATTTCAGAAGTAACTATGGAGTATTAATTGTGTAGATATAACCAGCTTGGCTCTATATGATTTTCAGCTTTTCCTCATTTTATGTAACATTCAGACCCAATAGCTGAAAGCTGCTTTTGTGTTGTACATTCACCATCATCCTGCACCTCTTGACTCCTAGTTTCTGATTCTTGGATAAATGTCTGTGGTAATTTTCTACGAGGATAATTTTGTTTGATGCCTTTAATCTACAGGGATTCCAAAATATATCTCAGAATGACTAAGTATTTTAATGCTAGGTCAAATGATTTTCCATATTAAAATAGAAACTATTTGTTGCAACAGAAATTATGAGTATTGGATATTACTGTCCTAAATAAAATGGGTTCAGAAAACACTACCACAGCACTGAATAACTATACTCTTTTTTTGCTTGCTGGAATTATTTTATCTTATATCAACTAAAATGCTTGGGATGGGACTTGGCACGGTGTTGGTGACAGCAGCTGGGGATTGTTACCAAGCAGCAGTTGGGACACAGGTACTGTGTTTTGGGGTAAAAGAACATTAAGATTCATGGGTACAGTCACTATATGTTTTTTACCTCTAGACAAGAGAACTTCCCCTCGTTGATTTGTTTATTACTATAAAATGGTTATTGTAAGAACCCAAAGAGCAAAACACAGAAATTTTGCAAAGAATTTGTGATTCCAAGTGCAAGACAGTCAGACTTTTCCTACCTAAGCGAGAAGGGAAAGGACAAGGGGATTGGAATGGTCAGGCATTGGAACAATTTCCTGCACAGGGAAGTGGTGAAATCACGATCCCTGGAAGTGTTCAAAATGCATATGCATGTGGCACTTGGACGTATGGATTATTGGTGAACAGTTGGACTTGATAAACCTCAAGGTCTTTTTCAGCCGTAATGATTCTATGATTCTAAAGGGAAAGTAGAGGTATATAGATATAAAAATGGTTTACTCAATGTCTCCAGCTTCCAAAAGATGTTCCACAAGCGGTACTCATCTTCAAGAAATTACTGGGACTTCCATTTGCTTCATATATTCATGTATGCATATGGTGTGTCAGATTTACTACTGTATTCACTTTCATATTTGATTAAAAAAAAGAGTTAATTAAGACTATCCAGACTTTCTGTTGTATTAAATGGCAAAATTATACACAATGAATAAAAAAATTTATCAGAGACGTAAATATGTCCTTAGGCTGTAGTACTGATTTTCAGCTGTCCAGATGAAGAAACATGGGCAAAATTTATGAGTCTGATTTAATCTCGACATGACTCTTAGATAGCTCAGCAAGGATTTACAGAAATAATATAAATCTGTGAATTGGCTACAATATCCATAGCAAAGGAATGGGACACCTAGAGCTGCAAGGCATCCCACAGAGTTTCCATCTTGTTTGAAGTACCGTCAGGACTTGATGACTATGGGCTGTAATGTCCTTGCAAAGATGAAGGACCACATCCAGCCTTTTCATGGTTCAATCTGCTCCATGATATGCGAAAGTCTGTGCCTTGGGCTGCCTTGGGCTGTGCCTCAAAAGCATGCCATGGCTGCAAAGCATGTCCAGATGAAGGTAGGTAAGGGCAGGACACCACTTCTAGCAGTGTGATGAACACAAGCAATTCAAGTGAGGCTCTGCAAGAGGGCAGAAGGACCACTGAAGCAGTGTCCATTCTTCTCAGAACAACCCAGATATTCTCTATCACAAATCACCTCTCCTAATAAGATATCTGCTTAGCTCCCGAGGAGACAGAGTGGAGGATATTATCATTGATTCTAGGAGATGTTGCAGCAAATGAGCTAAGTGGAAGGTAAGTAGTAGAGATGAGGATAAGGAGGAAGAATAAAATGTGGAGAAGCATTACTTCCTGGAAGTCCTGAAAGTAATTCTGCTGATAGGAAACTCAGCAATATATATGAAGAAAATCTGGTTAGCAACTAAAAAGGGCAATTATAGCAGAAAGAAAATTAAATCAAGATAGATGATCTGAGGGAAATGAGTTATTTTCAATAGCTTAAAAGGAAATATTTTGTAAGATTTTAAAAAGTTTCTCTTGGATGAAGAAAAATCTCACTGCAGAGAATGGAGTGATTTCCTTCCTGAAAGTATGCTGTGTGGTGTGGGTTAACATGCCTTTTTCTATCTTTGTACAAGTCCAAATGGTGGAGAATTTCTTGTAAAAAAAAATAGGATATGAAATTTTGTAGACCCGAAATGTGCTCTAAATTCATTTTTGGTTTTTTCTGCTGCTTCAGGGAAGTATTAATCAGGCAAAATTCTTCTATCTAGAATAGTTCTTACTGCTTAACTTTTGACAAAGCTGTGGAAGATAAATGCAAGATAAATGTGCAGCTCTCTCCTCCAGGGACAAAATAAGCAGGTGAAAAGGTACTTTAGGAGTACAATAATGCAACCCCAGCCTGTACGAAGAGTCTGACCCTATTTCTTCAACCCACAGTAGGCAAGAGTCTGATGCAGCCTCACCTGAATGCTGTTTCCTCTAAGAAAACTGTCTGCTGCCTACTCATTTATTTCTCTCCGTTCTCTTGTTCAGGCATCAGTGTGTAACCCAAGGAAGCAGGTATCATTGTATATAGAGTATACAATTGTATATATAGTAATTAAATGCATTGTAAATAGCAGCATTAAGTCAGAGTCTTCATTGCTACCTGAAAAACCAGGAACTTAACAGCAAAATAGAGGTTTGCTTTCTGGAGCTGTAAAAGGGATTAGGGAAGTGAAAAGTTGTCTTCCCTCCTGTATCCAAACAGAGTCTTTAGAAATACAGCAAACTAGAGGGTAATCACTTGGTTTTGAACAGGAACTTTGTGGTGTCCATTTGAGGCAGCCTCATGGCTCAAAGACCCTCAGGGTGAGCAATAGCAGCGGTGTCCTGCTGCAGATGGAAGCAGTGAAGTGGTTGATCAAGGCTGTTTGTGCCATGACTGAAAAAACATCATTTCCTTTCTGTGGTTCAGACTCCACAAGCAATGCTTGAGGATTTTTGGGAGACAAGTGAGGCAAACACATCAAACATATAGACTGAAAGCAAATCAATCTGCCTGACTTTTTAAACTTCCTTGTATGCCTTTAAAATCCATTTCGGTTTTTTTCTTGTCATCTATCTGACCTGTTCTTATAAATAGTGCATCTTGAAGCCCAATTTCACAGTTACTAATACAGATCAGGTAGTGGGGGATGGGCGTAAGCTCTACACCTATTTGTAAGGATGTCTTCATTTTGTTCTTTCAGGAATGATACGTATTTCTTGGGGTGGTGGTGGTGGTGGTGGTGTGGGGGTGGACGTCTGCCATGGCATCAAGCAAACTACAAAGAATTTCCAAGTGTACACATTGGCGCATAAGCATACCTTCTGCACATCTGAAAACATAACGTTAGAAAATACGCTATCAGGTCAGATCAAAGGTCCACCAAACCAATGTTTTGTTTCTGGGAGTGGTCAGCAGCAAATGAGTGGCAAAACATGACACCAAGCCAGGATGGAACAAAGTTCTCCTGGAGAATTTGTGGTGTCTTTGTAAGGAAAGCACTTGTGGTTATCTTTGTGGCCCTCCTTAGGACTCCCTCTAACAGGTCCACAGCCTTCTTATGCTGGGAGCCCAGAGCTGCAAGCAGGGCTCCAGGGTCTCATGAGAGCAGAGTAGAAGGGGAGAATCACTTCCCTCCATAAGTTTTTTCATGCATCCTTGTCATACTTCTTTTGATGTAGCCCATGATATGTTTGACTCTCTGGGCTTGAGTCCACATTGTTGGGTCGTGTTGAGCTTCTCATCCACTAACAACCCCAAGTCCTTCTCCTCAGGGCTGCTTTCCATCCATTCTTTTCCCATCCTGTACTTGTGCTTGGGTTTGCCCCTTGCGCTTGGCCTATTTTATCTTCATGAGGTTCACACGGGTCCATCCATCAAATCTGTCAAATTCCCTCTGGATGACATCCCTTGCCCCTAACCTTTTCATGACATGATGAATCATGTGTGTCCAATTAAATTATTTACTTCCTGAAGGATCTGCTCTTTCTCACCTACAACTGGTATTAACAGCCAAAGGAAGGCAGCTTTGTTAGTCAATACGTTTGGAGAGAATTGTGCCTCAGCACTGTAGAAAAAGACAGTGGCTCAGGCTGCCCTTCAGGTCTTACTTCTGCACTGCTTCACCTCTACCAATTCATGCTTGATCCATCTTTGGATAGATCTGCTTAAAATCTTTCAAAGATAAAAATTACACAGCCCTCTCAGGCAGCTGCTTTCTATGCTTAACTACTCCTTCTTCTCTTCCTAATGTCAAACCTACAACTCTTTTCAGCCCATTACTCCTTGTCCTATCCATGGGAACAAAGGAAGCAGTTTCTAAGACTACAATTTCTATATTTGAAGGCTTATGCTTACCCTTGTTCTGCTTTGACAACTTCCAGTATGAACAGAAAACATGTTTTACACTTTGGAATAAAGAGATCTCTATTATCCCAGTGGAAATGAGGCACGAGGCAAAGTACAGAAAAAGAGATGTCAAACAAACCTGAAGAATTATATAAGGTTTATTTTCATTGCAAAATGACAAATTCATGAGATGACCTACACGGTTGAAAAATAGACGGTGTGGCAATCCCAAAAATAACTCCATATTGCCAACAGACCTGTGCTTGCCGTTCTGCATGAAAGCAAGTCAGAGACATTGCTGAGAAATTGTGTGCATTTGTGGGTGCCTCTCTGTTCTCACACAAGAGATGTACACTTCTGATTTTATATTTGACTTAGAAGCTCTACTTTATCCCACAGCTTATTAAAATTCAGAATGGAAGAAGTCTATGGGTGGCTGACTTAAGACTGTTCTCTTCAAATATGTCTTCTGAGAGTGATAGGCAGCGATCACAGAGAATTTTCTGATGCGAGCCTATCTTGAGAATGAAAGCGACTCCTCCAGTTCTAAGTAAAAGAATCAAAAATACCTTTGGATCAATGAAAAAGCCTTCTATTCAAGTCTGAGAAAATATTAGGTGCTTTCTTCTCAAAAAACATAAATTCAAGGGGTAAAAATAAATTAAAATCTTAAACCCCAGCATTGTTGTTCCACAATTTGCTGCAGGCTCCATGGTAAAGTGTAACTTTTTAAAACATTAAAACTAAGACTAAAAATGTGATCTGATACATATTCGTAGAAAAACTTAAAGGTAGTTGGAACAGGATGAAAATTAGCATTATGCTTGAGATTTTCTGATCTTTAGAAAAGCTACAGAATTTTGATTAATGAAGTTAAGTGAGCTCAAACTGGACTTTAATAAAAATACCCCAATCCTGTTTCTGCTCCTTTAGAAGGAACACTGTGACAAAAAGAGGTTTGCTATAAGGTACTGATTAACGCTTAAGATCTGTTTCCTTTCTGTTGTCTTTCTCTGTGGCAAATGGGTACTTTTCCATGACTTCTTTTTAACTCTTTCTTTTTCTGATTTATCTGCATCATGCCAGAGTCTACACCCAGGACTAGTTACTGACTGCACACACAGAAACCACGCACACATGTCTGTATACAGAGAAGTTATTTGTGGAAGCGGAAGTCTCCAGGGTTTGTAGCTCTGTGTTACTGTGTCCTGATACAGAGCATCTCTTCCAGATCATGGGGTGCAGGAACAGTCTCTTGGCAAATCTGCTCTCGATTCTGTTCATGTCTTAGTTACAGAGATCTTTTGTGTAGGTAAATCGTAGAAAAGTGTGTGGCAGATAAAGGGGAAGAAACACTGGACCTGTTGGATAGTAATTGCTCAGCTGTCCCAGCTTCACAACTACTTTCACGTGCGTTCCATTTTTTGATTAGGGAACAGTGGGACTCAGAAAGGCAGGCAGATCCTTTCTGCAGCTTCGTATTTGAGATGACTTAGTTGTACTTAAAACACCTGGAGGATCTGAACACAAAAATATTACCCACAGAGACCTATACAGAAGAACCCATCTCACTAACACTGGTGAGTGGTTATGGAAGAGCATTACTTGGAGTAATGAAAACTTCTGATTTGTAAACTTGTGGTGTAATTCATTTTTCTATCACTCTATTAAAGTGACAAAGCACACATAGCAGCACATATCTCCCTCACTATGGCTGAACTGACAGCTTCTATTGAAGCCATTGTCTCTCCAGAGGTTAAGGCTGAAGGCAACTGCTAAGGTGAATGAAGCACCAAAACTCACAAAACCTCATTGTGGTGGAATTTAGTCCATGCCTGCCTTGAAAAGATGTTTTAAATCATGTCAAGAGTATACTACTTTCAAGAGGATCAGATAAAAATATCCATGTAATATTTCAAGGAATAAGGCCCAAGCTGAATTTGGTTCATTTTCATATTAAGAATGTGTAATAACAGAATTGATTAAAGGAACAGTATTTTAATTAAGAAGTTAAAGTTAATAAAATAAAATCTATATTTGCTAAGGGGTCATAATGTTCAACCTTTATTCATGTTGATTAGTGACAATGAAGGAGGTGAAGACTGAATTATAATGAATAAATCATCTCTATCTTGGGAAAATATATAGTTATAAAACATGGTGATTTAATACATTTTAACTGGGATGTTGTTAAGCATTCTGTGTCTTGAAGTGCTGATATGCACAAATCAGTGTTAATCTTTGATGCTGACTCTTTTGAAATATAATTGGCTAATATGATTTTTAATATAGTTCTACCAATGCATACAAAAAGAAACATTTTTCCTTGTATCCTAGGTATTAAAACAAATTAGGTTAAATACATTTCTGCTTGAATCACTTCTGAAAATCTTCATGTGTTCAAAGGTTTCTGGCCTTGGCTAAATCAGTTCACTTTTCATAGCCAACTGTGCATCACCTGGATGCCACCTGAGTAAAAAAATTGCATGTTAGCCACTCAAGATCTGATTTTATCTGAGCATTTCAGACATGAGGAAAACTATACTATAATGTAATGTCAAATCAGCAATATGTTGAGGAGCATGACTGTCACAAAATAGAAGGGTTGATGTTAGTTTTACACTTAATAGAGATTTTATGGGGCTTTAAGCAAAAATAATATACAAAAATGTTTTATTTAGTTACTTGATCTGACACCAGATATTTATACAAGTAGCTAGAAACTCTTGCATAGATGGGAATGTCTGGAAACTGAAACGACAACTGCAGGTTGTTTGTCTGGTTTCGCTGATAGCTCATTACTTGAAATTGCCTTCAGAGAAAGACATTAATGAATGCACAATTGGTTTTAGTCTTTAAAAAGAAAAATCTAAGACAGAACTGCTTCTGAAGCTGTCATCTCTTAGCTGTATTTTTGAGAAACTTTATGTGCATTTTTTTCTTTTTATTATAAGATATGTAACTGATATTATCTAGCAATAAGAAAAGAGACAGGTTAATTACTTGTGCAGCAATTGCTATGTCAGAAATATAATTACTTCTTGCTGCTCCATAAGTCCTTGTCATGGGGAATCTCCCAGTACAAGAGTTGGGTAAAGGTAATTAGTATTTTCTAATCATGTCCCACTTTATCTTGCACTATATTGAACTTAATATGCCAGCTTCATCTACTGTCAGCCAGAAGCTCTGTGGCAGTTTGTTATTTCATGCTAGTTGTGCTCTTGTAACCAGAATAGTAAATGATTCATAGTCCAACAAAGCCTTAACTCCTCTCTTCCAGCTGAAAAAAATAGGGCCAAAGGAGCACCCCAAGAACTAAAACAGAGAAATTGTACAGGTGCCACAGAGCCTGCATTTTGCTCAACTGCAATAATTTGAATGGGAAGTGCAGAAATTCCTACTTACAGGAATGCAGTCAAGGTGTTTCTGACCAACCAGATGAAAATAAATATCTTCCTTCTGAAGTGCTCAGGGTCAGAACATAGATCCCAGGCAAGGGAACAGTTTTTGGTTCTTATCTGAGTCCTTCTTATAGTAGGTGGTGACTACTACATTTCCCTAAGAGTGATGCTCATCCCGAGCTCAGGTTCTACACTCTTTGATTCTCTGAGAGGGGGGGTTGTCTGAACCTTGAGTCATACATATAAGAGAAAAGGAGATAATTACTCTTCAAAATAAGTAGCAGTGGTTTTATATCATAATTTCGTTCCTATTTTAAATAGGTTTTTATCTGACCATTTTATAGCACTGATGGAGAAGCACAAGATTCATCTTAAATAAGGCCAGTGTTAAATTGGTCTGAGCTTACTTAAATAATCAGTAGCAAGTTGCAGGCATTGTGCACAGAGTGATTCAGGCCAAGATAAGGAAAATTGTACTCTGCTGGGGATTTGGGGTGAATACATCCAAACATCCATTGTGTGCTGAGAATCAGGGAACATAAAACCTTCACTAATGTATCCCTCCCTGAGATGGGAATTTTGGCTTTTTGGGAAAACAGAGATGTCATTATTCTTCAGGTAGGTGGACAGATGCCAAGTCAGGAACATGTTTAACAGACACCTGTTCTTTAAAAGAGGGCTAGGTCTATGGTGAAAATCTACTCAAGGGTAAGAACTTATTCATGTTCAGGAAAGAAAATTCCTCACCTTGAACCCTTTTTTTCCAGAAATGGCATAGTAAATTCACATTCCCGCATACCTCTCCACCTTCTCTTTGTGGTCAGATGCAGGTTCAGGCATCTTCTGTTGACTTTTACCTTAGAAAGGAGCTATCAGTTAGCCTGCCAAACAGACTGAATGATTCCCCCTGACTCTGAGGAAGCAAGTGTCTGAAAATCCTTCCAGGTTTGGGAATTCCCAGCCACAGCTATCGTGGAGGGTAGAAACTTCAAAAGCTTAAAACAGTTATTCATGAGAAATTTCAAGGAAGAAATTAGTTTCCTGGCCTTGATTTCAGCTTCACTGATTCTGTCTGAGGATAGTGCATCCTGACACTTTAGTGATTTAGTGCCTGGCAGCTATCAGAGACAGACCAAGGTGAATCTGGATGCATGGATACACTACAAAATAGTTTCTAAGATTGTTCTCTCTTCTGTGTATGCAGCAGCTTTAGTGGTGACCCTCTCCCTCAGGGCTATTAAGGCAGAATCCAGAGCCTCATGCAGTGGTACTAAAATTGTATATGCTCATAACAACTGAGGATTTACTATCAGAAGAAGGTAAATGACTTTTAAAACTAGTTTTAGACTCCTGGAAAGGTATTTTTGAGCTGCTTGTCTTTTGAAAATGAATTTTATAAAAAATGATTAAGGTTGTACAGGTTTGTTTTGTTATTATAATCTGTATCAGTGTTCAAGAACCAGAAACTTCATGTGGTTGAAAAAAAGTCAATTATTATTTTTAAAAATTTACTGATCATTATTCATTAATGACATTGCTGCACAAACTTTATTGACACTTTACTAGAAATTATTTTTTCTTTAAAAGATTCACTTTAGAAAAAATACAACTTTTATCTTGATAGAAGAGGAATTGAAAAGTCCTCAGGTCTAATAACTTATGTTCTTTCAAAGTACTGAAAAGAAAAAACTCAAGAATTAAAAAAATCTTTTGAGAGTTCTACAAATTATATTCTTTTAAATCCCAAGTTAAAAAACTTTGCAACTAGAAAATTTTGCCTTTATATGAATTTTTAAAATTTTTTCTGGTGGGCATTTCCCTCGCTGTGATTCAGTTCATTATGGTTGTATGACACTGGGAATATAGTTCTCATAACTATTTCAACAAAGGTATTTTAACTATGGCATATTAAGGGACTTTCAATTCAGACACTGTGGCTGTAAGGAATACCAATAAATATTTATTTTCTTTGACGGATTTGGAGGGTGGGTTTTTTCGTTATTTTTCATCCCAGGAAAAAATAATCTAAAATAAAATGCTAACCTTATTCTGTATCAGGTCATGAGGAACAAAGTAATGTTTATGAACTATGCTTCTGCCCATAAGTATTTCAGGAAGTGATGATTTCTGCAAAACACTCTTTGCCCTGGCAGCCTATTACAGCTGGGACATGCTTCCTCTCGAGATTTACAAATGTCTCATCCTCCTTTAAATCTCAGTTTAGGTATTGTCCTCTACGTTCCTTCTAAAAACATGGCAATAGTGAGCAGAAAGTCAATATCCTATTATCTCATGATACTGTTGATTTCTTCTCCTATCTTTATGTATTTTTGTGTTGCTTTTACTATTTTGTCTGGTTTATTTCTAAGTATTTTATGTAGCCGATTCCTGCAGAGGTCTTAACACCCCAGACTCCTGGATTGTGTCTATGAATCTTAAATTCTAAAGTAATATTAATGATAGATTTTGTTCACCGCTCCTTAGATAGTTTTCCAGCTATTGGTTTCAGGCCTAAAAATATTTTGGTTCATTTATTACTCCCTGTTTGAGCCTTTTGCAGGCAAATCTTCTCTCACATACTTAAAAAGACAGGAAGAGTTTGAGCATTCAGGAGAAAATGGGTAAATCAGTCATTTAAATCAGAGATTGTTCTCAGCCAGTCCTCATATAAACAACTCCTAAACTCAGAGACACCATACAAATCAAAGGGTACAATTTGCCTTTCATTTCAGAATTAGCATCTCAATTAGCTATCTTCTTATTAGATCTTAGGAAAAAGGTTCCAACTGTCTGTGATATTTAATTAAGATAAAGTAAATTGTTTTCTAAATTGAATTTTGTATTCCAGTGGATATGGTTATTGGAAAAATTAGTGGAATGGAAACAAGTATCCTAATAAATGCTTTTTTCTGCATTTGAAGCAAGTTCTGTTCTTGAATTAATGCTGATTAAGGAAAATTCTCTAGAGCCTTGAATTAACTTTACCTTGAACTAAATTATTTGCAAACATACAAATCTGATTTTCTGTATTTGCCCTGCTCTTTACCTAAAAATATTTTAGAAACGAAAAATTCTTGTTTATGAGATAGTCCCAGATTTTACACCATCCATTCAGTTTGCCTTTGCTATATGCTGTTCTCTTGAAGCATTAGGTTAGGAAGACTAACTAATTACTGTGCCTTAAAGTCATGCCAGATTAATACTGTGTGAAGAGGAATTTTTCATTCATTATTTCCCAGTTCGATTTCAATGTTCAAAAAAAAATGTGTTGAGAGAAGGTAACTGTCAGTCCTGAACATTACTTAAGTTACTATTTTGAACAAACTAATTTAATTGACACTGTTCATTACTGGGCTTTTGTTAACAGCTGGCATGTGATTTTTTACTTTTATGCCTCCATCCAGCTTTATGTTCAGCAACACTAATCCAGAGATTATTAAATATCCACCGTACAGGGATGTGCATAACAAAATCATTTCCTGTCTGTACAGAGAGAAAATTTAACCTGAAACATTGTTTTCAAAAATTGCTACTCAGCAAAAACCAAACCATCAGGGTGTTATCAACATCATTCTCATACAAAATCTGAACCACAACACTGTACCAGCTACTGAGAAGGAAATTAACTGTATCCAGATAAAATTAGAACAGCTTTAAAAACCATAATATTAATGATCTACTTCAAGAAGGTTATTACGTTCAATAAGCTTACATTTAGTATGCATGCTTCTATCAACCAAACCCTCATTTGCACCAGGGAAGTTTTAGATTAGATATTAGGAAAAATTTCTTCACAGAAAGAGTTGTCGAGGATTGGAACAGCCTGCCCAGGGAAGTGCTGGAAGGGTTTAAAAGATATGTAGATGTGGTGGTAGAGAGGACATGTTTTAGTGGTGAAGTTGGCAGTGCTGTGTTAATGGTTGAATTCAATGATTTTAGTGGTCTTTTCCAACCCAAATACCTCTATGATTCTATGACTCTGGAAATTAGGGACATTTTTCAAATCTTAATGAGACAAGAAATTCCACATTTAAAGAGATCCTGGACTGTGGATCCTGAGACAAGATTTATTGGAACAATCAGATCTTTTGCTGTCTTATGAAAGTGGTTTTCTTTTTCTGTTTTTTAATCCTGGTAACAGTGCTATTCTTCAACAATAGAGACATGTATGTGTTCTATACTTTTCTCACTTTTGACGTTTTTCCCTTTGATTTTGTGTTTATCTGCATCATCTCTCTCATGACTTCACCATCCTGTAGGAACAATAAGTAAAGTAATTGGGAATTATCATGGAAATCTATGTGAGATGTTAAATAAGCACTTTACAAATGAATATCTCATGATGACACTAATTTAAAAACAAGCTCTTTAAAATTGTGCATTTTGTTACGGCAGCTGAACTGCTGGCATGCCAAGGAGCTCACAACACAGAGAAGCTTCAAGTAGGCTGAAAAGCCCAATGAGGGAGAGTCACTGGGTTAAAAATACCCAAATGCTTTATGCAGGCGTGATGTATCATTGTAAGGGAGATGAAGTGTCTTTGTTCTGAACCAAAACTCTTGGCTGGCTGTTGATGGTGCAGGGTCGTTGAGATATTAACAGGAAGGGAAAACTTGCTAAATTTTATGTGCACCAGAGGGTTTTTTTGTGCCATGGTCTTTCAGTCCTTGAACCTTCAAGCATTTTTCAGAAGTCCCAGGTGTTATCTTTTCATGTGGGAGACCAAGTCGGATGTGATGGGTCCTGGAACATCCGAGATAACAGGAGTTTTGGGCTGCAGGTGCGGCAGAGTAATTTGATCCTCTGTGTTGGACACATGGGTTCAGTCACTCTGAAATTACTACTGTATGGGTATGCTCTTCCCCATGATAAAAGGCAATTTCTGTTCAGTCCTATTCATAGGGTCTTTTGGGAAAAAAAAGAAGATGATGAGCTCTAAACAGATCTTTTAAGATCAGTACGAGCCAATAAGTTTGAAAGATACAGTACATAGCATTCATGATGTTTATTCAGCATTTGGGTTGGAAATCTCTGGTTCCTGCTATAAATCATCCCCTCTGTTCTCTATAGATGGAAATCCAATCAATTTAATCAGCTAATGTTAGACTCTCAGACTGGATGTTTTGAACAACCTAATAATAAGGTTTCTCATACTTTTAATAAGGGAAAAATGTATTTTCATGCTTTAACTCAAAGGCATTGTTGGACTTCACTTTCCTTAATAGCTGAAAATTATATTTCCTAATAACCAATTGCACTGCTGTAAATGAACTTGTAGAGTGTATGTGCCAAATGAGTAAACTCTCCAGTTCCAATTTGCATGAAGATGGTCTCTCAGGAAGAGGGTATTCACACAAGTTCAGCGCCATTCTAATGGTCTGAACCCGGAATGAGTTTAAACACCTTCAAATGCAGAAACAGGAGCCCACATCCATCTGCATAACTATTGCCAAAGTCACTTGTTCCTGCTCAAGCAAAAAATCTGTGGTAACCCTTAAAATCAAGACCTTGACTTTGCATATCCAAAAAAGAAACCTCTCCATTTTAATTCATATTAGATATCTCTTCAGTGTCCAAATTCTGTAAGTAAAGCAGCTGTTCGTTATGCTTATGGATTACTCAGAAGACACTGAGATGTTTAAAATCAATAATAAATTATACATAAGCTTGGTTATGTAAGTGGCATTTTCTCTTTCCGGAAAAGAACCCAAAGGCATTTTCTTTTCCTTCACCCTTGAAAATGTCCAATCCAACCAGTCTGGACTTCTTTGATTTGAAAGAAATGTCAGGTTTGGGGTTTTGTCCTTCATTCTACAATTAATTGTGACAATGCAAACTAATTATAGCCACTTGCAAACCACTGACCACAATAACTAGTAAGAAAACAGTATTTCTATTACTTATAGAGAGGAATTGCAAACTTTAAAATGTGAATTCAGCTAGTGCAAATAAAACCAATAAGACATGTATAAATGGCATTAAATAGTGGTTCAATTTTCATTTTTGTCCTCAAAGCCCTTAGAGAAAAATCAAAAAGAAACATAATGGGGAGATCAGATGCTACGTGTCAGTATACAGGAAAATTAAGGAAAATTAAGTTGCTACTACTTATTCCCTGAATATTTAGACATAATGGCTTCTGATGTTTAAGGGTAAATGCAATATGATGAAAAATTAAATTAATGGATAAGGGCTAGAAAAAATATTATCTAAAAATGGAGGAGGACTTGCTATTATAATAGATGGGAAGACAGAAGAAATATACTGAGAAGAAGGTGAACCACAAACTGAATGGAAAGGAAAAATGAAACAGAGATGTTCAGGAGCAAGAAAACTGGTGTGATAATGAATCAGATCATCAGCTGTTTTGAAAAAAATTTCCTTAGGAGGAATTGAAATCTTCCTTAATTGCTCTGGGCCATTCCCACCATCCCAGTTCCATCAAAGAAATACACTGGAGATTGACAAATAAGGGAGTTTTTTTGTCCCTCTGTATATCAACCCCAAACATCTGTATGTCAACCCCAACTAGTTCCTTGAAATCCATTGTTGTATTGAAAAATAAATCTGAAGATCTCATTCCTTTTACAAACTCAATATGTGCCCATTCATCTTGCCAGTACCAGATTTTAAAAAACACCATCAAAGGCTACCTAAAGATATACATATATACTATCACTTCAATTTTCATCAGTCATTTTTCTTCTGTAACTTCTAGAAAATAAATTATTATGAATGCTCCCAAAAGTCTTACCTGGTGGTGAGAAGTAAGCCCTATGACAAGACAAACATTTTAACTCAAAGAGAAAAGAAGATGTGCCTTGAAATATATTCCCCACTTGCGCATGCATGAGGGTGTGAATCAGATACTGCTGAAATTAGCAATTCCCAGAGACCTCTCATCACATGAATTTTGTAGAAATGTGAGTTTCAAACCATCCTCAGGACTTGAAACAGTTCAGGCAAAGCTAGATATAACATTTGTCTTCATGGCAAGCCAATAACACATGCCATTTGATGAAAATGGAATTGTGCAGCTCAACTTGTGATTATTTGAGAACCAGTATAGAAGACCTGCAACACCAGTTGGTTTTTTAACTGCTATTATTTTATGAGATTTCAACAGGAAGCAGAGGCAGCTGGAAATTACTTACCAAGATCTCCTCCGCAGTATTTCATTATCAACTAGTAGCACACAAACAAAAAATCTTTTGTTGGACTTAGTGGAAATTTTACAGAAAGGAACTGGGCTCTATGCATGCCTATGTCCTTCAAGTTGAATAATTTCAAGCTTTTTAAAAGCTTCAGAGTTTGCCATGCATTAACTATGCAGACGTTTCATGGCCACTTAGCATGTGCTCAGGTTTAAACTCTGGCATTACCAAACTTTATCTCTCTAGGTGTTGACGAACTGCAGTTTGGGACAGGATTTCCAAAAAAGTTATCCATAGACACTGGCTGGTTCAGTTCTTCAATTAAATCTGTAGTGTAAATCAAGGTAAACAGATTTATAGGTTAGGAGGAAAGGTCTAGTCAACACATTGAAGCAATAATATGTGTATCCTTAGAAAAAGATTGTAGGGCACTGAGAATACTTGAGTCAGTATTACTCAAGTACCATTTTACTTAATTTAGCAGTAAATAATTTAGATATCTGATCCATATTGGTAAATTAGTTTTTCTCTATGATAAATAGAAAGAGATAAATATTTCTGGAGGACAGTTCATCAGTCTCTAAAATAGACTCCTTTGTTGTTTCATCACTTACAGAAAGAACCCAAAAGGTCAGTTTTAGTTGTTGCATCTGTTGTGGTTTAAGCCGAAACCAGGATACATCTTACTCTGTCTGACTCCTGGCTACCACTGGAAAAGGGTATGGATATCCTTTAAGGCCTGTTTTGCATCTGCTAGCCTTTTGCAGATGTCTCACATGCTAGATGGTGAAGTAGATACTTGTATATAGGCAACTGCATCAAATTCCAGTTGGTGAGATTTGGGTGGATAAAAAAATTACAGGTGATTTTAAATTCTTAAATTTAACCTTATCCTTATGGTCTTGAAAATCTTCCTCTTCCCTGAAAGGACCTATCAATTTGCAATAATCAACACAGCAGTGGTAAATTTAGTTCACTATAAGATATTTGGTAGAAGCACAGAATCAACATCATGGTCAAGGGGAGAAATGGAGAGATTTCTTTCTCCTGAATGTTACATAAAACATATACTAAAATAAAAACTACATGGTCCCAAGTACATAGGAATGCTCAAAGCATAGTCTAAAGTAGAAAAAGAATGGAGGAGGAGGCTCATATAGCAGAGTTATCACCCATCCTAGAAAAAAAGGCTTTTTTAATACATTTTTGTAATTTTCTATGATGAATCTTTTTACCATGGGTCTTGGGACAGAATCTCAGGCTAGATATTTCATTAGTATGAAGAACATGTGTACTAGTTTCCCTAGAGACTCAGAAAGAGAGTAAGCAAGGACGTAAAACCAAAATATATTGAATAAACACATTTCCACATGGCTGCAAAATTATTAGTAACTTTCAACCAAAAAGTAAATCTTGTCTTCTATGAAAAAAGCAATTAAAATTTGCATGTATTTGTTTCTTTCTAGTGGCCATCATGTGTGCCCAACTGTAGAATTTATTTCTCAAAAACTCTTTATACATATTGTTATTTGCATATGACATTTGATTTGGGATTCTTTATTCCTCAGTTACAGTTCAAGAAGATACGAGAAAGTGTTTCATGTGTGTGGCAATTCATTTTTGAAACAGCTTATGTGTATGTGTGGGCTTGGGAAGATACATGTAATATTTTGAATATATTCAGTTACTTATTTCTAAACATTTACATGATTTCAACCAAATTTTTGACACTCATCTCCATTTCTGAAATTCAAATACAGACCTTGAAAAATTTGATGCATATGCCTAATTTTATTCGCAGTTAGGTTCTTCAGTGAAGTTAGACACTTTTTAGGCAACCATTACTGAATTTTTTAGCTTGCACATGAGCCACCTATCCAAGTGTCCATTTTCCACCACTGAATACACCTAGGGGAGGTGAATCTCCACATCTGATTCTGCCTGTCCAACCTGTGCCAGCTGTCTGATAACCTTTATCACCCTCCTCTGGACTCGCTACAACAGGCGCACATCCTTCTTATGGTTGGGGTCCCTGAGGTGGACAGAGCACTCCAGGTGCAGTCTCACAAGAGCAGAGGGGCAGAATCACCTCCCCTGACCTGCTGCCCAGGTTTATTTTGATGCAGCCCAGGATAAGATGCATCTTCTGATCTGCAAGAGCATGTTGACAACTCATGTTGAGAAACTCATCAACCAACACATCCAAACTCTTCTTCTCAGGGCTGCTCTCAGTCCATTATTCACCCAGCCTGTGTTTGTGACTTGGCTTGCCCCAGCCTAACTCTGGAATAAATAATCTTTTGAGAGTCACAGGGAGCCCTCATGTTAGGTTCTGGCTCAGAACGAATTTCTGTGTGCAGTTTCTGTAGCCTCAGGCACTTTAATGACTTTCAGTTGTATCACATAAAATAGTTCTGTTGAATGTATTGGTTTCAGTTTTTGATTTTAATATTTAAAATTCACTGTAAGTATAAGGTGAAGATTGTGGCCTCGATGTGCTAAATAATATAATGTGTCTAATCCTTAAATATTTATACATGCTGCAAATAATTTTTCTAAGGACCAAAACTTTCAGGGTGTCATTTCACTCTCAGTTCATCCTGATTATAATGGACTCTAATCAACTGAAGGTAGCGTGCAAATTAGCCTGAAGTGTCACTTCTGAGATTTTTTTCTTAAGTGGAAAGGTCCTTTTGTATTGGTTTCTAAAAGATTTGATTAATAAGAGTTGAGTTTCTTTTAGAAAGTGCCTCATCAAAAAAGGATTTTCTTAAATTCTACTGCTTGTTACAACATGGAAAAACAGTTTTGACTTAACAGCATTTTCTGATAGAATAGAGCACAACAATTATAGAATTGAGTTTAATAAGTATAACTGAGATCCTGTTAATTTGCATAATTCTCCCAATAATTGTTTATGCTTATCCATGTCAATCTTGGATATTAATCTCTAAATCCAGGCTGTGAAGTAAGAACACTTATGAAAATATCTGAAGAAATGTCATTAGCAGAGAGAGAACAGGAGATATGGTAGCAGAGGTGGAGTAACAGTGGTCCACGCTGAGCAAATACTCCATAACTCCTCAGCATTCATTGGCAGTTCTGCATTCAGGTGCTGCTTCAAGAGTTGGATGCCACAATCTGTGGGTGACACATCATGCACGCAGGGAATAGGATAAAAAAGGTATCACAACCTGCACATCAGAGCCCAGAATGTTAATTCTCTTCCTGCTTATACCTTCCTTCAGGATGCAATATCCAGCTATTGCATATGCAGTGATATAAATTTCCTCATTCTCACGTCATTTCAGGTCTCATCTCCTTTTTATACACCATTTTGTAGCACAGTGCAGAAGTCATCTATGCAATGGGTTTGGGGTGTGTGATGCACTTGAGCCTCATGTACCCAGTGTCATCATTCTCATCAGCTGCAACAGGGAAGAAACAAGTGATATATGACTTTACCTGAATTGCTTCAAACCATGTAGAGGTGTTATCCATCTTCAGTTTCATGTCCAGCAGAGGAAAGCTTTATTAAAGAAGCTTAGAACTTGACCTAATATCTACTTTAATCAACAGTATTTCTTGTTTGGTCCACCTTTCCCCAAATTCCTGCTATTACATTACTCCAGGTACTCTGCTAGATTTCTTTGTGCCTTTATTTCAGATGGCTGCATTTCTGTCTGTTAATTTTCACATGGCTTAAATCTCATCTAGATCTCTTTTGTTTCACCATCTCCTTGTTACCTACCTTTTTCTCCCTCTACCTCCTCTCTGCTTACAAGGCTAAACCTTTCAGGCAGTCCTGTCTGAATCTCTGGCAAGAACTGCAGCCTTGCAGGGTCCAAAGTGCGGACACGTCCTGAATCCAGATGGAATGTGCTGTGACTCAGCAGTTCAAGTGGGTACCAGCCCTCTCCCAGGCACATCAGCCCCAGCAGAAATAGTGTAGGGCAAAAATGCCCCCAAGGCCATTTGTGTGCATAATTTACACTAGCACAGATCTGTGTGGGATGTGGGTGACTCTAAGTATAATGAGCTATGTAATTTGCTCAGAAAAGCTTAGGAAAACAGTTAACTACCCAAGAATATATTTGTGTTACTAAGTAACAGATGTTGCCCTTGTATCATTTAAGTTTAAATGGTTATTAATCTCTGCCTACACCAGATGAAATACAGTAAGTCATAAATTTACCTAAAGAAATTAAGTAGTGGAAGCAGCATTTAGATGTTTAAAACACATGGGAAAATATTACCTCACACTTAGAAAAAAAGACCTTCATGTCACAATCAGGGAGGAGTGAGGCTGTTTTGGTTTTATATACACCCTCAGGAAGTAAAAGATGGATTTATTTAGTAGAAGTTTTCAGGAGGTCGAGATCTAGGTTTTCTAAAGTTTTGGTTATCTTCATCTGTAAAATCCTTAACCTGAGGGTCTCTAAATTTTGCTATCAACAGCAAGCCATTTTTTAATATATATAACTATATAGCTATATTTAAATCACACTTTTATGTACTATTACAAATGAAAACAGCTGATTTTGTCAGAGTACATTAAAAGCATTGAATATTACCCCAAATCTTTTGCAACTGATCCTGGCATGAAATCAGCACTGGTCACAGCCAACCAGTCCTGCTTGAAAGGGATGGAGCTTAAGTCAGTAGCAGCACCACACCATTCCACCTAGGGTAGTTTTGGGAGGCAGCCCAATCTTGCACTGTGTTACAGAGATATACAAGATCTCTCTGTTCTATCTCCTTGTCTTCTGCATTGCAGACTGAGCTTGAGTTGCCAGTACCCAGACACCGTCATTCAATGCCATCCAGTGACTGAAAGGACAATTGAATGCAATTTCTGTTGGCAATGCCAAGTGATAGAAAATATTGCTGCCTTCAAAGACAACTGGAAATTTCCTGAAATTCCCTATCCAAAAAAAAAGCCCAGAACTTAGGGAAAAAAAGAAGGTCCAACTCTTTTCCTTGCACTGCGCTTGGGTAAATGGCAGAAGGAAAGGAACTGAATTTTCACTGCCCACCAAGGATCATTACTGAAACTGACATATATTTGACAGGAGAGAAGATCACTATGGAAATTGAAGCAGAAGTGAGGCTGAACGCTCACCAAAAGAACAATTGAAAAATATGTGGACTAACACAAGATTCCAGAGAAACAAACTGGAGCACCCAGACATAGAAGCACAGGAAGTGAAACAAGGAATTGTAGGAATAATAGCATAGGAATAGACAATCCCTCCAGAAATTACATGGTGACGTAGTGGTCATGGTTCAGACCATTGGTACTCCTGGACATGGTGATTTAGGGAGGTGGAAACACAAATTATTTATAGAGGTATGACAGATCTTGTAGAGATAAAAAGGGAGATAAGGCATGAAATAAGCTCTGTTTAGTTTGAAGCAACCTTGGAGTGATTGAAGAGATTCTACTACTTTACGGTTGGGTATTATTTGTACTTGGAAACAGAAATCAGCATTTCCACAATCTGGGTTTTAATGGGAAACTTAAACTTCCCAGAAACCAAATAGAGAACAAACATAAACATTAATGATAAGGGCCTCCTATTTCTGAGTGTGCTGGTCACAAGACTGTCTCTTAGCCAACAAAATACACATTAATGAGACCTGTTACCAGTAAACAAGAGGGATACTAAGGGAGACACAGTTTCCTCTGTGTCTTCTTTAGCCTCCCCCTTGTTTACTGGTAACAGGTCTAAAATAATTTATCTAAGAGCATTAGATTAAGTGGCTGAAAGTATAAAGCTGTGTCTCAAGCTGTGTAGAGAAGTGTTTTGAGCCCAACAGGACTACCCAGCAACTCAAAAAACAGAGATCTATCGACAAGTGGACAGAAAGGATGACCAAATGAAATTAGATCTGTGGCATCTCGAAGTATAAGGACAAAGCAAAATTATCTGTAGAGTTATTGAGAACAAGCAATAAAAGGTTCCTCCATCATGTAAAGAAAAAGAAACCCAGGAAAACAAGATGTGAAGTTGCTATGCAACAGTGACTAAAGATAATCTAGCTATGGCCAAAATCTGAATAAATACTTTACTTTCACTTTTCCATAAGAATAGTTTTTCCAAATATGAGAAAATGGAGCTATTCATTGTTTTATTGGATGTGGAACTGAAATTCAGCTATTTGAGGTGGGAGTAAAACTGAGGACATACCTGAATCCTCCGTTAAAAGTTGTATTCAGCACTATGTCAGGACTAGAACCCTCTGCTTGGGCTAGACCGATTGTTAGTCTGAAAGCTTGTAGACTCTGGAGGAGTCAGAAAGTAATTTCCAGAGCACGTGAAACCATATCTGAACATGTCCAATGAATCAACAAACAGCCAGACATGACAGAAAGGCCTCTTTATGTTTTCCCAAAACAGGATGGACCAACACAATGTAGAGAGTAGAGGGTATACTGTTTACACCATGTCTGTAAAAGTGGCTTGTTCAGTTTGATTGAGATGTAGCTAATGCACCCAATGATTCAGAGGAGTTTTTCATTCCAGAATGTTGCTGAAATCAATAAATGAATTTGTGAGGATAGAAGGAAGGTTTCCTGATTAAAAAAATGCTATGTTTAAGAATGGTGATGTGCTGCAGATAATTAGTGACTTCCAAGTTTTGTTCCAAGGTGTACAGAGATGAGTGAAAAAATGTAATAAAAAGAAATAAAATGCAAGATACTCACAAAAGGTAGATTGCACAGGAATTACATGCTAACTTTCTTTGAGAAGACAAATAATCATCTGGTAAGAGTGAATGCATTCTATCTATCACCCAAATTTCTGCAAGGCAGATGGTATAGTGGCACTGAAAAAAAAATTAGCTGTTGTAGGATTAGTACTTTAGGATGACCCTGCTTGACCAGAGAGGTTGGACCAGATGGTCTACTGTGGTCACTCACAACCTGACCCATTCTGTAATTCCCTAAAATGAAATGAAGTATAAACATTTTGAAAATTCACAAAAAAAGGTTAAGACTTCATGATTACTAGTTTTGTTGAGAGACAAAATATTGCAAACAGAGAAAGGGTCTTGGGGCCTTGTTTATTATTTTCACAAGGGCTCAAAAAAATAAAAGAGTGCAAATGAATGTGGCTGATACATCAAAATTGAGACACGCTGCTAAAACAAAGAAGAATCAGAAAATTGAATTAGACAAAAACAGTTGTGAAAAAGGAAAATGTAATACTACACTGCACAAAATTTTGCATCACCACACCAATTAATTTTTAAATGGTTTGGCTGAGGTGAGATTTTTCAGTATTTTCCATCCATGAAAAGACTTCCACTGTAAGCATGCAGTTAAATGGAAATATCATAAAACAAACATATGCACATAGTAATTCATCATTGTTTATGTTCTATGACTGTTTGTCTTAAAATGAGCTGATAATTCCTCCAACAGGAATCAGGTAATATTTCTATGCTTATAGAACCACTGTCTAAGGTACAGCTGAGACAAGATACTCAGATAGTGAATCAAAACTTTTAGTCTGATCCACTCTCCTTATAGTCTCATCTGGAAAACTCCATAGCATCCTCCATGTTTATAAAAATACAGTATAACTGGAGCAGGCATGAAAAAACACTGTGGCATGATTTGAAAAATTAAAAGGTCACTTGAGGAAACTGTAAGAGAGAAAGCTTGTTCAGTGTGGAGCAGTGAAGGAGGAAAGCTGTCATGTTTCCTGTTAGTAAATGCAGTAGGTCAGAATAAACACAGTGTATAAGTAAAAGTCAAAGAGGGATAATTGTACTTTAAGAAGAACAATCCCCTGCAATGGGTCCTTGAACAAAGATGGCGAACAACCTCCTGGGTGGCATTAGGAAGGGCACTGCCAGCAGGTTGAGAGATGACATCCTTCTCCTCTACTCAGAACTGGTGACACTGTGTCCAGTGAAGGTTTCTTCTGTCTGAAAACTTTCTTACACACCTCTTGAACATTCAGGTGGTGGCCATGAAAACCAAGCTTCCAAAACCCATTTAAATTTCAGAGAGAACCTGAGCAGTTTGAGATAGGGATTACATTACATTTACTTGTGTCATCAGGAAACAGATTTTAGTGATACAGGAAGACTTCCCCAATCCTATGTTTCTCTTGGCTTTTTAGTGAGGCTGCTGAGCAGTGAGCAAGTCACAGACTTTCCATGAACTCTTGTATTTCTAAGTCTTCTAAATTCTTTTTTTCAACTCAGCAGGAGCAAGTCACAATAAAAGCATACTCAAGTACATTTCCAGCACAGTTTAAAAGGCTTTGATTTCATCAGAACTGGGGGATGGTCATAGATTTATGCTCATCTTAAGTATTCCAAAAGAAGCAGCTATGTGAACTTGTGTCTTCTGTTGAGCAATACCAGGATGAGAGCAACTATTTAGACTGCTCAAGAGGTCCAATAAAGACATTAAAATGTTTGAAAGGGAAAGAATCTTTCACAACTAAGGACCCTAAGCAGAAGTGATCAGGCTTCACAGTGGATGAGAATGGCAGTGATATGATTACCCTTTTCCATGAAAAGGTATCTTGTCCTGTACCCAGAACCACTACACCCAAGTTCACCTTTAAATTGATGCATCATGCTCAAACTCATTTGCCCACATTTCTGGCACTGACACTTTGCCCATCTATGACCATGTGGTCAAACTCTGCAATTGCAGATACCCCTCCAGTATTGAATAAGAGTGAGATACCTTAACATTTTTGGGGAACAAAATTAGATAAAATGAAACAGGAGAAAAATAAATGTAGGGAAAAACACATTATGTTTAAAGGATAAATTAGATGACCTCTAAATACATCAGCAAAAACACAAAACCAATAGAACACTAGAATAAATTTTGCAGGAAATATTTAGTGCCACTTTTCAGTGCCATTAAGCTTTTTCGGTGTTTAAGTGCTTTGTTGAACTGAGGCATAACTGATTGATGTGAATGGATGAAGAAGATTTGAAAATAACTAAAAAGAACATATCTTCCTTTAGAGTTTGAAATAATGCAAGGAATTACTAATTTAGTCATCTAGAAACTTAAAAAGTAAAGCTTAACCAGGTAGGTATCTGTGTTATTGTTCAGGAATTAATCTTTGGTTTTATTTCCTTCTATAAAGATTTTCTCTAGTACAATTCCACATCAGCAAACAAACAAACAAAAAAATTTAGGTATAATGAAAGCGTGAAATAAAGCATTATATTGAATCCATTAAAGGTAGTTACTTGACTATTTTTAGACATCTGTCTATACAATATATAAGACTACAAATTTAATACAAAGTGCTGACCATTCAGACCAGTAACTAGAGATAGAAAAGTCAGAATGTCAAATTTAGAATGTCTTGTATTTCTCAAATGTATTCAGGGCCAAGAGTTTCCCTTCAAATCATCCAACAATATAATATCAGCTAAATTGCTAAATTATCCATAAGGGAATAAAGAAAGAAGTCTAAATAAAAGAATTTGTTTTACATTTAACAAATTATAATTAGAATGAATCCATAATCCCTTTCACTGACAAATTTGTAAAGATTAAAAATTAATGAGGTTCTTTCTTGTCTTCTCTTTCACCCTGAAACTTTCTCTTATAATGTTCAAAAATCTAACTGCGAAGTTAACTGTAACTTTTTTGTGCTTATTTCAATTGCTGTATGAAAAAATTTCTGTTTTTCATAAATCTTTTCCTGTGTTTTGCTTTGCTATCAAGTAATTTCTTTCTTCCATTGTCTTCTCTTATGTATGATACTGTCTACACTGTCTTGTCTATTTGCTATGCTTCATTTATATATATTCATATAGATGGATTTCATCATCAGAATAGACAGTATGACAATATACTAAAATAGATTAATTGAGTCCCCCAGGAACAAAATCTACCAGTTATGAATGTCCCTTTTATTCAAGGTTTTTAGTTTGAAAAAGTCAAACTATAAAGCACTAGTCTATTTTTCATGCCCATATTCTATAATCTAAGTGGCATCTGTGTGTGATTTCTGTAGACTAGGTTAGAGACTCAGAGTGACATTTATCCCACTTTACCTGCATATTGGCTGTCTTGTATAATATAGTTATTTAGTCTCTGTTGTGTAGGTAGATGAATTGTCTCTCCATTAGTATTTCATCTAACTTCTAAGCCCTTCAAATGAAGTGAGACAACCTCACCCCAAATGATTAGAAACTTTTTGAAGATGTGTCTCTTACAAGCATTTACCTAATGGTCGGGTCCCCTTTTCAAGGGATTGAAATGTTTAGAGAAATTATTCAACAGTTTTTAGAATCAAAGTTACCTGTTTCCTGTTTACTAGTACAGTATCTCATTAGACCTTCACTAGACGCCTATCTGCATTGAATTCTCAGTTTTCTAGTCCTAGAAGTCTTTACAATCTAGTCCATTTTTTATAGAAAAGTTTTCAGATTTATGTCCTGATATCCAGCATACACAGACCCTTCCTTTTCATGTTGTAACTTGCAGTCTGCTTACAGCTTGCTAAATGAGCAAAACACTATGCAGCAAAGACATTGAGTCACCAGGTCGAATCAAACAGGAAGACAAAAAAGACATGTAACAATCCTTTATGAAAAAGGATGTGGTTGTTTTTCCTAAATTATTTTGAACAATAGGACAGAATTTGATTTTTTTTTAAATTGTAGTTGAAACTTCAGAACCAAATGCAATGGCATTTCTAAAAGCATCTCTTCTGATTTCTGGACAACACTAAGTACTGATCCTCTGAGAGAGGTGCCATTATGTGGTCTCAGGAGGGCCACTGAGGATCATCACATGCACACTATATTTTCCATCCATTTCTAAGTTAAAAAATCTTATTTGAGTAGATCAGTATCAGCTTGTTTGATCATCAGACAAAGGGTGTTGTTGCAAATGCTGCCTTGTAGTAAGGATTTCCTGTGCAACAAAGCTGTCCATATCACATATGTTCATTTGGTACCTTCTATAATGCTCACAAATCACAGGAGCTGAGTGAACAGGAGCACACAACCAGCCTCATAAACAGACAGGAGTGTGAGCAGTCAAGAGTCTCTCTCTGGCTGCAATCAGTATAGCCAAACACAGCATTAGTTTCCATATCTATCAAGAGGACAACACCCTTCCAGCCCTTGACTGAATTGCTGGATACACCTATTAAAACCAACTGTTGCAGACAACCCATGAAGAAAAATCAAAATACTTCTGGTTTTGTTGAGTGGTTCAGGAGTTTTCACTTCAGACTAGAGAATAACATCTTCACTGATAAAGTCTGCCAGACTAGGCATTATCGCAACTCGGGTTTGATATCCATCTCGTGTTTCCATCTCATGTTTCCATGTCATATTTTCCAAGTAGTAAATACTAGGTAAATACTGAGGGTTGAATTTAATTCAGTTGAATTTGAGCCATCTGAAACTTCTCATCCTTGCTGTGCTGTTTTTCTCCTATTTGAAGACTTTGGAGGGAAGTAAGTGTCTTTCCTGCCATCAGGCTTTGCTTCTATAGTTTACCTTTGATTGTCTACTTTTCATTCAGTCTTCTATCAGGATGAACTGCAGATAAAACCATTATGGACATTCAGCCCTGTGATGCAGTGTGGATGCTAAAAAGCTCTTAGCAGAGAAATTTTCCAGCTTTCTGCAGCATTCGGTGAGAACTCTGTCTTTCTCATGCAAGCTATGAAAAACAGTGAGACAGTTTTTGTAAACGAGTTCTCTATCTAACATCTGCAGCTTATTTTTCAAGTTTAGTATGATTCTTTGGGGAAAAATATTTTGAAACAAGTCTCAGTGAGTCATGCTGAGGGGTGGCTGGTCAAAGGACCAATGGCCTCCTGCCATCTTTGCAAATCACCTTATAAAAGGTCAGATTAATTAATAAAGGGGATGATGATGATGGCTTTTCTCCCTGGACTTCAACTTTGTGTCATTCTTTTTCTAGCTCCGTCTCTGGTAAAGCGACAATGCAGGGTCTTTGGGATCTTTTTCTCCGAAGTTTTATTAATCTGCATCTATTCCTTTCTTCCCTTCCATTCGTGACTGTGTTATAGAGCAGTATCTCCTCACAGGGTCTAAGACCCTACTACAGAATTCATTTCTCCCTCAGCCACAAATGATAGAAAAATTCTATAAAGAATCTTTCCCTTAAGCAAAGGTGGGTTCTGTATCTGTTATCACCTGACTTCTGAAGTGAGGAAGAGCAGGGGATGCACACAGGGATGTCTGATTTACCTCACTGAAATATGCAAAAATGTGTGTTTTCTTACCTCCTCCCCTAGAGTGATAAACCAGGAATTATGCATCTTTGTAGTAAACAGAAGAAAAATCACTGGAAAGGAGGTACAGACACTTTCTTTAGTGTGTCTTAATGTTCTGGAAGATCTTGTGGAAGAAACTGATTTGATTCCATTCAAAACTAATTGCACTCCTTCAGTGCAGGAAAGCTCACTGCAGGTCAAAAGAGTATATTAAAGAGAGAATTGTCTGTGACTTACATTCTGATGGTTTAATAAGGAATTTCTCTACAGTCAGCAGAAGATCATATTCTGTTTGGTTGGGAATAAGTCGTGTCTTTCCCAGCAAGAAATTTGTCCATCAGAGCTGGATTTCAATGCATGAAATGAATGTCAGAGTTTGGGTCTGACCAAAATCCTCCTGACAAATTATATTTCTTTTTTACAATGTAGCTTTTCAAGATCATTAGCTTTTGTTAAAACTTTCACTGGTTTCTGGTTGCCACCCAGGTAAAATCATCACATCTTTAAAACCTCTTTTCATATATAGTGGTGCCATCTTGGGCTTTTTTGTAGTACCCCATGGGTTACTCATCAGTTCCTTCAACATAGAAAAGCCATGACCTACCTAGTAACAGATACAATAGTATGTCACTAAGGATCACTGAAGCAGAGTTAAGCATATTTCAAGTTTCTCCTGCTCAGCTTTGTCTTTCCATAAGAGTTTTACTGGGGGAAAGGGAAGGGAAGGGA